>VXBC01008395.1:287797-305189 GCA_013399945.1 Ploceus nigricollis | reverse complement strand
TTTTTTCCTCTCCTCTTTCCTGCTACTGTACTGGCTTGCACCTCTCCTTCTGCCTTTTTAGCCTCAGGAATCTTTTTGAAAGACGTGTTTTACTTCTGTGGAGGACTTTTCTTTTTTTCTGGTTAAAATTTAAAAGGAATATAAATTATTTATAAACTGGTGACATAAAATGAACAGTATAGCCATACATATCATTGTTTTTTAAAGACAAGTTTTTAAAGCAGATTTCTTATTAAAGCTGTTCGTAAACTGTAGAGGTTATAGTGTTTCCTCTGAACTTAAGATGTTTTGAGCCTCAAACTTTAAAATACATATTTTAAAAAGTGTGGTTATTAGCTGGCTACTGAAAGTGTTCCAAAATACTTAGCATTTTGATTTGAACTACTCAAAATGCATTGAAATGTCCAGGGTTTTTTCAGATTTATTGGGGGGAAAAAAAAAAAAAGAAAAAAGTCAGTGCCTATTCCCTGACCTGATGGTGTATTTAAAAGAGGATTACCCATCTTCTTTATGGTATACATAAGTTTAACAGTATTCTTCAGTTCTATTTGCTCCTAAGTGGTGGCCTGGCCTTGAAAATTTGGAATTATGACAACCTCTTCCTTCTCCATTTTTTGCTTCTAGATTCATAAGTGATGAGAGGCATAAATTAATTAGTTCAGCAAATTTTCCCTTTCATGGATACAATTGCTTGCCCGGTGCAGAAATGTCTGGAGAAGTAATAAAGGAGCAGAAATGTCCAATCTGTTGTTTGGGAAGTTGGTCAGATTCAGAGAAAGCAAAAGAAATGGAGGGGGGGTGAAATGAGACACCAGAATTCTGACAGCAGGTGTAGGGTGTGACAAATGTGGGTGAGATTTGTGTGAAATGGGATACCAGAAGGACAGGTTATAGGATGGAAACTCCCTCCTATGGCATCTCCCTCACAAACTTTTGTTGGGTTTGTTTTTTGCTGTTGTTTTTTCTTTTCTTTTTAGACAATCTTTTTGTCCATTTCTAGCCTCCCTGCTGCTTACAATAGTAGAATACAAGGGATATTTCTGGTGCAATTCACTGATAAGTTGTCTTCTGATTTCACATAAGTTCTCTTGTTGAGCTGTCTCATGACTATGAGAAAGCCATTCCCCAAAATGTTATTCACAGCAGGGTTTTTATACATCTCTGAGAAGATTGTGAATAATACTGGCATTAAGTAAGAAGCTTCACACATATATATATATACACACACACATATATATGTGGATTAGGCACTTTTCAGAATATTAGTCTGATATTGCCTTGCCATCTTGAAAATGACTAACAAAGGAAATGGAGGGTTTTTTGGGGAGGGAATGGGGAGGGGGTACATGACATGCACAAAGGGAAGAACTTGCATTAAGTAGCTTCAAAGAAGTTACAATTATAATGGCTTGATGATCAGTTGGGAAAATCTCTCCAGACAGAGAGCAGCAGCATTGCACAGTTGTGTTAAAGGTGGAAAGCCTTAGGTCAAAGGGTGCCCGGGACTCTAAGGGTACTAAAGGATAAAAGGAAATGGATTATCAGCCTGACCAGAGGAAATACAAAAAAGAAGGAGAATTAATGCAGAAACAGAACAGTCAACTTCCCACAGGCAAAGGTTTTAGACCTGAAAGGAACCTTAATACCAATTGCAAAGAAATATTTGAGTATAGATAGGAGGAAATATGAATATAAAAAATTACTCTTTTACCCTCTAACATGATATATTTTGTATCTTTGGGTAGAAGAATAAATATCTTTCCTTTGGAAAGATTTGTGATGTGCTTTAATCAGTTGCTGTCACAGTCTGCTGAGGGATAAGGACTTTCAGCTGCAAATTTAGTGTGTCATATCAGCATGGTTAGCACCTGTAATCCAGCGAGGTGAGAGGACTGCCTGATTTATCCAAAGCAACATACAGGCAGGGAAGTCTGTCACCAAAGTAAAGTTGTGATGAGCAAAGCAAAGGCTTTCTCTATCTTGGACAAAAGGTAAGGAATGAAGAGTGTTTGGGGTTTAGCTGGTTTGGTTTCTTTGTTTGCCTGCTTGTTTTCCTCTTCTGCTATCTTTTTCTTTTTTTTTTTTTATTTTTTAGTGTTCTCTTTCTTTTCCCTGTAAATGATTAATATTAGCCCCATCTGAGATTTCTTTTCCTCTTTATGTTTGTTATTTAAGCACCTTTTTCACATAATACACTGCAGCTGTCTTCAGCACTTCTTGTTGTTCCTGTTGTCTTTATAGCTGTAAATTCCTGTGAAATTTTTATTATATAAAAAGTTGAAATCTATATTTAGTTGACACCTCATTTTTTAACACATTTTGGTAATTGAATTCTTGACCATTTAGAAAGCATTGGTATAGGACATTATAAATATTTTTAGGCTACATTATGTCTGCTGAGAATGCTTAAAAGAGAGAAGTAGAGGCAAATATAATAATAGTCAATTCAGATGTTCAAAGCTTCTTTCTGAAAAAAATAAGGGAACTTTATGAAAGGTACTTTGGATATTCTTTACTAATTCTACTGATGAGAAAAACACTCTGTGAAGGTTACTCAGGTTTTGTAGAACTAGAAAATCACAGAGCATTATCTCATAAAATAAAATCCATCTATCCAAGCCTTTTATGAAAGGGACTGTGGATATTGATGTTTTTGATAGATGAAATGCTCCCAAACCAGCTCATCCCAATATGACTCCTCAGACTGAGACTTTATATAAACAAGAGGTTCCCCCAGGGTTTAGACTTTCAAGTGGGTGATTAACTGACAAAGCTAAAAAATCCAATTTCTTGATACAAAAGAACTATAAGTTTCAAATTAATGAAGCAATCATTCCCTTAGATGGCTTTTAACATTGCACCAGGTTTTCAACAAGAAACACTCTGATAAATCTTGTGATACCTTTACCATTACTCATTTGATCATTTCCACTAGATTATGTTTTTTATGGACTTCAGTGAATACAAGTATGCCCCTGTTTGGAGAACTAAAAGGTATTGTTGGAGAGGGCTCTACTCAAAATAATGAATTAATTTTTATCTTTTTAGTGTTCTTCAAATTCTTCTTCTTCTGTCTTTTTTTTTACCCACATTGGCTACAAAATTTTGACAGGATGCTTAGATACCCAGTTGAATGAGAATATCCCCAGTGAAACTGGACATGTAAAAAGGTGGCTTTGGGGTTTTTCATTGTTATTTTGGTGGGGCAGGGTGTTTTTTTGAGTGTGATCTTATGGAAATGAAAAGGTTATTCTGTGCTATTATAATGGGTCAGTAAGTTGTCCAAGTGTTGTTTATTAAGGACTCAGTAAAGAATGCTTTGTACGTGACCATTCTGTGCACACAAATTAGGAAAGGGCAACAAAAATGCATAGAGTCAAGAAGCTTCAAGTGAAAATGGATTGCATTGCCTAAATTCACTTTGTTCAAAAAGAAAACATAGAGATATATGTATGGATATAAAACATATAGATATATGTATCATTTTTAAATGGAGGGTAAGTTAACTATCATAGTTACATATAAAGATATCACTAGAGAGGAGGATTATAAGAAAGCACTCAAACATCACTGTCCTTGTGTTAAGGGTGGAGAAAAGGACAGAAAATTGCCAATCTTGTCTTAAAATACTCCTATGTAATTTCAAAGGCCTCAGCTGGAAAAAAAAATTAATGCAGACAAATATAATTGTTGACTTTCATGTTATGTAAACACTTGTTGGAAAGGTAAGGCAGTGCCTAGGTCTTCTTTTCTAACCAAGAATGTGTTTTTTAATTTCTTTTTTTCCAACATATTTCAGTTTGCCCCTACCTTTCTCTCTGACTTGTTTTGAAAGAAAAGGTTTTCTAGTCTCAAGGCCAGAAAATAGTTTTGCTGTATTTACGAATTCTTTGTTCAGTTACTTGTAGAAAAAGTACCTCAATATAAGACATGAATCATTGTGGAACTCACACCGGTGTTTTATACCTTCATTTCAATCCCAGGTCCTTCTGACTGGAAAAGAGTACCAAATTTTGTTGGTTCTATGTCAGGTTTTGAGGCTAACATGAAGACAGTTAACAAACTCAGATTTCTATACTAAAAACCAGTTCCTTTTTCTAAGGCTTTCACTGAGTGCACAAATGGAAGGTACTCTTTGTACAAACATCCCTGTTTGTTCCAGTTCAAATAGGAATTGACAGTGTTGTGGCAACTCACTACTATTAAAAAAAAAAGCTTACATTCTGCAATGTTAGAGATGTATGCAATAGAGAAAAATGTGCAATATTAGGAGTGTACATATTTGCCAGGTGTTTTAGCATGTCAAACCTAAGTATCCCTTTCAAAGTGTTGGGTAAGAGCAAGAACCTGTGTCTGGATCTGCAGCTGTGGACAGGTTTCAGTAGGATAAACTGTGGGGAATTCACACGTGTGTGTGCCTTGTGACAGAGAAGGAAAGCTGTTTCAGTGTTTCAGCTTTGGACAATGAAGGTACTAAGGCAATTCTGAAAGAATACCCAATGTGCTGTAAAGTTAAGATTCCTTTGCCCTTTTTTTGTGTAGTTTTTTTCCCCTGCTGATAATCTCAGAAGGTATCAAATTCTAACAGAGAAAAAGGGGGTGAGACAGGCTGTCATAACTTACAACAAGGTTATGACAGGAAGGTGTGTTACTTACCATGTCCTGCAATATTCATTGCCACTTCTAGGAGACCAGTGAAATACAGATAAAAGCAAATACCATTTTGCATGGCAGGTAGGGAACTTCCAGAATTAGTTGCTACAGGAGGTGTTGTGGATGGACATCATAAGCAGATTCCAAAATATATTAGAGGCATTCATAGGCACAGGTCTAAATAATAAGTGGACATAAAAGAGAATGAAAGATGTGGCCTGCAGCACCCCTGACAGGATGATTGCTGTTGCTGGCAGAGTGGAGGAGGAATGGACAGCAGAAAATGGATGTACTCCCATGCTTCCCTTAAACAGCATCCTGCTGCTGCTGACCATGGCAGCGTGATGTCCTGGGTGCACAGGCATGTCTCATGTTCTTAGCTCACATCTGCCTAGCCAGTGAATTGTGTAGACCAAGTGTCTCAAAGCTTCCCAGCAGTGCAGGCAGAATTAAATTCCGTGGCTGTGACAGAATTGCTGCTTTAGGCAGCAGTGAGGTGGAGGGAGAGCTGTGCCCGGCCACCAGGATGTGTTGGCTGTGGGCCTGCTGCCCAGGAATTGCTCTGCTGCTGCTGCCACAAATACAGCACGGGATGGCTGAATATTCACTCTTGATTAGCAGCTTCCCCAACACCCAGAGAATGCAGATCTGCCTCTCTCTAAGCCCTGGCTTTTCTGCCACACATCATTTTGCAACCACAGCTAAGTGCTCTGTGTGAGACTAGAGTTGGTGTATTACAATGTGACAGAGCTCCCTGAATAATTTATATCTACAGCTCCATTTCATACTTATTTGTTATCCTATAGGTTTTCCCCTAGGATATGCCATCTAGTTTCAATTTAAAACCTAAGTTCCATAAATTACCGCTGCACAGAAGTTGCTTTAACACGCCATTTATGCAGGTAATGGTGCACATTGTAGCAGAAGTGTTTCAGAGTCCCCACTCCTGGGACTGCAGATCCACAGTAAGCTGGTAAATGGGAAACAATGCGGAGTTGGCCGGAAAATTGAACAAATCCACCTTAACATATCACAGCAAATCACACCTTAATGCTGGGAACTCTGTAGGGCAGTGTTTCTGCACCAGCATGGACATCTGGATTCCCTGCTTGCATTAAACAGAAAGAAAATGTGTACATTGTGTACCACGTGTGCGTGGATACCAGTTCATAAAAATGAGCTTAGGAAGAGGATTAAGACAAATTTATGGTAAGGCATAAATAAGGCCTGTCACACCATCAGTTCTTAACCCTTCCTTTTATTCTCTGAGCATATGATTTTCTAGAAAGAATCAAAACTTTGGAGAATAGCCAGTCTAAGTACTAAGTTCAACAACATTTTAACAGGGTGTCATCCAAAACAGTACTAAAATGTGTGTAAATCTATTATATTTCAGAATAAGTATTTTTCTTTAAAGACTAATTTGAATTTTATAGAAGTGCATTTCAGAAAAATTCTCTCTGTTTACATGTGTTGCCTACCTCAAAATCATGTCATTACAGCCATTAGAACTATTTTTCTTTTTTTGAGGCCACATTTTGGCTAAATGTTTCTCCAAATTATTTAGCTTTAATTCTTTTTCTTAGCACTTATTATATCTAATAGGCTTTAAACACCTGCTTCAAATTAGTGAAATTAAGTGTTTCTGGAGTGCGACTAGTGACTAACTTGGCAATTGCTAATTTTATAACAGTGTATTATATTTTGGTTTATTACTGAGTCACACAACTGGCATGTTTGGATAGAGACTGATATGTGGCTTATGCTGCACAAAGCTACAAGCAAGGTAGCATTGAATCCCCAGGCTGTGAATATCCTGCTGAAGTGACTGGTGTAAAAGGGCCTGGGATGCTCTGTCTGCTCATTACATAGACAAGATTCAGTAAACCAACATTTCATTCCCAGTTACATTCCTGTCTTTTTGGTGATTTCCCTCATGTAAACTTGAAAGTTTACCTTGTTCTGTGCAGGTAAAGGCTGCATGCCAGTGATAAATACATCCTGCTGTCTGCTAGGCAGATCTCATGGACTGTGGAGCTTCTTGAGAGTCCCTAGGAAGGAGTTAGGTATGCCTTGCCAGAGGGAAGGTGTATGTGAACCTACAAGACTGCCAGTTCCCTTCTCTGTGGTGCCCTTACCTTGCCTAGGGGCTCATCACTGCCAGGGCATTGCCTTTGGCCTGTTTGATGTGAGTGCATCAGGCAAAAATAGGAAAGGTTTCACAAGAGAAGAAAATCCAGGATTTCAAGTTGCATCTTACATTGCTTGTGATAACATGTGAAACAAGGAATTATTTAAGGGAAGGATGAAGAAAAGGTAGGAAAAGGGATGGGCTGTGGCACAATGCAGCAAGAGAAACAAGTTTAGGTTGTGTGTAACACGTGCTACTCTGGGACTGATACGCCTGGTTCAGGAAAAATACTCAGTGCATTCAAGTTCACTCCTGAATATGAATGGCCTAAGTAATTTAATAATCTATTTACAAACCTCTTACACCCACATCATCCTATTTGCACTTACCTTGCCAAGCATCTACAGGCCCTGAAACCTCACGAGAACCATTTTTTTAATTTAGGAAAGATCTTAGCCTGTTGCAGTACCATTCTGCTTCCTTTTTTATTTATCTTCTTTCTTATTTCTCTGCTTGTTTTTTCACTTTCTTTAGCAGTTGACATCCAGGATGGTAAGGTTGTAGCAGTGACAGTTCATTAAATCCAGTAATTCAAATATTCTTGGGGTGGTAGGTGACTATTTATAAGCTGCTGATGGTGCTGTTTCTGATGTACATGTTGCATATACGTGTTTCATGTGTCTAAATGAATGCCACACTTTGATCCAACAGGCCAGAACCAGTACTGTGGACAAAGGACGGTGGAGAACTACCAGATCCAGAGAGAATGGTTGTCAATGGCAGGGTTCTAAGCATCAGCTTCCTAAACAAAACAGACAATGGCACATATCGATGTGAAGCAAAAAATCCCATTGGCCGAAACAGCACAGAGTATGTCCTGATAGTACATGGTGAGTGTGCTCTCCTTAGTGCATTCTATGCATATTTAACATTTCCAGCTGATAAAATCAGGTTCTTATGGTCATTATGGGAAGAATAGCAAGAAAATTTGGAAGTGTAATTGCACTTTTATTGATGCTAACGTCTAGCTGTGGGGGGTGTTGTCTTTCTTTTATTGGCATGCCTCTCTTCTTACAGTTTAAACAAAATATATTCACTTCTGCTGTGAACTTTTTGCTAAGTAAGCACCTGTAAAAATGTTTTACAGTGTGTGGGTACTGTTTCATAAATACTTGCCTCAGGCCCAGCTGTTCAGATAAAGCTGGTTACAAAAGGTTATATGAAGAGAAATAACAGACAGATGTGTGCTTGAGGTTTTCTGCCTCAAAAGTTTTCCACCAAAGACAGGACATCGGATACTTCACACAAGTTGCTACTGAGAAAATTCAGCTTGTACAAGTGCTGATATCACCTGGGCCATCATTACAGTCAGACCTCAAAACTGTGTCATGTCATAAATGCATTATAGTACTTCCAATAAAATGGAAAAATAGGAAAGTTCACATTAAATTACAACTGTTTTTTTCTTTTCCCCTAATAAATTAGGAAACAATATGTGTCATGGGAAAAAACTAGCTGCCTTCTACATTGATCATGAAATAGATTGATATAACTCAGCTGTAGGGGAAACTATAATATAAAATTAGCATTTGCCTTTAATACAGCCCGGCAATTCGGATCTAGGAGTCTCAAAACATGATGTTCTCTTATCACAGGTAATTCCTGGAAGGTTATGATTTCTATAATTTGAATTTTAATATAAGAGAATATAGAGGCAGAGCCTCCACTTTAGTTCATGATGGTACTTTTTTCTCTCTATATTTTTAAAGTGCAATTTCTTATAACCATGACAAAATAAAATGAAAAAATATAATGCAAATTTTAGTCTTTAGATAGACAAGAGAATTATGTGGATTTTATTTGCTCACGACGAACTCAGTTACAGCAAGTATACATTTCCTTTGTGGTTGTAAGGTGTCAGAAACATTTTTCATTACAAGTTTACCTGCCTCTAGGTATTTGGCATAAAACTTCTAGTAAGTGCTGCTTTCAGTAATGAGATATTTATTGGCACTGTCGATGAAACATCATTTATCAAAAGAAATACTTAGGCTACTTTTCATTCTTCTTAAAGTTCACCATTAGTTTATGTAGGATTAGTGACACAAATAAGGAGGAGATCTTTGCATGAGGAACACAGGGCCTGTACTGCTGCGTGAGTATTTCTGTGTTAAAGACAAACAGAAAAACTAAACCCTCTAACCTCTATTTACATTGTCTGCTGCAATAAAAGGAAAAGAAAAAATGTCTTTTGCATCCCAGAGGCGGTGCTGTGGTGGTGGTTGGCTGCAGGCACAAAGTGCTCTGCCTTTGATGAGGTAACGGCTTCCACACTTACCATATGTTGAAACTTCTGTCATTTGTGTTTTCTGCCCAATTTATTTATGTCATTATTTCTGAAAATATGGCCTTTCATAATGGGGGATCTTTTTTCATCAGTGGTGACTCTGCAATAGAACTCTATCAAAGAATATTTCACCGTTCCCAGTCTTGCACAGTGGTGTGTCCCCTGTTGATCTGATTATCTTGCATCAACTTCCTGGCAGTCTGTAAAATCATTCATTATCAGGGAGGCATTCTGTTATGTTTGGCAGCACATTAGGCATGTCAAGTTTAGCTTGCTCATTGCTGACCTTTTCTGTTATGAGTACCCGAGTTTTCCTAATTGCATTTCTGCGATTCCAGCGCTGGAGCTAGAGAAGGTAAATGTCAGGTGCTTCCCATCTTTCTGAAACAATCAGAGTTTTGTGACAGAGCATGAGATGATGTTTAGTACTTAGCAACTTACTGAGGTTCAGAGCTGTAAGGTTAATTTTAAGTAAAAAGGAGACTGACACAATTATTTTATCAAGTGTAGCACAATCCGTTGTATAGATAAATTTAAGCAGCCTTACCCTTTCTTTAGCTCATTACGTTCATGAATGTCTCTAGTGAACCATAATCCTCCTAAAATTATACAATATTTTTCCTCTCTCTCTCTAGGGGCTAGAAAACCTACTTTTTATCATTTTCTGAGATGCATTCTTCTATTTAATAGAGGATGTATTTTTTTATCTTCCTAAATATATCTGGAAGCATTCTTTGATTTCTTATCCCTTCCCCTGTGCTTAACGTGTTGGTGTAATTTTTTGTCCTACTCCTTTGTTAGAGCTCATTAATCATATGACTTCTTGCCTTAAATATCAGGTTTCTAAGACAAGGTACATGCCAGATTTCCCACACGAGCTTGTGTGAGGAAACAGGGGACACCAGTGGAAGGTATCCTCTGCAGAGGCAGGGAAGGGCAACATGATTCACAGCTTTCCTTTTCTTATATGTACTGTGATTTCCATACATTTTATTCCTTTTTTTTTTTTTTTTCACTTCAACAGATTTTCATCTCTTTCTGTGTGTTAATGGTGTAAGAGCTTCATCTGGCTTCTCTCCTTTTTGTCTCCCCCTAAAAAATCCCCCTCTTAGTGATACTCAGTCTACTAATTCTCTTAATTTTTTAAATTATCTTCCTAACTCAGAGAAGATTTAGGCAGCTTTAGAGTAGAGAGAATATTGACCAAAAATGGAAAATATAGTTTATCATAATTAGAGATTAGATGTAAACAAAGTATTTATACATATTAATTATACAAACCAAGCAAAGTATTTATACATATTAATTATACAAACCAAGCAAAGAGTGTCTCATGCCTTTAACTGGACCAATCTAAGCACAAAATTATACAAAAGAGTTGTATTTTTTCCACTGTGCATGGTGATGATGAGGTAATACTGTTTTGATGTTAACTGATGGCAGAGAAAATAAATATTACTGTAAGCAGATGAATGGAAATCTGTCCAATAAAATTAGTATCTGACAACATAAAAATTATTTTTAGATTTTTTTGTATAATTAAAGAAACCAGACTTCAGAGAAATTGAATCTATTTGCATAAGGTTAAAGGCTTGGGCTATTAAATATGCTCATGCTGCTTTGCAGAATCAATGTGACTGCTAATTTCCTTTTTCTTAACATTTATTGTTAATAATAAATGTCAAAAAGTACTCTGTGAAGCGGGAAGGTGGGTACAAAGTCAGAGTTTATAGGCAGAAGCACAAAGGCAAGACATGTAGTTTGCTCAAACATTTGTTTCATGCAGTAACAAAGGCACAGCCTTTAATGCCTGTAGCTGTTGTCATTTCTGTATTCTAATTGGCAAGCTTAGTGCTTTAGAAGTGCACATTCTGGCTAGATATATTGCACCCTTTCTTTGGTAATGGGCCCCAGGCAATTTTCACTCTCTTCCAATTTATTAAGGATTTTTGTTTACCTTTGTCCAAATACTAGTCATTAATCACCAGCAAACAGAGCAAACTGTCAAACTCGTGTTGCTCAACCCAAAAACATAGACTCTGCTTGCAGAGCTCCAGTAATAACTGCAGTGATTTAGCTGGAGTGGAGGAAGGAGGTGTTCCATCATAATCAACCTGAGGACACAGCTGCTGTGTTTGGAGGAGTAGTTCAGAACCTCTGGGTGTCACTGCCAAAGACTCAGTTCAGCGCTGCCTTGGAGTGAGTGACACGAGTCCACATCGGTGAGAAACCTCCTTAATGCAAACAGCAGCAGTTGATAATTTGCAGCCCTATTTGAAACAGAGCACCTTGGTGAAATATCCTGATATGCCAATCTACAGGCAGACATTAAATTAATTGAAATATTCAGAGCTATAATGTCTTGTGCCACAATTATCTAGGAGAGTAGTATGGAAATGAATGTGAATCAAGGCAGTTCTTATTGCCCAAATTTTAACTAGGAAAGCATTTGAGCCAGCAACTTAGGATCTCTGAGGAATAAAAAGTGGCATGACATATTCCTTTGTCTTTATCCTCTCAATTTTGTAATTTTTTTTTCTTGGGCAAGCGATTTTTTGCAGATAAAGGCAACGGAAAGACCGAGTTACAACCTCATTAGATCTCCTACAATGTGTAAGACCAGAAGTCCCACTGCACCTTTCCTAACTATAGCATTATTTATATTCCACCTGCTTGTCCAGTCCCATTACAAAACATTTGTCATCTTAGCTTCCACAGTAACCTGTGGCAACAAGATTCTCAGTTTAGTTATGTGCTTTGAGGGAAAAGTATTCTCTTTTGTTTGTTTAAGCCTGGTGCTTGATCTTTTCGCTTTCCAACCTTAGAAACTATTTGGCCTCTTTTGCTGTTTGTGCTGGAAGTTTGCATTTAAAATTATATTTGCTGCTTCCTTTCAATAGATTCTGAAGTATTTCCACATTGGTCTCTACTTCTCATTAATTGTGATCTTAAACTTTGCATTTCCTGCAATTCTTTCCCATGTATCCATTCTTCTTCTTTCATGGTCTTTTATTCCTCCCATTTTTTTGTTCACTAGACTTTTTGGTCTAGCTCCAAATCTCTGTGACTGACTGTTCTCCATATCTGGAACATCACTATGCCCAATCTGCACCAGACACCTTAGTTTATTAAATCCTACCTCTAGATATATTTATAGAGATTCACCTTCTGTGCCCAACAATAATTCCAGCATCATGCACTTGTACATCTGTATAAGTTTTTTCTTTTTTTTTAATCGGTGGAAACTCTGTGGAATCCAAAACACATGAAATTAAACAAACTCTTCTACCTCTATCTGTTATAGATTATTTTGTCTTTGTCAGTTCATCTGCCCGCAATCAGATTTTTTATTATATTTAATTTCTGTTTTGATGTCCTCACAGAGGGCATTCTCTTTATTTCTTGAACTCACTTGTGCATATCTCTCTGTAAAGGCAGAAACTGAATAGAGCAGAAAATTGAAAAAACCTGAGGAGGTGAGAATACATTCTACTTTCTTTCAAAACTAAGCTTAATGAATAGGCAATAGATCTTTCAGTTTGCAAATATTTTCACTACAGACCTCTGGTAAATCTTGCACAGTGTTTTTGGACACTTTATAAACCTTTATAAACATGTAACAAAAACCACATAAAAAGTTTGGGAAAGAAAGGAAGCAGCATCCTTGTGGAGCAGCACACTCATCAGTAATCTTGGCTGCTCTGTGTTTTGGTGTTAAGATCCTGCATCAATTTTGTAATGGACTTTTTTAAAAGTTTCCTCCTTTAAAGTTTTCTGAGTTGAAGTGTCTCATTTACACACACACACCTCAGGCTTTCTTTGCCTATGGGATCATTTTGCCTTTATGTGAACAAAGCTTGGGCTTTGCAAAAAGAGAATTGAGCAGAGCACTCACAATTGGTGTGCTGTAACAATAATAACATTTATAGCTGCAATAATGGGGGGATTTGGTAAATAACCCCAACATTGCCCTTACAGCAATCAAGGCATATGAAGAATATGAGACTCACAAGACTTCTTAGGACTTAATTAGAAATTCACTGTATGTGACTACGTGTGCCTTTAGTTTTGAGATTTTTCTTTTTTGTGTCTTTCTTTGAATTAAAAGAAAGAAGTCTCAGTATTGAGTCCTTAAAACAAAGGTGAAAAGTTTTTCCTATTCCCATTTTACTTGAAGTAAAAACAAATTAAAAAGTACAGAAGATAAGTTGCAGGAAAAAAGGAGCCTGGGCTTTCAGTTGGAAAATAAATAAATAAAGCATGCTCATGAGTGCTTGCTCAGTCTCAAAAACCTTCCTTCCCCCAAAGCTATCTTCTTCAAAGCATAGCCCTTCAAATCATGTTGAAATGCTCTAATTTTGCATCAATGTTGTAAAATGACATTAAGGCATTAAATCATTACCACAACATTAAAGCTGGCTTCTCCAGAAGACTTTTAGTTGGGCTGGAAGAGGTGGTCCAGACTTTAAAACACAATGCAGATGAATTTCCTGCAGTCAGATGAATTAAGAAATTGTGCAATAAAGGTTTTGTTATTGGGCTGAAGAAGAATAGTGTATAGTTGACATTTTCAGGTATGAGAAGTCTGTCAAGAAACTTGTGGTGGAGTTGTTGGCTTAATTTTATGGATGAATTGTCCAGCTATTATCCCTGAACACTCTCAAGGCAGCTACTTTGAAATTGCTTTTTGTTGATAAATACTTGAATAGTGGGGTGTATAGTTGAGCTGTATGAACTGATCTTTCTTCATTTATGGTGACTTTAGAAAAATAAGATACAAATTTTTTTTCCAGATAAGCTTAAAAGTATTTTGGAAAGGTCAAGAAAATAACATTCCAAACCACAATAATACTTTTGAGGAATATGTTTGGCACTTCTACATTTTTACATTAAAATACTGTTTCTCATTAAAGAAAAATTTTAAACTAAGTGATTTTTTTTATATAACATAGAAAAGATTTTTTTTAAAAATTTCATACTGGAGTAATCATTGAAATTGAATGCAGAGTTTTTCAGCAGCAGGAAATCTCTCCCCAAGCCCTTTCACAATGGAACAAAAAGAATATATACAATATATCAATATAACCTTTAACAATATATTCTAATATGTAAAGCTCCTTCCTATTTGAGTACATATTGTGTGTGTTCTAAAATCTGTGGGTTTGGATAATGCCTTTAATAAGACATAACTCTTGAAAATATTTCATTTTCTCTGTGCACATGATATGTGATATGATAGTTCTAATGGGATTTCTGAAAAGGAGAAGATTGTGTGGATATACCAAATATGTCACTCTTGCTGTTTTGACTGTTTTAACTGAGCTTCAGTACTGCAGAGTTTATTATCACTGATTTGCTGTAGCAGCAAAGATTGTTCTCTAATTTTTCACCCTTTACTATTGCTTATATTCCCAACTTTCCTGAACTTTACTTCTATTTACCCTTTTTTTTTTTTTTTTGAGATGCCAGCTTGTAAAATTACTATGTCTATGAACATCATATGCAATCTTCATGAAGAAAATATTAACTCAGTAATTTCTCTTGAGTCTGATGATAAAGCTATAATCTAACAGTTGCTAATGATCTTCTGTTTCCATCTAGACCATTTATTATTCAGGAAACTCAAGCCATAAAGACATTATTAAAGTGACTTAGTGATTTTTCTAAGTTGAAGCCTTTCCTGCACCATGAGGTGGTGGAATGTAGATAAGGGTGTCCTGTCCCTGTCTTTCTCATATGGTGCTTCCATAACTTACCTTTTTTTTTGAGAATGGGTTCCTCAGTGTTTCACTCCATTCAGGAAAGAAAATAGAACATTATCTAAGTGATATTGCTTAAAATGACCACTGGTCATACCAGGTGATGCATCAGAACTGTGCTTTGCTCCAGCTGAGATTGTGAATCCTCTTGGAGATAGATGTAAATGCCTTGGAGGCTGAGAGGTGTAGGGATAAGCTTCTGCAAATACATTTTTCATGCAATCTCTCTTGGACAGCTTTGAGAACTTTTTTTATCTGAGCCCTCTTGATCACATACCAAGAGCATGGAGGCTCAGATAGAAGTAGGTAATTAGCTTATTCAAACCATTAATATTTCTAACATCCAAACTTTATATTAATAATTATTAGTACTTACTATTTTATTTTATTGCTATTTAATTTTTAATTATTAATTGCTTGGTGAATTTTTCTGGAGTTTATCTTAGCCTGCATTTCTATGTTATAGAATGGAAAAATATTCAACAAAATGTTTCTTATATTAATTAACATTTTTCTTAGAGCAAGCAAGGTATTTCTCCACTTGTTTACAGTATGTAATTATTTCAGTATTGAAACTGACAGGAATTTGAAATATCCCTAAACCCTCAAACTCAAAAATCTTCCTAACATCACTCTTCACAGCATAGCTTCAATCTAAATGTGTGCTGGGACCTAATGTGTCTTTAGCCCCTCCTCCAAAACTGAATCCTCTATGCTGCGATCACAAACTTTTTTTTCTAGCCCTTACTGCTTGAATTCTTGATGCAATATAATAAAATTCTCTTAGCTTTGTAATTAAAGTCACGTTTTTTATTGCTGAATCCTATCACAGACTTTCTGCATTGGATCTAACTCTGACTTGTTATGCCTGAACATGAATCACTTTGCTCTGTCTCAGAGATTCCAGAGTGTTTTGGCAGCTTTCACAAAAGCTTGTGGCATCAATCTTTCTCTGTGATTCCCACAGAAAGGGGAGCAGGCAGCAAAAATAACCAGGAGGACAGGAAGGGTGTATCTCAAACCCATCCTCATGTTCAAGGAGAAAAAAACAAAGCAAAAACCCATTAAAACCATTACTGCCAGTTGAAATCTGCCATATGAGGATGTCCCAAAATGCCCTGACCTCTTTCACCAGGCTGTGGTTCCCTCACAAGCACTGAGAAAATTCTAACCCCACGTGAAGGAACTTTGCTGGCAGGTGCTTGGGAGGAGGTCTCCAGATGTGTGGTGTAAGCTGATGTGTCATTTGTGGCAGAGACCCCAAGAGTTTTCAGTCAGGACCCTTTGTTTTCCCTCCACTGGTATCCACACTGATTGTTTACTCCCTTGAAGAAAAAAAATTGTTTTCCTTGGTAACCTCATGCCTGAGGCAGATTTATCTTCCACCTGAAACTGCCCTTATTAATCCTCATGGCAAGTGTAGAAACAAACAAATCAAAGGAGAGGAGGAAGGGCAGAAGAAAGTTTGGCAGGGGAAAAAACTCAAGGAGTGGACAAAGTGTTTGTTCTTCAGATATTACTGTGGGTCATTGCACCAGTGGATTTGTTTTTCCGTCTTGGTTTTGTAGTTTACATTTTCTGCAGGTTTCCCAACCCTTGATTGGTGGGAAGCAGGGAGGATTGAGGGATTCTGACATGTTGAAGTGCCTGATGGAGGAGAGCTCTGGATGGCTTTCATCATTTTGGAGCAGGAACTGAAATTTCTTTGCACTGCTTTGCGTATCACTTTTTAAAATATATTAACAAATATGATCAAGCATTCTTTATTAAAAAAACCCTGTGATTTCCACTGGTGAGCTATCCTGCTTGATGACATAATAATTAAGGTACTAAATATCTGCCACCCTGAAGGGAAGCTGGGTAATTTTAACAAAATTAAGTCTTGACAATATTTCATGGATCCCACCATTCACAGTTATGTGTTATACAAAGCCAAAGAATCATGGTAGGAATTCAACTACATGTATAGAACTCTTTTGAGGACAAAAAACAGAGCACAAAAGATGACAGCTGCAAAGATAGGGGCTTATTTTCTCAGGTAGTGTACTTGGGTGATAGGAATGTGAGAATTAAGTGTATTAGTCAGAGACAGTGCAATGAAGTGCAAAAATCTGTGTTTTAGGTTGCACAGTGCCAGTCACTTTCCCAAGGTGATTTTCAATAAGATACAGCAATCCCACGGTGATAAAAAGTGTTTCAGATTAGTGTTGGACCCTTTGATTTTATTTTGAAATAAACTTATTTTAAATGAGTGACAGTCCCTGTTATCTCTCTTTACTAACCTTAGAATTATTGAGTTTGGAGTTGTTTAAGCAACTTCAGTGATTTGGCCTGAATTTCTCAGAGAAATGAAAGCAGCAACTGTAATAAAATAGAGATCAGCAATCTGTGTACCTCCATTTAGTTTCAACACGTCCCCATAATAAGGAAATTTTGGAAAATTCTCTTTACTTTCTTTCTTCTCAGTGCAATTCTGGCTGAGCTTTTTGATTTTTTTTTTTT
>VXBC01008395.1:235912-287783 GCA_013399945.1 Ploceus nigricollis | reverse complement strand
TTTTTTTGATTTTTTTTTTTTTTTTTGTGTGTGTATGTGTGTGTGCAGAAAGATTCAAGTGTCATTCTGAGAAAGCTGTCATCTTTGTTCAAGGCTGCTTGGTGTCTGAATTTGTATTGTGCATTTTCCTTATAGGTTTTCAAGGGCCAGCTGCCAGTATTTTGTTTCATTTAATTTTGAATACTCCTATTTTATGGCTTGGGAAAACAAGGAAATATGGCTTGCCTGCTTACTTAAAAAGAATAAAAATGAACATCACAGCCTTAATGTGATTTTTTAGCAGTGGCAATGGGCCTGGAACACCATATTAATAGTGATAGAATGGTGTGCTTCTGGGGAAAATTGTGCTAGCTTTATTCATACAAGATGTTTGGTGGCTTTTGTGGTAACATTTTGTCCTGAATGCAGTGAAATTTGCACTGCAGGTATAAGGACAACTTCTTTTTTAAATGCAATTTTGAGAGGTTTTGTTTTCTTTTGAGGTTTTGATTTTTGGGTTTTTTTTAGCAGAGTATTAAAATGAGCCTCAGGAGGTCTGTTCTGAACTCCCCTGTCAGGCTCAGAAGTCTGTAAAATATAAGACATTCCACTTAATTCTCCTATGTTTTTTCTCCTATGTATTTCCCCAGCTGTGAAATGGGAATAATACTGTCTCTTTTCTTCCTAAACTTTGGTCTGTACTACCCAAAAAATGATCTTCAAGGCAGAGGTCCATTCTTTACTGTTTCTGTATTTGTTAATGTAGAGCTGTGAACAAAATCAAGACATATATATATATACATATAAAATGTGTGTGTGTATATATATATCTATATCTATGCCTTTTTATAAGGAAGGTATCTTTATTTGAGGCTGTGGTCTCAAACAATACTCTAAAACTTTTCCTTTTTATTTATTTAAAATGTTGAATTACCAAATTCAGGCAAGTTGCATAAGCTTCAGTGCAATATTTGTAGCTACTTTAATGAGAAAGGTGAGCTTTTATACAACACAGATTGACTGCTTTAAAACAATAGCCTTTATATTATTACTACTTTTGAATTGGAAAGGACTTTTTTTAACTGCTGGCAAAACTTGTGCTAAGTTTGGGAAAAAAAAATAGGTCTTACAGTGCTCCTGGAATAAATTTGTATGTATTATATTCATAAAACTCCAGAACATTGAAGCTTAATCTTTCTGTTGAATACTTGGTTTGATTTGTCCTTAGAGGTAAATCTTGCACTAATAAGCATTAATAAAGTAAAACTTAGAGGGCTTGAAAAGAGATTCTTCAGTGTTAAATAATTTTCCTACTTGAGAATTTCAATTTTTCTTGCACTAAAATAATTTTCAATATCTAATTACCTGGTTATTATTTTGTTAAATTTATCCTTTTTAGAAGCCTGCGTGTCACCTGGTTTTAGCACAACTAGAAATGAAGAAACAAGGCATTACAGCCTGTTAGCTTCCTACAGTCCAAATGCTGCAGGTAACACAATCTTCCCCACCAAAACTGAGCAGCAATAGGTAAATATATTGTGAGACAGTAGATTATGTCACGTTTTATTCTTCTGCTTCACTGGGAGCAGGGACAGGGAGCTTTGTAAATGGCTGGGCTGGTGACAAACAATGAGTCTGACGGGAGGTGAAATGGGAGCGTGTTCCAGCATCTCCAGGCCTTCATTGCAAACTTCTCTCTCTGTTCCAAGGGAGCTGCAGCCAGAGTGCATTTGCTGATAGCAAATTCAGTGGAGTGCTGTGGGGAGCAAAACCATCCCTAAAGTAAGCACTGAGGGCTTCAAAGGCCAGACCAGACATTTTGAGAGCTATGAGCCACCAGTGCAACTCTCAGATGTTCATGTTAGATGCTTTCCTGTGAAATGCTTGATTCAGGTTTCCTGGGGTCCCTCTGTGCAGCTCCACCAACTGTGAGTGCAGCAGACTGCTCCAGACTCCAGGTGACAAAGCCCATTTTGCGGCAACATCTGGTGCTGTGCAGAAAGGTCGTGTTTAATATCCATTTAAAAAAAAAACAAAACCTTTTCTTTCAGTGTTTATTGTTTCTCTTAGAATTTTTAGCAAGTACCCACAAGCATCATAAAGCACATAGTCCCAGTGTCTACTAAATCCTAGATTCTGATTGTGCGAGCGAAGGGTGGGCGCTGCCTCTACTCGGCATATTCTGCTTGTTGGGGTGCCCACAGAAGGTGGCAGAGATGGGTTTTACCTAAATACCCCTCCTGCCTTCCTGGCCCAGGGCCCCACAGCTCTGCTGAGAGCTGACCTGGATCTGGGCAGATGCACCTTGAGGGGGGAGAGAAGTCAATGTTGGTCACTGCTCTCAGCCCTGCAAGCTTGTCCTCCCTTGCCATGTCTTCCTACCATATTGAGCTATTTCCATCCCGCTGCTTCTTCCTTCTCACCTGCCTGAGATCCACAGCTGCTTGTTTTCTGGCAGCTCTCACATCTGTCCTGAGCCTGACCTGGCTTTACTTGTGGAAAATCAGCCTTTCACACACCTGTGGTCTTTGTGAGTCCTGCTGTTGCTCTGGTGCACAAAATAAATGAGATATTCACTACAGGAGTTCTTTCTAGACAATTTAGGGCAGCTAACTTCTTCATATTTCAGTGTCAAATGAGATAGCAGAAATAACTTGCTGCTACACCTTGTTTTTTCATATTCATCACATTTTTTATTTTGTCATAAGCAATTCTTGTCAGAGCTTGTGTTGTAAAAGGTGCCACAGTGTGATATCAGGCCCTCATTTTAAGTGATTTGGGATGACACCATACTGCCAGTACTAAATACTAATATTGAAATGGGCTTTGTTCTTCTGAGTTATATTCTTAACTTTCTAAGGGCAGAATTTGGGCCAGGGATGTGCAGATTCCAAGTTTTTGCTTGGCTCTTTGAGAACAGAAGGAAACAGGCATTTTTTGCTGTAATTTTTAATATTTCATTTGCTATTGAAACCTATTGCTTTTGAAATAGGGGAAAAATTTAAAACACAACCCACAAATGAACCAGCAAGCCACAAAACTTTCTATAAGAAGAGAAAACTATTGTTCTTTCCAGTTCCTGTTTTTTCTTTCCAGTTAGTCCAACTGTATGTCTTGCAATATGAACTAATCCACTTGAAGATTTTATTGGTATAACTAAAGATATAGATCTACATGGAGCTTTTGTTAAAAGGGTTTGGATATTTTTAATGACATCTGATTTGCTAGCAAAAATGTCAAGCACATAATTGCCATTTCAGAGTTTCATAAATCTGGATCAATTAGTAAAAAGAACCCCTTGACCTCGTGTCCATGAGCATTCATGATCATTCAGTCTAAGTGCTAAGGAGCTATTGGCACATGATGTTCAAGCTGAGTGATCCTTTTGTTCAATCCCATTTTCTTGAAGCAAGGTAAATGCAGCTCCCTTTGAATTTAAAACCTTGCTAAATTATTTAGTGCTACATATCACAGACTGATTAAATTTTTCACAGGGTAGTGAGATTGTTTCCCAGGTAGGTCATCACTCAGTTCAGTTTACCACTTAAAATTTCTTTCATTCTCAGTCAAAATACAGCAAGGACCATCCATCATTATCACTCTATCCTTTAATTTTTCTGTCAGCCTTTGTCAGGCTTGAAACAAAAGCCTTTACATTTTTATCAGCTGCAACTATTGTTGTCTGATTTGTGCTCAGTCATGTCAAAATATCGGTTGTGTTTTTACCAAAAAAGTCAAATATTTTCAATAGGTCAGATCTATCTTTCACATAAGCCCGCTAAACCAAACAGAACCATTTCTCATTTCTTTGGAAATGGAGAGTAAAAATGCTCAGGGCCAAATTGGCAGGGAGAATAAATTATCCAGGCTCCCTGCACTTAAATGGATGGATGTCTTCTGCCTTAGCAAGGAGAACACAGCATCAATTCCAGCAAGAAGGAGAAGCAAACAGGAAATTTTGGGCAGGTGGGGCTCAACACTGCTTTGAGCTGATCTGGTCTAGCACTGCCCTGCCACTCCTAAGCAGTTTGCATCTGTGAAGAGCAGCCCTGTTTGCCTGTTCCTCCTTTTTCCACCATCCACTGGGAATGAGCCTTCAGGTTGCCTGCTGGCTGCTCTCCCCTGCCTCCTGCTGTGGCGTGTTAGCAGGCAGCAGTGCCACGAGGAACACCTTTCCAGAACTTTCCTCTGCTCACTGCAGCACCGAGCTCTGAAATTATGTCAGATCTTCACTGAAATGAGGGCTCTTGGCTGAGCTTTTGCAGCTCAGCTCAAACCTCCCTGTGCCACCAGAGAGAGGTCAGGAGCCCATCTCTCTTACTGAATGGCCAGTTCAAGCCTTACCTGTATAACCTGTGGAACAGAAGTGACAAAGAGTCCATGGGAGTCCCTTGGCATGAAGGTCAACCCTTTTCTATTTCCAACAGCTTTTATGGAAACAATTAGTTCTCCATGAGTTGTTTGCATTTCAGAGCTAGCAAGATGATGAAGTTAATACCAACTTAATTACATTATTGGATTTTTGACTGAATATCTGTCTGTCAACAAACATCCAGTTTAGAAGTGAGGTTTCAAAATTAATGGAGACAATTATTGCTTGACTTCTAGATCTCCTGAGCATGGCTTTTCTATCTTCTTTGGTTCCTCATCTGCAAAATATAGCTATTTTCTGCTTCACAGGAGGCTAAGGATTAATACCTTAGTATTATTGAAATAGCAATCTGGTGCAGTGATTTGAGTATGGCTACTTGAATTAAAAAGTTCTGCTCTGCAAGGTCTCTTGGTCATAATGATCCTTGGTATTTAGTGGCATGAGAGGCATAAAGAAAAATTCATTTTTGGCTGAACATTGTGTACTACTAGATTCACAAATTGCAAGACAAGGAAGTGGAAGTGGTTCACTCCAGCACAGGTTTCTTGGGCAGAAATCTGCAAATCCATTCTGTTAAGATCCTCCCTGACAGAAAGCTCAGGAGGACAAATCTACATTGTCCCTGTGATAGCATGTTCTGAGTAGCTGCCAGCAGGGAGCTCGGGGTGACAGCGTGTGCCTCGCTAGCGAAATAAGATAGGTTTGCCTTGCATTAAAAAAAAAATGACCAAAAGTCCTGCAGGACTAGAAACAGGTCAAATTGTAATTCTCTTTTCTGGCATGAAATGGAGCAGCACACCCTCTATGAAGCACAATGATGCACTGGGCTTAAACAGAAGCCTGTGCTGTTAAGTATAATTTTTTTTTATCCATAGTCTATGTGCTTTTGGGATCTTCCAGACCCATTTACCTCCTACACCTGCAATGCATGATGAGAGACAGAGGAACACTGGTCATGGCTTCTAGTTTATTTCTTGAACTGCATATTCTGTATTCTCTTATGCAAAAGCCTTTTCAAGGCAAAGTTTTCATTAGAATCCATAAATCTTGGAAGAACTTGATAGGAGTCATTCTGTCAGGCTCAGCAGGTGCCATACACACAGGTCTTTTCAAGGTGGGGATCATTTCAGAATGCTTGGATCTGTGCTGTTCAGAGTAGGATTTAAGGATGAGATATCATCCAGGCATTCCAAAAAGCGTTGTCCAGACAGCTATGAGTTATTTGGTTACTTTGCACATTCCTGTTGCAGACTCTCATGTTGTTTATGAAGTATTCCCCTGGGCAGAGCCTTGAATGTAAGCTGGTACAAACCAAACCTTTCTAAAGTCCAGAACAGCCTTAGATTTCATTGCCTGGACAATATGATGCTCCTCAGGCTGCTGATTCCTGGTTTCTCCCTTGTGCTGGGGTCTTTAGGAGCAAGTCCTGGTGTTGCTGTGAGCAAAGCAGACAGACTGCAGTCATCTGCACAGTGAAATTCACCTCACTCTGCAAAGAAAGAAACCAAATGCTATTCCTTGTTTTTGCATCCCTTTTGAGAAGACATATTTTCTTTGAGGCTTCTGCCAGGCTTCCATTTTTATGTTTGGCATCAGTTTATGACTTTCATCAGGAAACTAATATCTGCACAATTATTCTTAATCTGATGAGATCACATCTGTGTTAAAACACTGACATATCCTAGTTCATGTTAGCTAGAATGCTTCCTGCATAGCCTTTGATTTAAAATGAGAAATCTTGTTTGAAATGCTTCAATCTGAAGAGAAATCAGAAAGTTCTAAGTTCACCAGTGATTCATGTAAGCTATTATTTGGTAAAATAGGTAAACAGCATGCTTGCAGGTTGGATAGCTCTGTCATAAAACCATAACTTGTCATTGCAGTCTTAAGTAATTGGTATTTAAGAAAGATAATGAATGGAACCATGAGTCACACTAATTAGTTGTACGCACAAGAATGATGTATACAGCTTTCCTAATAAGCAAGGTTTTGATCTCCTTATGAAGTAGGTGGGTTTTTTTTCTCTTTGATTTAATTTTTAACAGATCCTTATCAGGGAAGGAGTTTCCCTTTATGAGAAGAAATTGCACAGATCAGTACATGTGACATGTATCTTTTTAACATGTTAATTTATTTCTAATGCTTGTTATACTCAGTTCTATTTCATTATTGTGGTACTCACACTCCAGGTAATATTATCATTTTTCCTGGTGATTAATATGGCTACAACTGTGAGGGTTTTTAAAAGCCTGTTCTAATTTTTCTGTCTTGAGAATATTTTATACTGGGAATTATATTAAATATCAGTGTACATTAGATTAAAAATCAGTGTAGAGATGAAAGATGGATCTTTGTTTGCTCATGGCTTCAGAAGCAGAACATCACACAGGTATAGATTCCAGAGAGCATAGTGGTGGTTTTTTTTCAAAACTAGAGGAATACAGAAAATAGTAGGCGACTTAGAGAGTAACTAACAAGGAGACTTTTAAATTTGGAAAATAATCTGTCATCCAGCATGGAAATAAGGTAAGCATGCTACTTTGAAGCCTTAAGAGAGTAATTATGCAATGCTGAACTCAAGGATTCTGTGTCTGAAGTGTGTTCTGTAGGGCCCAATACTGAAAAGCTCTGAGCTACTTCAGCTTCCATTGATTTCAGTCTGAATTGATGGTACTCAGGGACCAATTGCATTTCTTTCCAAAGCAAGGGAAGACAGATTGTGGGTCAGACTTGTGCTCTTTTATTGCACTGAATAGCACCCTTCAGAAATATTTTCAGTGAAAGCAGTATGGAATGGGTTACTCACCATCAACTGCTGAGAAACGAGTCCTTCCCTTTCCAAGCTGCAATATAAATAATCTGAAAAATGTCAGATGCTTATGTCTCCTCAGAAGTGCTTTGCTCTGCCTCCCTTCAGAGCTTTTGGTTTTTTGTTCTTTAAAACCTGTAATCACCTTATAAGCAAAGTCCTATTGGTCTTTATTGCTTTTGGCAGTGTAATCAAAGTATTTTCTATGTGTACATCTGGTTATGTTCCGCTCTGTGCTGGAGCATTCTGCATCAGGTGTTGTTGGTTCCTCTGCAGAGAAGCAGTCATGCTCCTAATCCTGGCATTCCTGCACTTGCTTGAGCAAAACCTGAAGGGTTTTATAGAATGCTGTCATCATTTTTTGTATGAATTTTTTCTGACTTGCATGCATGCTTTTTTATCAGTAATATTATTATCATTTCTGATTTTTAGTTTGAAGGTGTTTTAGAAAAATACTGATGTGTGCTAACAATAAATTGTAAGCATTAAGGATGACTGAAAGATGACTGTGCCTGCAAATTAGGGTAAAGATTTTGAAATATACTCTGCTCTGGATCTTAGCAGACAACTGTGTCTTAAGCAAATGTGTGGGAAGAAGAAAAGCAATCCGGAAAAAGCAGCTCTTATAGTTAGTAGAATTTTCTCCCCTTTTTCCCTTCATTGAGTCTGTCTGAAAGTGGGTGTTTTAACATACAGCCATTGCTCGTTAACATGTGTGTGTTTATTTTAGCATGATGGTGTTGTTTTTTTCATCTCCCACTCTGACACAGCATGTTTCATCTGTATATGGTTTCTATTATGTGAGACATTTAAAATGGCTCAGCGAAGAAATGGATTCTTGTCACTTAAACTGTCACTCTCTCGTTCTGTGGAAATGTGGTCATTTTAACAGATTTTTAAGTTCTGTGTTCTCAAAGATTGACTATAAAAATTGAGAGTGATAAATGTCAAGAATTTAAAGGTACCCTGTTGTACCTGTAATAATTTATGTTAATCATGTTTTAATTTAGTCATTTTCAACACACTTGTATTTACAAATTAAACCACTATTATGGTTCTCCTTTGTTTGCATGATATGATTTTATTTTATTTTTTTTTTTCCACTCACCAGATGTTTTCAACATTTTGCTTCCCACTACTGTCATCCCCTCCCTTACCACTGCAACAGTCACAACCAATGTAGCCTTAACAGCCAGCACAACCACATCGGCAGCAGCCACCAGCATCAGAGGTACAGTATCCTTCTTTGTTATGGCCTGGGAAGCACATGATAAATAGGAAATTAGAGCTTTGATTTTTATTTTTTTTTTTTTTAACGAGGATAGAAATTGCTAAAGAGAGGGTGCAAGCATTCGGTTCAGTATATATTTAACAGAATAATCCAAAGGGTGATAGGTGGGTTAAGAAAGATTTCGTATGACCTTGAATGTTGTCATTGCTCTAGCAGTGTGTATGTGAACTTTGACAGGATGTTTAAATTATTTGTATACATTTGCATTTAATTTTTTAAGGTTAGTAAATTAACTTTAATGTAAAATGCAAGCAAGCTATTTTTAAATAAATGTGACCTTTTTAAGACTGGTTATTTTGGGTGCTACCATTTAAAACAAGCTAGGTGTCTCAGCACTGGAATTTCTGCTGATGAAATCTTGCTTGATAACAAAGAGGCACTGTGATGCATCACCCTTGTTAGCCTTTTACAGTTTAAGGCATTCCTAATTTAGGGGTGTTGTTATCTCACCAGAGCTAGAGTAAATGAGCTAAAAGTTCTCTCTCCCCTCCCTGACCCCCATCTGTTGGGGTTTTTTCTGTTATAGCTTTTCAAATGTTTCTAGTAATGCTTCATTTCTTTATGAGCAAAATATAGAGGTTATTTTACTCGTTTATTCAGTGGCTGATCAGAAAACTCTTAAATAGGGAAGATGCAGAAGGTTTTGCAGATTATCATCTTCTGGGTAGCTACAAATCTCTTGTGGTGAATGAAATGGCAGAAGGTTCCTATGTGGTCTCTTGAAAGCTTTCATTGCACAAGAAGAGAGGAAATTATATTCATTTACCACACTGCAAGTGTTGACATGATGAGGTGCAGTTAGGCCAGGAAAGTTAAGACAGCTATGGCATCTTTTCTTTCTGGATGTGTTGTTATTAGTCAGTTGTAGTGACCTGCCTAACTTGCAAGAATAAAGATTGTGACAGTATCAGATCACCTAAATCCTTCCTTCACAGGGCACAGATATTTTAATAATGTGGCCTTCATGTGATAAACTGACATCAGACCTAAAATTACATTTTTTAATCTTTAATATTACTTTTAATGTGAAATTGTTGTTATTTTAAGGAAGAGAGGAAGTGTTGTAGTAGTCCTTTTCCTTCAGAAAGAGAAAGCTAGACCATGGAAAACAGCCCAGTGTTCGTGGGTCTAAGAGGTTGCAGGAGGAGCATTTCCTGAAAAGGAACAGAATGACAGGAATTGCCATGTTTTTATAAAAGAGTGGTTTGTGTAAAGCACAGAAGCTCCCAACTTTCTGAGGGCTCACATCCTGGAAGGACGATGCTCTTGGTGTGCTGTGCTGAAGTTTGCTGCCCTTCATGAATTGTTTTCTTCTGCTTGTTACGTGGTCATAACTGTGTCATTGTTATGATTGTACTGGTGTTTTTAATGCATTGTCTCACCTCCTAAGTGTGTTTTGGGGCCTCATTTTCCTTCCTGTGGAGTGTTCATTTTCACTGTTTGTGTGTCCAGCATCAATAGAACGGTCTGAAATGGGGGAATTCTCTTCTAAGTTTCAGCTCTAACACATGGGAGAATGCATGCAATTTGATGCTACACTTACAGAGATGCTGCTTTGGTAGAAAGTAAAAGAAAGGAAATTGAGTGATCAATTGCTGAAACCTGAGCACTCACTTTTCCCAGAAAGAAAGAAATGAATGCAGCAAAATGGCTGAAAAGATGAGACCACTTCAATCTCAAGGAAGTGGTAGATAGAGTCTGTTGGGGAGATAATCAAAGGGACAAATGAGTGTGGGAAGTCTGTTTCCTCAAAATCTTGTATTGAAAGGAAAATGATAGTTTATCCAAAGCAGAGAGAAAATAATACATATGTAATAAACTAATGAAACTGGGTTTTTTAACAGTCTAAGATATCAAACCTCACTAAAACACAAAAGCAAGGTTACTATAAACATAAATCATGGAAGATATCAATGTGGAAGAAACATGAAAACAGGTATGAAAATGGGTGCAAAATGAAATGAGCAAATTGTGAGAAATTTAACAAAAAAGTGTGTAGAAATACACTAGATGAATAACAAAAATAAGGAAATTAATCATGAATAATGAGGACAAGGCTGAAGTAATTGGTGTTTTAGCCAACAGTGGAAGACTGCAGTGGAAACTGGAGTGCTGTTTCTTATGGGTGGTAGGAGGGGATGTCACAGTGAAAAATGACCACAAATGGAGACAGATCAAAGAACAAGGACAGAAACACAGATATGCTCTGCAAAGAAGCTGAAATCACCAGTTTGTTTGGTTTTGCTTTCCAAACAGAAGTCAATATGACTCTGATGAAGAGGTATTTTCCAAGTTCAGTGGGGAAAATGATTCCCTGTATTAGTGGCAAAGACATTTAGCAGGGACACTTTGTAAATGCATGGGAGACAGTGACTACAGATATTCAGCTGTTTAAGTTCTATGACTTCCTTCATCCTGACTTTCTTTCAAAGTGCTTTATTCCCATGGCAGAGGGAATTGGACAAGGTGCATCTCCTTGGGTCTCCTCATCCCCAGTCTATCTTGGACCTGTAAACAATAATGTTCACAGAGTTTCAGTGCCTGCTGTGGAGTTCTGCCATCCTGAATACAAGACTGAACCTCATCTCCAATGTCAGAGCACCCACCCCACAGAGGTACAAATGAGATAAGAGCCATTTCAGAGAAGATCAGGTTTTTGAGTGCTATCTGAGATACTTTTTGCTAGCTGAGCAAAAAGTACCACATAAACATATTTTTCCTTTGACACCTCTGCTTCGTATTACAATAAGATTTTTGACATGAAAGAATATATAAGGACATTAAGTTGAGAAACTATCCATATATTCTCAAACATCAAATCTTTTTTGGTTTGTTTTTTTCTTTCTCTTGCTTTGTTGGATCATGTCTTAAGGAAACACATTTTCCACAGATCGTAGTAGTGTATGCTATTTGATAATATCTTTGAACTGGGTTTCCCATAGCTGGATAATAAACCTTCTAGACAGATTTCACTAATTTTGTTCTGAAATTAGTGCTTAATTCTTAAGAATCTCCTCAGGTAAGTTTTACAAGACATTCCTCTGTTCTGCATGACTTTTATGTAGTCCACTTTGAGTATGCATTGCTTCACATCCAGTCACAGGAAATGTCTTTGCAGGCATAAGATACAGGGTGTAAAAAGCCAGTGGAAACTGTGAATCCAAGGCATTTTGCATTCTGATTATTGTACCTCTCCATTACCAAAAGCCTTAATTCATGGGAAAGAAAATTCTCCAAAAGTCATCAGTTAATTCTGGAACCATGAGATTCATTGCTGTCCTAGTCTGCCTGGCATTTAGTAAACAACATGAAAAAGGCTACTGATCCAGTTGGATGACAGCATGATAATTCATAAACTTTCTGTTTAGTCAAACTTTTCACTTTCTCGGAAAACATATGCTTGTTTTTGTGCTCAGTCCTTCAGGAATTAATTATTCTTTTACTGGTACATTACCTACTAACTCAAAAAACCCTAAACATAATTTGATGCCGGTGAGGAATATTGCCCTTTATATATTTGTCAAGGGTATCTTAAAGCCTAATAACCATGATGAGGAATGTACGACAAAATGAGAATAAAATGTATGAGAAGAAACAAATCTGGAGGACTACTGAAAGAGTGATTATACACTGTATAAGTATCTACATCAGTCTTTCTATCAGATTTATGTAATGTTATTTGTGAAAGCTGTGCATGGATCCATGCAATTTTTCCCTTTTATGATTGGGATGAGGCACAAGAGGATTGTGGATTTGCCCCAACAGTGAAACAATGGATGCTTCCATTGGAGAAATTCTTTGTTAGTGTGAAGTTAATTTAGGTGGTGCTGTGCCAATCTTTCCCAGACCTGTAGGTGGAGAGGGAGTGTGAGTAACAGTCTAGGAGAAGCCACCTCAAGTCAGAACAGCTCTGTGTTTCTGTACTCACAGAGGGAAGAAGCCTGTGCACACAAATGTACATAAAACCTTCCCATGGGCTGTCATTATGTTAATCACCCACAAACACACACACACACAGAACATTTTTGTTTTGTTTTGTTTAAATCCTATTTCTATCAAGGAACAAAAAAAGTCAAAGAGGTTATAAAACTTGCTTGTTTTTTACTTATTACCGAAGACTGAACTCTTGCCTCCACCATCACCACCCAAACAGGTGGAAATGTAAAAATGTCAATCCCAATCTCAAAAGACAGATCCATTCAGTTTGATGGCACGTATCAGAGTGATTCAGGCTCAGCTGACTCACTGGGATGATGACTGTTCCAGAATGTTCAAAGCTTTATATAGCAACGCCTGAAAACATCTCCAGAAGTTGTTGTGTGCAGCACAGACGTGATGCTGCTCCCAGGCAGCTGCACTGGGGAGATCAAGAGTTTATTTGTCAGGGTGACCACAAAGCCAAAAAATGCACATGTTTATATATCAGTGAAATCCCTGCCTTATTGTAGTCCACTTTGCTTTTATTGGGTTTAGCTCTGGTATAAAATAAAGATTTCTTAAAGGAAATCTGGGGAGCTTAACTTGGTTGCTTACAGTGGCATAAGGAGGGGTTTGAGGATGTAATCATTTTGAAAAATCTTGTGACTTTAAGTGTGAATATTTCTATTTAATAGCATAACTGACAACCATCCTAGCTAAAAAATTAGGTTACTTTTTTTCCCTGGTTTTACCTTGAAGTCTCTATTAAAAAAAAAAAAAAACCAACAACCCAACTCTAAGAGAATAACTGTGTCATTACAGGCAGCTTAAATGCAGAAACTCCTTGAACAGTACTTGTAGTCCTCATACTTTTTCCTGTCAAAAAATGCTAAACATTACCAGTCCTTTCCTTGTGATTTTATTTTTCTTTCTCATAATCTGATTAATATAACTTGGCAGGCTGAGATATTGACGAAGAGAGAAACAAACAAAGCAAGGGAAAGCTGTAGAATATGTGAGGGGCAGAGGAGATAAGGGTAGACTTTCACTTTAAATATAGTTGTGCATGCTTACTTGCATTCAGCTCTGATAATAAAAATGATCCTTGTCTAACGTTAAAAGCAGTTTCCTATGACAGCCAGCTAAAAGCCAGTTCATTTATATACTACTTTATAGCTGTAGCAGTAACATAAAACCTAATTTGTGGTTGGGTTTATTCAAACTGTGTAGGAAAATTAGAACTTTCTAGGTTTTATTTCTTCTTTCTCCCTACTTTTACACTAGTCTCCTACTGGCTTACCCAAGGTCTAGATTTTGCAGAAGGATGAACAATTTGAGATTCAAACAACAGCCTTAGATTTTTTATTTTTCCATTAGACATTCAAGTCTTCATCATCCACCTTTCAAGAACTGCCATCTCTTGATTTTATACTGATTTCTTTCATTACCATTATTTTTGCAATCTGCTTGTTCCTCAGCTGTATAGATGGTATGTTAAAAAATCATGATAAACCTATGTTAGACCATGATGAGATCTCAAACTTATTTTCCAGGCCTCTTTTCCAAAATCTCTGAACAGGGCTGTCTTGGTCAGAGCTGTTACCCATGTGAAATATCCACAAGCTACAGCTGAGTAATGGCTGGAAAACCTTCCCTAGCATCTGCAACCAGCTGGTAGACCAAACTATTGATTTTTTTTAATATCAAAATATACCTGTTGTGAACAGGGTTTGGAGTTTCCTAAGTTCTGCAGCAATATTTTCATGAGGCTTAGTCATCCACAGTGCCACTTTTAGGGGTTGCACAGTATTTGTTCCTTTTCTGAAGCACCATTTAATTAGGGTTTCATTCCACTAGTCAGGCTTAGTGGTGCAATTAGTGCTGTGAATTCTCAAAGCTCACAGATTTAAGATCAACAGAGGAGTTTGTAGCATCTGTTCTAACTCAAAGAGCTCTTTGGTTTTCAGGTCTGATAGATACAGAGCCAGGAAAACCTTCTTATAACATAATCTAGGGAAAAAAAAAAAGAAACATGAAACCCCTCCCTTCAACACCCCTCCCCCAAAGNCTGGGAAAAAAAAAAAAAGAAACATTAAATCCCTCCCTTTAACACCTTCAACACCCCTCCCCCAAAAAACAACACAAAACAAACAACAAGATTAAAAAAAACAAAACAAATATTCTCAAGCAGTTTCATACTTTATTGGCTGGATTCCTACAGATTTCTATGTCCCCATAGAATTGGAATAATGGCAAGCATTATGTGTTCACATGCATGGTGACCACAGACCAAAACCATGCCAGCTCCAAGCAAGAGGTTGTACAAACATAGTATGAAAATAACCTTTTTTTTTTTTTAAATTTATGACTAGGAATTTGGGGTATTGGTGCATCCACATGAGATATCTTCCTGTGTCTCAGAGGCAACGTGGCAGTAAGTAGCAGCAGAATGTGATTATGGAAGGAGGAAATTTTTCATGCAGTGTGAAACTAAATATAAAACTGCATTGTCACTACATGCTGAAAAATGGAAACAGAAATAGCCTGATGTCTGTTGTGAGCAGACCAAAATCAAACCCAAATGCTTCTGTGTGGCATTTCCAGTTCTCAGATACTTTTAAAAGACGTTTTATAGTTGTAATATGAATCCAAGAGTAATCCTCAAGGCAACATGTACATCACTCATGCAGTCTAACCACCAAAAAAAATTCTGGCAACCTGACCCACATGAGGATAGTTACCTCCATTGCCATGGAAAGTACTTGTGCTTTGCAATTTTTACCTTTACAAACTAAAGCAGAGACCTGTGCCATTTATAAAATGGCAATTTTCTGTGCTTAACAGCCATTATCATGTAAGATGAAGACCGTCGTCATTATTACACATTATTTGGTCATATTATTCATGAAATGAGGCTGTTGCATTCTGGAACAAATAAAGATAGATTTCATGATCTGAATAGTTTGCCAAGTAAATGAATATCATAAATGAAACGTAGATTAAGCTACAGGCATGCTGAATACATGAAAGAAAATATCATAATATCATATATTAGGAACCTGCTCTTTGTGTCTGGGACAAATATTTCTAGTGCTAACAAATCCATCCAGCTGTCAGCTTGCAGTAATGAAGTAGGCAACTTAAAAAGTACACAATGATTTCCAGCCTTGATGGATTATCACTTAACCCAAAATGCAAGGCTGTGCAGATAAGTATCACAATTGGTTGATGGTCTGATAAAGATTCCATTATATAGCTGAGCTCCAGAGAGGCTTCAGCAATGCGTCAGGAATTCAAACATTCCCAGCCTAAGCTCTGATCACACTGGGGGATTTTTTGGCTTTTTTTTTTTTCTTTTTTTTTTTTTTCTACTGCGTATGAATTATGCAGTCTGACAGTCTCTATTGTAAACTGGCAGTGCAAGGAGTTCTCCAAATTAAGAGTCCCTTCTGCTGGAATCATTTTTAGTGCCTGCCAGGAGCATCCTTTGCTCTGAGTTCAGCCTCAGACCTCGCCTCAGCTGCCACAGGCTGTAAGGTGTTAGCTCTCCTTCTGCTCAGCCTCCATGTGCAGCTAGCAGGGAAGCACAGGCATTGCCAAAAAAGTCCCTGGGAAGAAGGACTGAAGTCATCGGTGTCACCAGCTCTATGTAAAGTGCTACACCAGAGTCAGCCTGTACTGATGTCACACTGACCATTTTCATCTGACCTCTAGTTGGGTGCTAACCTCAAGTTAGTGTTTTTCAACATTCAGTTGTAAACAGGATATGAAAACTATATCATTCATACTGACTTCCTGCTCTCTTCAGGCTTAAAATGTGATTTTCAAAATAATAACCTTTTAAAAAGTAGGTTTTTGTACCTCTTGCTTTAAAAGCCAGAATTCTACTGATTTCAAGAGATTTTGGTGACCTAGTATTTACATCTCTACAAGCAGTTTGGTTAAATGAGTTTATCCCATCTCACTTGCAGATTGATTCTTGAAGGCTTCACATTCCATATGCATTTTCTTCTCAAAAGCAAATATTTATTGTAAAGAAGACTCTGTAAATATGCTTTGAAATTGATTCTTGAATTTCACTTGAAAGAATTGAATATATGATCTTTAGGATCTTATTAAGAGTTAGATTTGGTTTGTTTTAAGGGCATTGTCAAGCACATCTTTAATGATGAGTTTTTAGGGCAATATATTTGATTTCTTACAGCAGGGAGAAAGATTAAGCAAATGGTTGCTGTTGAATGTCCTTCACTGCTGCTGTATTTATATGGGATCACAAAGCTTAGTTTTACTTTATTTAGAGAGGTGTTTATGGTATTTTAAAGCAAAAACTGATATCTTTTTTTTTATATTTATTACTGGGTAAGGCAGATTTTGGCAAGTTCTGTGGTGTCAGGGTATTGATAAAGTGCTTCACTGTTACAAGAAAAAGTACACAACTAAATATTGTTATAGCTAACAACAAGGACATCTAAAGCAACTGTTCCAGTGCCATGTGGGGATGTTAAAAAAAGACTGAAGTGTTGCCAAGTTCTAGAAATGAGGAAAGAAAAAAAGAGAGAAAAATGCTTGTAGTTTCAAATGTATTGCTAACACCTTTAATAAAAAATGCACGTCTTTCTCACTAACCAGTGAACTAAAGTCATCAACTGTGCCTTTGAAGCTGAAAAGATTACTCTCTCTGCCCTTCGTTTCTCTGACACTCCACTTGAAACACAGTTAATAACTTCCAGTGTGAGGCTCACAAAATGCAGAATTGATACTAATTGTATTAAGTTTTTTGGATGAAAGATGACCTTGGTGAAACTTGAAGCTATAGCATTCCCAGAACAAAAAAAAGAAAAAAATAAATAAAAGCAAAATCTACAGAGAGTGACTTTGGAGATTATTTAACCCAACCTATTAATTTTTGCATGTGAAGTTATTCAGACTGTGAATACAAAAAAGGGTATTCTTAAGGTATTTTTTTTTTTAGCATTTTTCAGAGCACTGAAATAAGTTGCTGAATCACATGCCTGGGTTGTTTTTTTTTTCTGTGTTAGTCATTTGAGATGTCTTTTCTGTGTCTGATTCAGCGAGTGCACTGTGGAGAAAAGGGGGTGCCACAGTGCTTGGAGGGGCTGGCACGTGTGTGTCTGTCAGCAGTCAACAAAGGCAAACAGGTGAACAAAAATCAAATGCCAGTGTTTTAAAAGATTAGCTTCAAACACAGCTTTAAAGGGAAGGAGTGGAAGAGAAGTCTGGTTTGAAGTCCATTGTTTTGTAATCACGGCTGAGTTCATTTTTTGTCGCTGCAAAATTGAGAAAAAGAGAGAATTACAAACTCATCTACTCTGAGAAATACAGGGTGGAAAACCTTATTCAATAACACTTGACTCACTGTTTGGCTGACTATAAAAGACCGAACAGGGAAGCAGAACTGGAACTGACTGACTGAAAAAAATGAAATTCAGAACCAACACAAGGAAGTACTTTTCACTCAAAAAGAAATACAATTTTTCAATAGCCTACTGAGCCAAGTTTGGAATTGGAGGCACTGGGGTCATTAAAGAAGAAGGGAGATACAATTCTGGAAGAACTGTGTTAACCAGGATGACTTGCAATGGGCTGAATGGCCTTTTCCTTTTCCCCAAATTTATGTTCTTTTTGAAAAACTTTGATTACAAGTCATCCCGCTGTGATTTAGATAGCATGAATTTGAAAAGAATGTATCAAATCTTTTCAATCAAGATGCTTGGGTTTCTTTCCAGTCTGAATTCTTGCAAGCCTGTAATAGAAAACCATCAGTCAAGGGAAAGAAGTATCAGGAGTAGCAATTTACCTTAATGTACAATTTCCTTTTCTGGCATAAAGGGTAAGAGACAAGGATCCCAGACAACAAAGGCCAGAATATAAATCTTTATGGGAATATATCAAAAAAAGGGGAAAAAAAAAGAAAAGAAAGGAAAATCCTCCAGATTGACAATTTGAGGAAGACATTTTATTTCTTTTGTATGCTTCTTTTCTTGTGGCTAACAAGTCTCTGCTGTATACACATCAGGTCATGAAGTGCAGTCAGCACCCAACAGAGAAGAGACAAGTTTCATTTTAATGAATTCAAAGTGCTGTAATGGACTTCAGCGTTGACTTTGGACCAGGTCCCTGGACACACTTGACAGAAGCTGGCTTTTAAAACTATATTAATTTGTTAGACAATGGGAATATCACAGAAAATGAATATGTAAAGCTTTTTTTTTTTTTTTTTTTTTTTCCCCTCCAGTTTTCTGTACAGAGGAACATTTCTGATGTTTAGCTTTGAGTTTCACTCAATTCCTGCATCCAGTGCAGGAATCCACTCTGTTACTGGGCTGAATTGCAAATATTGGGCACACTTTGAGATTCTTTGGCACCATTACTGCCACCAATCCTGAACTCATTTATCACCTACAATGCAGATCTGTTAGTGTGAATGCTGAGCTGCTACTGTGTGTGTGTGGACATCCATATGTCAGAATGTTGTTGTGGGGTTTGGGGGTAAACTGTGTGGTTTTGAAAACAATAGCAGCCCTGGATCATTGAAATTTTTAAGGGTTGCCTAATTCCAAAATTCATCAAACTCCAGTTCATCTCGAAAGCATCTGTTCCCAATATTTCTGGAGTTAGTAACACTAAGAAGAAATGAGACTTATATTGCATTCAGGTTGGCTCTCCTCCACCACAAGACCTTGTGCCAAGTAATTTGTGAGTGTTTTTATGGATTCCCAGTTCCCTATGGGATTTTTTGTTGTTGTTTTTATTGTAGCATGACTGTGGGGAAGTGTGTTAATTGTTTTTGTCTGATAAAAAATTTTCACCTTTTACTTTCTGGTGCTTTTGAGTAGCATTCACTAATTCTTACCAAATAATTTCTGTTGAAAAATTTACTTCAAATTACTACTATGACACTCAGAGATTTCAGTCTTGTTTTCCCACGCAAAATGTGATTGTTTGTATTTATTAAGAAATGTGAGTGGACTGTAGGACTTCTGCATAGTTCTACTCAACCAAATAAACATTCAGGGGAATAATTCATACACAACAGAAATTCACAGAAGTGTGGGCTTGCCTTCAACCCTATAATAAAATAGATGGCTTGTATGCAGTCTGAAACATCTTGCTCCTGTTATATTTGCAGTGTTACGGAGAAATTAAGAACATCAGGAAGGTTCAAGGGCAGGAAACTTTTTCTTCTGGGTTTTTGTTGTGTTTTGTTTTTTATATAGGCAATGCCTGCATGCACTTGTATATAATAAAATAAAAAATAATGCTCATAATATGAACAACACATGGGTCAGTCTAAAACACATTTTCAAATGTGTCTGTTTTATTAAAAAAGTGATGAACTGTTAAGCTGCATTCTGAAGACAGAACATAAGGAGCAGATTCAAGGGCTTTGGAAGTTAATGCTGCCCAAATATATTCAGATGGGGTTTTTTTTAAATTGTTTTTTACTGTTGTCAATGTGTTGCCTTTTTTTATAGGCTTCTAAACCTATTAGTAAGTGTCCTGGTTTCTAGACAGAACAGCTTTCAAAATCCTACCATATTAAACCATTTTGTGAAGAATTCTTTTAATCTATGGTTGGTTGATACATGGCAGTATTTGAGTTTAGTTCAGTATTCAAACAAAATCCTATATTACACTTTTGTCTCTCAATGTAAATAAAATTAAACATACTCAACACCTAGAATTTAAGCAGAGATCATATAAAACAGACTTCATTCCTTTTGGGGTCATCTGATTTAGGTTTTGTAGGATTGGATATTTCTTAAACCCTTCTCTGTCTTTTGTTGGCTACAGAATGATGCTGCTAATTCTTCATACTTTCACAAACTTCTGTAAAGAAGCCAGGGTAAACTCTTAATGAGTATTTAAAGTCACAAGTGTCTAAATTCAATGGGTCTGTCATTGGCCAAGCAGATGGTTGAGGAAGGCAATAGCAAAAACAAAGCTGGATAAAAGAAAATTAGTGGCTTCTTCTGTGCATTACAACCTCTTCAGTTTTCCTGTTGTTGCCCATTTCAACCTCATATTTCTCTATCACACTTTTTCTTATTATTATTCACTTTTTATTTATCTTACTTTTACTATTGATTAACTAATTTTAAAAAGGAATGTACTCAGGGTAATATTGTGGATATGCCATATTTCAATTGCCTTCTTCATTCACAGTCAGAATAGGCATTAATCCATTTAATTGAACTCTGGGCTTGTCTAGTCTGGAGAAAAAGAGGCTGATCCTGAGGAGGGAAAGTGGAGAGGGAAGTGCTGATCTCTTCCTTGGCATCCAGTGACAGGAATGGTTCAGAGCTGCACCAGGAGAGATTCTGACTGGGCTTTAGGAAACATTTCTTTACCAAGAGAGTGGTCAAGCACTGAACCAGCCTTCCTGGAGAGAGAGGTGGTAAATGCCCCATCCCTGTCAGTGTTTAGGAGGCTTTGGACAATGCCATCAATCAAGATTTTTGAGTGTCAGGCCTGAAGCAATCAGGCAGTTGAGCTGGATGATCACTGTGGGTCCCTTTCACCGTGGCTTTTCTGTTCTGCTCTATTTTGTTCCATTGTATTCTATTCATCCCTAGCATTTGTATCATGGCAGCCACAGCAGATGCCTAAGGTTGCACTGGAACTCACAAACCTCCAGTTGAGAGAGGTTCCTGGAAAGATCTAAGCTTTACATTTAATATCACACGTGAAAATTTAGGTCATCTTCCCTTCCAAATAAATTATAATCAAAGGATTCAAGTTATGGAATAATGTAATTTTTTTAAAAGGCACACAAACGTTTAGAAGAGTTACAGTCATACATTTCCCATCTGTTGCTGGATCCCTTCAATAAATGGCTTTTTAATGCTTGAAAAAGCTATTTTAATTCTCTTTGTAAGGGTTAGAAGAGGGTCTTTTGTACTGTGTTCAAAAGACCAGTGTTGGAAAAGGGCAGTTATTTTAGCCATATTGCAATATTAAAAGTATGTTAAAAGGATGGCTGCTGGAAAAGGGAAAAAGGAAAATGGCAGTCAAATAACCTCAGAGTCTTGGTCAGCTGAGAGTTCCAAGAATCAGCTTCATTAGTCCTGAACATCAACTAAAACTTAACTTCAGACATCAAATCTAGGTCAAAAATTACCATGGATGAGGTATTTATTAGCAAATGTAGTAAATGGAATTTTCCAAATGGAAATATTCTGCCAAAAAAGCACCTGTTCCTTATTTATTTTTTAATTGATTGACCTATGTCAATAAATTCATTCTTTCCATCAACGTTATATCTTAAGATCTCAGTTTTATCTGCTGATATTTCATTAGCATTGATTATTGGTTTTGCATTGCCTGTATTGTAGTGAAAGAAAAATACAGATAAAACCTAAAAATACAGATAAAAACCTAAAAATGAAAGTATGTAAGACTGGAAAAGGTGGGCTTTTAAAACTGTAAGGTGGTAAGTCCCAGAAAAACACGTGATGCCCACTCACTGTTGTAGGAACGTGAACTAATCCTGCATTCCACAGCTTTTCTTTCAGCAATCAAAAGGAAAATGATGTATCAGCAGCAGAGCTGTGCTGCATTGGCAGCACCCCTTACATACATAGCAAGGCAAGAGCATGGCAAAGAATGGGACCTGCAATCCAGCAGAGTGTTTTTCAGCCTGAACTTTACAGATGGTGCCATTTTGTCAGGCCTGTATTGAAATTTAAGAACTTTTTGTCAGCTTCACATGACATTCAACATAATTAGGATTACATATTAATTGAATTCGTTTGTGGCTACATAAAAACACAAAATATTCTTAACATTAACACTTTTCTAGGTGCCTTCCCATGACCTGATTTCTTGTCTTCTGGACAAGGGACAGTAGTCAGGCTGCAGATACTGCCCTGATCCTGCAAACCCACCCATGTTGTGACGTGTCAGCAATCCCATGGAAATCAGGGAAGCTACATCTGGTTTTTAATTCTAATGCATGTGTGTCTGTGGGACGTTAGGACCCTGTTTGACATTAGGGGTAAACCCCATTCTTTGAACTTTACTTCAGCAAGTTTATTTGGAAGGTTGTCTAGAAGGCACCGTGGCATAATCATGGCCAAATATTCCATTAATTTGTTTTTTTTTTTTCCCCACTTACTCTTTGCATACTGAAACAAGTAGAATAAAAATTAGGGGTTTTAGTTTGTTCTTTTTTCTTAGCACCCAGTCTGTGTTATTATAGATAAATAATTTTTATGATAAGCTTAAAGCATTTATATTGTTATGTACTTATCAAGCATTTACTCTATTTGCTCATTTTTTGTAGCACTTCACAACTTTGATAAGGTGTGAATATTAAGATAAGACCCAATTTCTGTCTGAAGTGTCCACAGAACCTGCTTCAAAGAAAGAAAAAGTAATTTGACTTCAAATTTTTACTCATTTTCCAAATACATATCTGAACATCTGCAGTACCATAGGAGATAATGCTAAATATTGCTGCTGCTAGAAAGCAGTTGTACAACTGTATTTTTAAGACAGAAATTTAAAACAAATTAAAACTATCTACTCATATGCTGGACATCCCTCTTTCCTATTCCACAGATTTTTTTTTTATGTAGTGAGAGTATATAGCAGAAAGGCATGGTCATCTTGCAGTTCATGTAAAATTTGAAATTACTTTTATGATTAAATTAGGAAAGGTTCATAATTTTCAGTGTCAAAGTATGTATAAAAATCTATGAGAAATTATGCATATTTTTCCTTCACGTAATAAAGGGGGTAATCCCCCCTTACCCCTCCTGCCCAGCAGAGCTATTTTCACAAGCCACTTGTAAGATGGCTTGAGATATTTCAGGACTGTGAAGAGCACAAAAATCTTTCATTTGGCACCTGAAGTGATATTAATTATTTCACTACGAGGAAACAAGTGATAGAGCCCTACGGTGTCATTGTCACTGTCACCTGACCCCACAGCATTCTTGCCTTTTGCTGGGGAGAAAGAATGATTTTCAAGCAAGGAGAGGGGCAGAAACCCAAACAGAAATCATTGCTTTGTCACTTCATAAATGTGGGGTGGACCTTAAGGAGTGCCCCTTAGGGTGTGCCTTCCATGCTTTTGAAATACTGCACCTCTGCTTTGGAAATGCAGCGTGGAGTTCTGCTCATCCAGCAGCAAAAAAAAAAAAAAAAGAAAAATGTGATTGAAATGAGGGGGGGAAAAAAAAGTGAGAAGGATGGCTGATCTTTGAAAATGGTGTCTGTGCTAAGAGAGATTAAACACACTAGCACTCTTCACCTTGGAGAAGAGCTGGGGAGAGAGGTGGCAGCAGTTAAATTAAATTAGAAATGACATGAAAAAAGTGAATGATGTGAATACAGTCACCAATGCAGAAAGTTTCTAGACTCTGGAGTCAAAAATGGGTAAGTGAGCAAGGGAAACTTTAAGTATTCAATTTTTCATTTGGTTGTAAATTAAATTGGACTAGATGGTGGTGTTTTCCCATCTAGTATAGACATTCCTATTTTCTCAGATTTTTCTGAACAGTAAAAAAAAAATTAAAATGTCCTATTTTTTATCATTTAAATGAAGAAAAACATAACAACCTGAAATCATAGCTTTAAGTACTACTTGAAACAATGAAATTGTTAAATCAGAATGTGCATTTCCAAAAGTTGGAAATAGTAAAAAGTAAAATAGCTAGACTATTTTTGTTGCAATGTTTTGAAAAATAAATTCAAATATATTAATTTAACGACCACAGATAAAAATATTAAAAAGTGCAAGCTGACTAAATCACAACTGTAATATATATAATTATATTATATATATATAAATATTGTAACAGTATTATTTATTGTTAGAGTATCTTTGGTGTACAGACAAAGTAAATATGCTGCTATCCATAGCAGAGTTCACATACCACAGCAAACATGGGTAAAAACCATTTGATACAGGTCTTAAAATAATCAGACCAAGTCTGTGTTCATTGCACAAATCATCAGCATTTTTAAACACCACTGTGTGCCCCTTTTTCTCATGAATTTGCCCTTTAGAAGTTTCTGTTGGCTTAGGATATTTTTTTAAAAGGCTTCCACTATTTTTTGGCAAAGTGAGGTTTGGCAGGGAGAGACAAAGAAAATGAGAGAGGGATGCTAGAGAAACATCTTCATGCAGCATGAGAACATTTTTGTCATCCTGCCCACTCTGTCTCTAACACTACCTGGAAAATGTGCTCTCAGTGCATTGTTTGGAACTCTAAACGAAAACAATTTCTCTCCTAATTGTCTGGTAAAAATAAAAAAAAAGAAGTTGCAGTCTCAATTGGAGGCTGTCTTGTTATAAACCAGTAGAGCTAGGTTGTTTAAGTAGTCTGCATTATTTTGAAAGATTATTTTTACAAAGTTACATTTATTTGCTTGTATAAAATTTAAAGACTAGGACATGGCTAGGATTGAAAAATAGCAAATGCTGGAACTTTTTGTCACAAAGAATAATTTCTCAAAGGTACCATGGTGTATTTTAATTAGGCCTCAACCCTGAAAACATAAAAGTGCACAGGCAACTGATTATGCATGTAGTCATAAAAGTCTTTTGTGCTTTTCTAAAGGATGTTTTTGAATAAAGTATGTTTTCTTTTGCTGTTACAGAACTTGTAAGTTTTTCCCCTAAATTTAAGATTGCATTTGTAAGCTAAATAAAAGTGTAATGGTTGTGAAGGAGACAGAGATGCTTGAGAGTGCACCTTAATCCTCCCATTATTGCCATAAATAATAATGATGTAACACATCTTAACAAAATGAATTACTAATTTGGACTCTTTATTGCCAAGTCACTCAGCTTCAAAGACATTGTAAAATCATAAAACCAAGTTACGAATTTTTCTCCTTCCAAATAATGCAAATAAAAATTACAGATGAAAAAGGCATTTACTCATCCTACAATATAATTCACTTTATCAGGAAAAAAAAAAAAAGATACTATCTGATGAGAATGCTCATCAAATGTGATTCTTATTGCTATAAAGGAAAAAGTAATTTCTCTCCATGGCCAGCTACTGTGTGAGTTGAGTGGTAAAATGATTATCAAACTATTTGGCAATTGCACTGGTGATGTGAGCAAAGAAGTACCGTCTGGGTGGCTCAAGGTTGTAATAGTAGTAATGGCTCCACAATTAACAAAAGTGACAGGGGAAACCCAAAGAGCATCTGTTACAATAATGGTAGGAATAAGGAACATAAAGCAGAGGGAGGGGTAATACAAATTCAGATTTTATAACCACAGATAAAAATACGGAAAATTGCGAGATGATTAAATCACAACTGCTACAACCCTCTGCCTTAATCCAACATAGTTAACCTAAATCTTCTAGCAGTATAACTTACTGCTAAAATCCTCCTGATGTACAAACCATGTAAACATGCTGCTGTGTAAGTCACCCTTCATTCACCACAGCAAACACAGGTAAAAAATTGGGTACAGTTTTTACAGAATCAGATTAAGTTGGTGACTATTAGGCAAATCTAAATTTAAGCCTAGTACCAATGAAGGAAGATTTGTATGACTTCAATAGAGGAAGATTTATATGATCATGAAGTACACTGTGAATAATTTATACAAATGCATTGTTTTACCTGCCAAAAACCCCCACATTTTTCAATATTCAGAAGTTACAAAATCCATGAATGGAGCCTTAAAAATAAGAATTTTTTTATAGTGAGTTAAAGGAAACAATTGATAATGTAACTTTTTGTTGGGTTTTGATTTTGGTTTTGGTTTTTCTTTGGGAAAATATGCTGTGTAATTAGAGACTTTTTTTGGTCTTTTTTCCTGTGGTGATACACATAAAATTCAATCTGCTTTTTGTGTTCAGGAAGGTTATGGAGCACATATGAAGATGTGCTGTGGTTCTTTGGACAGAGAAAGGAGAGCCATGCTGCTCTGCAGGTACCTCTGCTGGAGACCAGCTGTGATGTTGCTGTGGTTCTTTCCTCTTAGCAGATGTCATTTCTGACCCTGCCTTTCCTGAAATGCCTGGTGTGGAACTCCAGCTGCCAAGAGGACACACATCCTGGTCAATCACACCTCTCCCTCTGGTACAGAGGCAGGAGAAGGCACAGCCAGTCATGAATCAGAAACACTGACTTTTAGCCCTGAAAATCTAAAAGTGTGTGCATTCTACTCTTGCTTTTTGTCAATACTCACCCATTTGTGAGTGAGAGAAAAATGACAGGAATCAGCTAGAGAGGTGTCAATGGGTAGAAGTTCATGATCTGTGGAGACATTTTCATCCAAGTTATTTGGTTTTACATACCCTGAACAGCCTCTTAGCTTCTACACATCAGTGAAGGCTGTTAAAGAACAGTGGCTTAGAGTGCTCAAGCCCTGTGAGTCTAACTCAGTAAATCCATGTATAAAATATTCCATGTATAAAATTGTGCACATTACACTGAATATAAGAAGGGAATATTCAGGATTGGGTAGTTTGGGGGAGTTAGGGTGGGTGGGTGAGGAAGGTGTTGAGCTGATTCTGTGCCCATCCATTAAATGTGTCCCAATTTTGTCTCCTGGTGCTAAGGAAAAAACAAAAGTGATACCTTGGCTTAATGCAGTGCTACAGCTGTACACAGGATGCTTGAGGTATGTTAAAGGATACATAGCAGACATTTATCAGCACTTCTCCTCCACTGGGTGATGCAGAGAAGGCTCTGCCCCTGTATGTGTGTTCAGGCAATTGAACTGAGCACACACTCTCAAAGGCACACTTTTGTTTGCAATAGGGATGTTAACATTTCATTTCACCAGAGTCTCTTGCCTGCTTCAGGCAAAAATTGGAATCCTGGCTTGGTCCCAGCAACTTGAAAAGAGTCTGATGCCTATACAAATATACATAATGGCAGTCTTAATCATTAGAAATTATGTTATTTTTCTGTTTCTCCAGTAGTGTTTCATAATGAATCAAAATGAGCTGGATGGTTCGCTATCAGTTTGAATGCTAATTAAATGGAGACCTTCAGCAGTTTGTGACCACTTCTAATGCTTCTAATTTCTGTTTGTTTATATTTCTCTTTATCACTGGGGCTTGTGTTTAGAAAACCCCAGCATAACAGAAGAATCTTAATTTCTTGCTTTTTCCTTCCTTTTTTTCAGAAGCAAAGCTTCCAAATCTACAGTAAACTCTTCCAACTCAGACATCATGCAACTCAGACTATGCCAACAGGGTTTTTTATCTCCCTGAAGTAGGGATTCAGAATATTAAGCAGTTTGGAGTAGGATTTACAAGGATTTTACCTGCCTAGTTGCCCCATCATTTTCTCATTTCTTTTCTTCAGTTTTGCTTCAGTGGACAGAAAACGAAATTCTTTGAAAACAAAAGGAATTTAGCAACAGCAAAGCAACCAGCTAATTGGGGAAAAAAGAGAAGAAAAAAAGGGAAAGCATCCTCAAATATGCATTGTTTGCCCACCTGGTTTTTGCTAATTGTGCAGCAGTGACTAGAGCATTGACTGGTATTCTGCCTTGAAATCTGTTTTTGCTGGTTGAAGTTTCTTGCTGACCTAATAGGGGCTGACCATTGGAGCTATTCCCATCCTCACTCTTCTCAGAGAGGATGTCATTCCATGTTTCAGCACCTCCTCGTTGATAATACTAAATACTTGGGCACACACAGCAAATCCAGAGCAGAGCCTCTGTTCTTCCTTGTATTTTATTTCTTTGTTGGTATTCTTCTTTCTTTAAATGCATTAAGGATAGAAAGGGGCAGTAGTGAAATCCAGGGAAAGAAATATATTGTATTTCCTACCACTATTTAAAGAACCCCTCATAGTTAATTTTAAATGGTGGGCAAAGGGGCAGTATTTGGAGGAAGCAAGCACAAGGCCAGTTTATAACACTAATTCTAATTTTCCCAAATGGTAAAGAGAGCTATATATGTTAAATAAAACTGGAACTCCTGCTGCTGATACCGACAGCAATAACTAAGAGAAGGGTATGCTGATTTTAATTCATTATTCTAAGGAACCTCTGAAAATCTGCCTTTCCTTTTCCCACCTCTGCCAAACAGAGAGCACAAATGTACCCAGTACTTTTTCTTGGTCCTGGTTGGTTTCACCCACAATGGTAGAGTAAGTCTTTCTGCTGAATTTTACCGTGTTCTTTTATGTAGGAAGCACCAAAAGTCATGGTTACATCACTGTGACTCAACCGTGTTTATGAACTGAAGTGAAGAAAAATGGACAGAAAGAGGTTTGCATTCTAAGTGCAGATTCTTTTTCCCCTTTCACAGTCTTTCCAGTCTCTTCTGTTTCTTTAAAATCTCTTAAAATATTTTGTTTATGTTCTTGTATCAAAAGTGTTAAAAAGCACAAAATGCTGGGAAGAAAACATTACTTTGCTTTTTCCAGAATTTCCACAACCAGTGTAACATTTCTTTCTTTATAACTGATTTTCAAGTTTGTTTAAAATGTTTCACAAGGTGTAACATATTGAAATAAGTCATCCACTTTTCAGGGTGTTCTTGGAATAAAAGGTTCCTGCACAATATAGCTGTAAAAACACTATTAAAATGTTAGCAATAGAATAACTCTCGCTAAACATGTTGAAAATGGTTGATTTTTTTTTTTATTTGAAAGAACAGTTCAACTCACCATCAATTACACTCAGAGCTCATTATGTTTGTGCTGTTATAATTATCAGTCCTTTTATGTCTTGGGCCTTTCTTGTAGCTCCTTGGAAGAATATTTTGGTTTTGATGCACAGCTGCTTGTTTCACACAGGTCCTGCCTCAAAAAGCCAGATCTGATATCAAATGCTGTTGTCGGTTACAAAAAAGCAATCACAGCCACCATTTTTTGTGTTTCCTCAGAAGGCACATATGAGACATTTCAAAGTGTTGTACTGGAGTGCTTCACAACATTTTTTTCTCTTTAAGCAGCCCACCGAACGTGTACTTTTGTAGTGTCATGGATCCCCTACACACTGTTGCTCCTTTAAAGGACCATACTCTGGGAGTTCTTTTAGTCCTCCAGTAACCCTATCCATCCTGTTGGCACGTGAAGAGATGGAATAATTTAAAGTCAGATTCTGAGAACTGATAATTAAGAGGAGAGATTGTATCTGTTGCTTCCCTCAGTATTTGTTTCTCTGTGTTAGTCTGTGGACTAAAAAATTATTATTTCTCTTAAATTTTCTTTTATGTGTCAGCATTTTCAACAAGGATTTCTGCAATAGGTGATTATAAAGCTTGTCTCTAAAAAAAAAAAAGTCACTCATCCACAAAGAGGAGTTATACCAAAATATGTGATTTGAAATGATCAATATGATCTTTCCTGAAGTTCTACTGCTTAGACCTGCGGGTTTACCAGCACAAGGTGGTTCTTTGCCACCAGGCTGGAGACAATTCAGGAGTTTGTTCTCTGCTCTAACAAAACAGGCTTCCCTTAAAGATTACAAATCTGGTTCAAGAAGCCTTCTCAGTGACCCTGTGTTTATATACATGCCAGGCCACCACATCAATATGTGCATGAGAAAAATACCTGTTCAGTGCTTTGCAGAATGGGGTTTGTATTCTCCATACAAAGAAACACATCTCTGAGCATGTCACACTAAGAAGGTCCCAGAAGTGGTTTGGATTGGATGAAAACCATCTCTGTCAGCCAACAGCTCTTAGTGGTAGTTTTAAGATGGTTAAAATATTTAAAAGCTTGAAATGTATATTGAGTCAGATGGGACAAGACTGCATCCTTAGATACTGAAAGTAAAGCAAGCATGAAGCAAACACAATGTTAAACTGTTCAGTGCTAAGCCTCTGATGGGGGACTCAGTCATGATAGTATTTGTTTAAAGGGTTGGCTGGTGTGGATGTGAAGGAAAACTAAACTATTTGTTTTGTTTGGGCAAGGCTTTTTGGGATTTTTTTTTTCTCCAGCATATTTCAGAAAAAGGGAAGTCAACTTCTTTTTGTTGCATCTGTTCTGTGAAATGACAGACATCTCTTCAGGCAAAAAAATCTTGCTGTAATTTGTCTGACTCTCAGCAGACAGGTAAATACAGCTTGAAAAGCAGATGTTTCAAAGAACAAATTTAAGCAACATTAGACAATGTGATTTACATTTAGCTGTACATCTTGGCTTCTACAGATTTCCTGTTAATAACCAGAAGATAAATTCTGTGAAAAAGCAGTGCTTAGAAGAAAACTTTCCAAGGTTTCACATGCACTGCTTTCTTCTGTGTTCTCATAAAAATATTAAGATGTTACTAGTATAGAAAATTAGTCAATTAACTATAAATTCCTGTCATAAGATGCTAAAAGGGAATTGTTTAAACTAAATAGTGGTGAATGCAAATGAATTATATACCCTATCAACTAAATATACATGTGCTTCAAACATCATGTTTTAAATCAACAGCTGTGACAGAAATGCACACCCCTGAAGAGATGTAGGATGGAGAGAGAGAGGGAGGCTTTTAACTGAATGTATTCTCCTGAATGCACAGTGAGGCACCAAACTAATCACTACAGAAAGGAGAGGAACATATTGATGATGCCATGTGCTTCACATGGGTTATCTTCAAATGCAGAGTTTCACATTCCACTTAATTCAGCTCATGTGAGCTGTTGTTAAGGAACCACTCTGCTGGCTGCAGTTTATTTCTTGTTAAGAGTTCTGGAACATTTTGATCATGGGCAGGACTGAATCACACCATTGCTGGTCAGTGTGCACTTGCTCACACACCAAAGGGAGATGAGATAGGGGATGTGTCACTGCATCCATCTTCTGAGTCATTTTCCCAGGAGGAATTTGCCTCTCTAAGTGCAACCAGTCAAACAAGGACAGAGCCAAGGAGATATTCAGTGCCTGGTGCTAGGTAGCCAGCTAGAGAAGGGGAGGTCAGTGCTGAATGAGGCATTTCAAAGAGGTCTTTGGGTACAGTGTTGCCTTCAGTTTTAGCTTTCATATTTCCAGATTCTGTACTGCATGAGTGAATAACTCTGAACTTCATATAAAGTGCTAATAAGTTCTCTTCACAGTTTAGTTAGACAAAACAATCCTTGTCCAGCCTGAGAACCAAGGACACCATTGCAGGAGTCAAAAAGGCCCAAAAAGTGCAAACCACAGTGAATTGAGGAGAGCGAACTGGGAGGATGGGACTTCATAACCTGAAGCTGTAAGTGGACAATTAACACCAATATGCAAATGGACCAAAACTCATAAAAGTGTGAAAACTCATGGCCCATCATCCATCTTTGGTGTAGCCTTGGCCAGGCTCTTGTACTGCCCTAGGTGTATCCATTGAAAGCCTTTTTAATAAATACCTACTTTATTCCTCTAACTCTGTCTAGCCTCTGTTCTAGGTAGCCTCTCTAGGCACCAACAGTGACTCCTGTGTTTACCCAATGCTCCAAGACAGTTCCACTCAGAAGGGGTGTTTTTTAAAATTAAAGTCACAAAGCTCTACTTCTCCCAAAACATCACTGTCCATTTCTGGGGATTTCACTTCATTTCTGTCTCTTAGTGAGAAGCTAGTCATGTAATGTCAGTGTAATTGACATGGAATTTTGTTTTGGTGATTCCCTTAGTATTTCAGGGCATTTCACCCTCTTTTATGCATTGAGGAATTGTATTTATTTTAATATTTTTGTTAACTTCTACATCCCTAGTGAAACATAATGATTCTATTCCCCTTCATGTTGCATCTTGAATAAAATAATTGAGGTTAGGACATTTTGGTTTGAATTCAGTGTTTTCAAGTGCGTATTTAACACTCTTAAGGTAAAACAAATTGCTTGGGCCCTCAGGCAACTTAGGGCTAGAGACACCTACTTTGTGAATTTAAAACAAATTTTTGGATCAGGCAGGTCCACAGGCGTAAAAAAAAGGAATGCTGCCTCTAGGCATGTGCAGTGCAGCATATCAGTTATCCAAGCATCTATTTTCAGGGATGCATTTGTCTTGCTGTCCTTTAAATGGCTTAAGCCACTCTTCTGTGAACACTCTTCATGACTTTGCTGGTCAAATTGCCTGAAGATGTACTAAAGATACTTAAATGTTCATTTGGTTCTCATCTCGAGTACACATTCACATTGAATAGAAAACAAAAATTGCCAGAGGTCTCATGGAACCAGGAAAAGTTCTTCACTTCCAAAACAATCGCAGAAAGTAACAGAAGCAAAATAATAAGGCAATAACAGGATTTGTGGAGATGCTTGTGACACTGGTGAAGTCATTTTAAATTACAGCATTGCTGAAGCTATATGAGCATCTTTCATGGAAAAGTAGCAGATGAAAAGGATGATGAGAGAGAGCTGTGGAAGGCAGAAGACACAGAAAACTGTGTGTAAGCACACTCCTAGACAGAGTTGGGACACAATATCATTAACAGATGTTCTGAGAAATTTTCCTCTCCTTGAAGTCAAGTTGTGTCACCAGAGAGGAAGGGATATGAGAAAGTGGAAGGAAAGGAAAGATGGCTGATGCTCTCCAGAATATGTTCCCACAAGAAACTCAGGAGCAGAGCGAAATTTCAATCCAGAATTTTTGCAGCAGGATTTTTTATCTCCTCAGGTTTGGGGAGAAGATTTGGACCATGTATTTAGTTGTCAGATTGTTAGATGAGGGCTTCCATGTGGTAGTTCCATCGGAGCCCCCGCTGCGTTTGGGGTCTGCAGTGTACTTTGAAAAACGCGTGCTCACTGTTATTACATGGAGATAAGATTCAGTATATTTTTATCTACAAAATGTTTTGTGCATTGAATATCAACTCTGACAGGCAGAGAAGCAATTTCTGTGGTTCCTGGTTCTTACTCCCTACTATTACAGAGAGACACCACCATCCAGAGTTTTACTTGCATGACAATTTCTCTGCTGAGTAAAGCGATACAAGATATTCCAAATGAGTTGACCTCGCTATAAATAAACGTAGCTACACCTGAGCAAAACAGAATTACACTAGTTTTGTCAAGCTGGCCATAAAACTGAAATCCTGACTGAAAATACTGCAATTGCCACAGAATGCTGAAATGTCAGCTCATTCCTTTGCAAATCCAACCTCTCAGTAATTGTAAACATAATTTGATGGAAAGTCCATTGGAACAATTTGCTGATCTCTGACATTCTCATTATGTATAATGCTTTGTAAAACATTCTCTGAAATAATCTGGTGTAGAGTTTACAGTTTGTTTGGGGTTTTTTTTGTTGTTTTTTTTTTCCCCTAGAATTCTGAGACCCTGTTTGTAAGATTAAAACCAGATTATTTTGAGAAAAAATAATGTGACAGGAAGACAAGACCCTTTATATCACATAGAATTTTCCTCTACTAACATACACCTGCTTTCTGTGGTATAATTTCTATGGTTTTATGTGAACTCCTGCTCCCTGTTTCATGTGTGCCCATCACTAGAATATAGGGAAAAAAGTAATTGTGGAGCCTTTTGAATTTTTGCAGTATGGATATGACACTGATGGCAGCAATGTAAGACAACACAGAAAGAACAGCATGACCTAAAGTAGTAGCAGGATCTTGGCGTCCTCGTGGATGCAGGTTTATTATTAACTCTTCATTTTAAGATGCAGAAAACTGCAAGACTTTTTTTTTTTTTTTTTTGTATGTAGTCTTCATTTTGGTGCTAATGGTCCCTTTCCTAGAATTGTAGAATGATAAAAGTTTTAACAGACATCTGGAGATCAGTTGGTCCAAGCCCAGTTTAGAGCAGGGTCATGATGCATCAGATTGCTCAGGACCTCGTTCAGGTGAATTTCTCTCATATGTCCATGCATGGAAAACCCACAGCATTTCTGGGTAACTTGTTCCAGTGTTTGACCATCCTTGTGGTGAATAAGAATGTCTTGATAGCTAGTTTGAGCTTTTTATGTCCCAGCTTGTGTGCATTGCCTCTCTTCTTTGCACACCTCTAACGGAAGCCTGGCTCCATCATCTCTTCTCCTTCCCCTGTAGTAGAAGACAGCAAGAGTGTTTCCTCCTTCAACTCTCTCTTCTTCAGCGTGTAATTCTCCCAGCATCTCCTCATTCATTGTGTGAAATATATTGTATTATGGCTTATACCTGTAGAGTCAAGGTAGGTTTTGGAACAATAGTGGTTTATGAAGATTATCCATGAAGATTTAACCATGTGGCAGCAATGAAAGGCACAATGGTCTCTATAAATACCTAACTTGTCCATGCCAGAAAGGTTACTTATTAAGAGAAGTCACTCTACCTGTACACACATTATTCTAAAACATTAACATTTTATGGCTCTTTTTGTGTGACTGCTGTGCTTGCTTTTGTTGCTCAGTGGTGACAAAAATGGTAAGAATACCTTATTGTTCCCTGAAACCTTGACCACTAGATGCAGGTTTGATTGCTTCATGTAATTTTAAAGTTCCAAACTGTGTTGTTGCATTTGATTAGCATACAAATAAGGCATTTAATATTTGATTGCTCCCCTGAGATTTTAGGTAACTTTGTGTAACTAAAGACATTTTAATCATAATTTTCTGAGTTTAATTGTAATGCATAAATTATTAGCACTTGTGGGAAAGTAGACATTACTGGGATGAAAAAGAAAACTGAAGCCAGGAGAGTATACCTGGTCCTTGTTTTAAATATTAATTCTATGGTACCTTTTTGTATCATCTTGCATACATCCTCAATGATTCTATTATTAAAATGGAACATCCTTTCCTATTAAGTTCAAGGTTTTTTATGGACCCAAGGGTTCATGTTGACCTGTTTAACAATGTTTAACAGCATCCCTAATACTTCTCTGTTTGTGTCCATAATCTGGAAGTGCAGTCATCCTATTTCTGGTTTATTCCCATATTTCTGTTTATTTTTATCTTTATTGATTACTTGGTGTGAATTGCTTCCAGTGGCGTAACTGCATAAGGCTGTCTTGTTCAGTCTCACCTCTTTGAAATAAAAGCTTAGCTTTTAATTTATTCATTATGCAAAATCATAATAATAGATACTCAGTTTCCTTTTATACAACAAAGAAAAAAAAATATATATGTATATCTCCAACAAAAAGCTTAGTAAAAAATAAACCCACAGAAGTTAATTTTAAATGTTTTAAAATACTATTATATAGAATATTGTGTGTAAAGGCAGGTGAAGTGCTTGCTTTACCAGTACTACTGTGATATCTAAAGTCATTCTTTTATGATTCCTCCTGTGAGTCAAGGTAATACATTGTTCCTGAACCTCACTTCATTTCAGAGCAACTGAGGCTCAGATAAAAAGAGAACACTTTGCCAAAGTGCACATCAAGGCATTTGTTGAATGGCAAGGATTTAAATCTGATTTTCTATGCTTATTCCCTGGAAAAACCTTACTCTCAAAGAGTGCCACCAGCAGGATGTCCTGGAGAAGCACCTCCCCAGCCTCTGGGCCTTAGGGGTTGCTGTGAGCAGACCAAGCACAGCAAGTGCAAGGTTTCAGGATTTTGCTCAGCCGTGAGATGCAAAAAGCCCCTTTCCATCTTAAGTATGGAAATGGATATTGGAGGAGTAGGTCCCCTGCTGCCTCCTTGGCCCAGGTGACAGGAGCAGGGCTTTGATGAGAGGCTGCTCCCAGCGAGGGGGACTCTGTGATTTTGCTCTGCCCAGCGCCACGGGCTCGCTGCTGCCGCTGGCGCCAGACCCAGACGTGCTGGTGTCAGAGAGAAGCTGTCACAATGAGTTCATGAATCTCACCTCCACGGGAGGAGGAGAAGCCTGCTAAAGGTTTCCAGAAGGCAAGGAAGGCTAAAAACACTGCTTCTCACAGCTCAAGGATTCCTAGCTGTTTCTTTAACTTGCCTGTGTCTCCTCTAGTAGCCAGTGTCTGGTAAACTGGAGTTGGGATCTAACAGCCCAGTTCCAAATCAACAAAAGCACTAAATCATGTCTTAAGTCTCATTTGTTACATGCTTACATGTTTTACTGAATTAAGGGCTGTAACACCCTTGAAATATCCGCACTTGGCTTCACAGCTCTCAGAAACAATTCCTGGTTTCCAGCTGAATGTAGCATCCCCTATTTGCATGTTGGGAATGGTATCGTTAGAGATAGACTATCGTTAGATAGTCATGCCCAAAATTTCACTGACTAACAAAAGCTTCTGCATCAAAGAGGGTGTCATCATGTTTTTGAAGGGCATCTTTATTTTTAAATCAGTTTCAGCATTCAGAATACTTCAGAGAGAAATATCATATCCCTTACAAGGCTATAATGTAAAGGCAATAGACTTATTAGGAGGGAAGGAAGAAAGAAAGAAGAAAAGTTTCTCAGCAGTGGCATTTGGAAAAGTTGTGTTAATTCCAGATTTGTTTAGAATATTATTTTCTACTTTCCCAATTTGTCTTCTTGACTTCCTAAAGGGAGGACTACATTTTTAGAGGTCTTTTAAAAGGAAATGTCATTTAATGAACCACTTCAGTTAAGTAAGAGTGGATGCTGCGATGCAGGCTAATGAGACAATTTAAGATGAAGGGTTTATATAGCAAATCTCATGCAGTTAGAATAAGAACTGAGTAGGGAAAGAAAGGAAAAGTTGTTGGAATGATCACATAGGAGATGAGAAGAATATTTCTAGATTTTTCTTAGGCTCATAATGATTCCAAGAACTTTTTTCCAGACATATGTCTAGGTGGAAACAAATTTTAACCGCTGCAATACAAACATGCTGTTCTTTTAAGAGCTGTACAACAGTAAGGGTATTCTGCTCAGCTTTAGAGCAAGAATTTACAAGGCCAAAACTCTTCTTGATTTATACAGAGTGTCCTGCTACACTTTGTGGGCAGAATGAATGTGCAATAAGAACCATGATAATGTAATAGGGTAGATCAGAAATATCCATCCTTTGACTAGGATGTGATATTTGGCTTTTTTTTTTTTTTTTAATAAGCCTTGTATTCTCAATTTTGAATTAATTTTGTTGTTGATCTGTGACCTATAAAGCTCAAGAAGCTGTAAATCATAAGAAAAGCCCTTCAAATCACAATTAGTTGCTCTGTGAATATCCTCCAGATATTTTTTCCCCAACCTTTCATTCTTATCATAAGTTTTTAAAAGACCTTCAGTAATGTACTAAATTTTGACTGCCTACATGTTACAGCCACCACTGCAAGGAGAGCTGTAAAGTAAATCGTGAAACGGCAGCATCATTGTCTATTTTTTCCTTGAAATTTGTGTTATTTTATTTTTGAGGTTTCTGGTTGGGATTTTTCTTAAATGGAAGGCCCTGAACTACTGAATTTTTATTTTCTTTTCTGCAGATAGTATATAATTTGAAACTATTGACATATTTTTCAGGATTTTCTGATTTTTGAAGTTCTCCTCTAGAGCACTACTGATACTTATTTCCCCAGTGTTAGGCTTTCTACAGCTTTCCAGCATCTGGAACAAGCTCAGGCTGCTATTAAATTGGGTCTGCCATCTTCAAACAGTGTGAGCACAATCAGCATTTAGTAAAATAAACATGGCCCCATTATTTCTTAATGCCTTGCTTAACAGCTTTAAGATTAGACCACGTCCCCCATGCTCCCAGTAGGCAGCACTTTAACAGTGAGTAATATTTCTGTCTGCCGTAGTCAAGTAATCCCAAATGTAAGTAATTTACAGGCTGGCATTAGGGACTGTTACAAGAGACATATTGTAATATGTCACTGAAAATCAGCCTGCCTCTGCACATTTGATCAACAGCCAGATGGAGGCTTTTATCACATTTATTTAATCTGAAATATACATAGTAATTACAGTGGACCTCTGGATTCTCGGTCCTCGTCGCTGTCTCAGGAGAAGGTAGGAAATGAATCTGTCAGCTGCAGACTGGTGGGGATGTGACCCCCTCGGTAGAATCTGGGTGTGTTGCAGCGAGTGGTGCTGACAGTGGAGATCATGCTGCTGGAAATTAATGCATGTTGCCAAGTTAAAAAAAAAAAAAAAAGAGGCCCATAAACCAAAGACTGCATAATTTAATTTTTTTATGAATACAGAAAGCCTTTAGAAAAGCAAAGACCAACGTTACTCTTAGCAAACCCATTACCAATCGATGGCTTTAAGAGCAAACAATCTCTTACTAATAGCTGGATGGTATTTAACTTAAAGGCATCTGAAAACAACAGGCTTAATGTTCCCAGAGGAGAATTTGGTTAAGATATTGAATTCCATCAAGCACGTCATTATTAAAAGGGGAAAATATTGTTGTTTCCATTAGTACAGGGTTGGCATATAAACAATGGAGAGCATTCAATTAAACGGCAAGGAAAAAATTCAAACAAATTGAAGGTAGATTTATCTCTTGGGCAGGAACTTCACAAATGGATGTTGCCATTGTCACAAAGAATTTTATAAGACTTTGTGCCCTAATTAGAGCAGCTATAGAAGATGCCTCACATATTAACAGTGGTGCTGACCTTATAAATAATTTAGCCCTCATTCCTGTTACTCTGTGCATTACAGCAGGCTATCTCTGCTAATGTCTCTCACATCTCCCTTTCTGAGATGAGCTGGATCAGTCAACATCCTCTTTTGGATTAGTTACTACCCTAGCCAGAAGTATGCATGGGTAATCTGGAGATACATTGACAGATAAAATATACTATTAACTGCCAAAGATGCTCTTCTATTACAGTTACTCATACTGAGTAGTCCCATGACAGATTAAATTGCTGTTCAGCCTGAATAAGGTGTCAGATTCTGGCTGTAAGTGGCTGGTTTACTGGGGTGTTTTGATGTCATTATAGGCTTATAATTAGTCTAATCTGATTTGGTAAGAAAAAAATTAGTATGACAAGCATAAAGAATTCATTTGAACAATAGGTTTTCTTCCACCACAGAACTAAGTTTTAATTAGAGCTGTTCTTCAATTAAATTAAATCTGCCCTTCTTGGTTTTAAAGCTCTCATGAACATATTCAGTACAGTGTACCTTGTACAACTGTGAATCTGTTGCTGCCTCTCTGATCTCTACCCATCCTTACCTGTTCTCAACTAATTTTACACGTGTGGCTCTGCCTTACTGATGACAAAACTTCCCCTCTCCAGCTTCTGCCATCAGGATCAGCTTTGTCTCTCTCTCTCTCTCTCTCCTGATCCTCCCCATCCATTTGTTTCATGCCATTTCTTGACTGAAGGTGTGTCATTCTCCCACTGCTTTCTTGTGGTGGTATTTATTATTCAAGCTCTACAGTGATTAGCTCTGAGAAGCAATGAGTGAGGGTGTTCATGTAACATGGAAAACAAGGTGGCAAAAATGCCACAGTGGAAATATTTATGCCACTTTCCAGTGGGCTTTAGCTCTTGGGGCTTCCTTCAGCTAGCAGAGGAAGCTTTGATCCCTTTAGTGCTTCGAGTGATCGCTCTCTCAGCAATCTCCTTGTAATTCCTAACGTGTATTATGGTGATAATGAGTTGCTTTCTCCTGAAATGTGAATGCTAAGACTGCCAGGGACCATCTGAGTCTGGCCCCAGCCCCTGTGATGGCAGCCAGCAGCAGATGCCCACGCTCAGCCAGCTAACGGAGCACAGGTGCCACGCTCCCTGCCCACATGTCCTTCTCATGTTTCCTCCAGCAAATCAAAGTCTGTGGGAAGTGACCAAAAGCTACAGATTAAAGATACCCTAAGAAAGGGAGAAGAAACTGGCATCTCCAGTTTCTGTATTAATGAGAGAATGGTTTATTATTTATATAAATGATTAATTTCTGGTGACAGGAAAAGGAGCTGTGTGCACACTAACTCCATCTGGTCTCTGGTCTTTTTTGACAAAGAAAACCAAGAGTAGGGATCTTCCTATATTAATTGATGGAAAGTCATCAAAAGAAAGATGACACTTCTGAAATGTGTTTTTTTCTCCCAAAGAAGGAAGTCATGATTCTAATTTTTTTTTAGGTAGAGATAGGTTCTCCTTTGATTTTTTTTTTTTTTAAAGTATCTAATAGGTGGATGTTTCCAAAGTTCAATCTTTTTTTTACTGCAATGAAGGCATTGAGTATTCTGGAACTTCACAAGAAAATGAAAATTAAAATGCTGGAACAGTTGACTCATTCAACTTAATAGGGAAATGTTCGTGTCATCTGTGCCAGTTGTCTCCTTACAGCCTACAAAAGTTATAGCTGGATGGACAAGTAATTCTTCAAACCCAGAATTGACTTAATTATCCTCTATAGAAAATAAGAGGAAGGCAAAACATTGCAGATTTCAGTTCTTTTTTTCCTAAGACAAAATCTAAAGCAATTAATGAGTTTATTGACAGCCAAAAATATAATGTCATCAATAAATAAAGTCTTTTATGTGCTCTAATTAGGGGAACTGTTCCCTTCAGGAAACTGGAGCTTTTACAGCAGCATTAAGGAAAAAGAGAAGAGAAAGGGAAAAAAATCTTTAAAAAAATGTGTCAATGACACAAGCACAAAATATGGAACAAGGCTCTAAGGACCCTGAAAAATACTGTTTAACTTTTCATCTTAGTGTTGTAGGTATACAGCTCTCTTCTAAGCATTAAAATAAAACACATTCACAAAATAAATAGGTGTGGGTAATACTTTTATTCACTTTGGCAAGGGCTACCTACTCATAAATACATATCAGGAGACATTTGCATTTTTCTCTCCACTGAAAGAAGTCTTGGCTTCATGAAAACAGCAGGAGCTCTTCGAAAGGAGCTGTGGTTTCAGCTGCTGAAATATTAGTGTGGGACTTTTATCTTTCTGAGATGTAGGCTCTTCTTAATAGGAATGTATATAAAATTCAGTACTGTGAAAAAAAAAACACTTAGAGGCAAAATGGGCCAAATGTGCTACTGCAGTTGCGTGGCAAGAAAAGGCTATCAGTTCTTTTGAAGGTTTAGAAGTATTTTTTTTCTGCCTGTCTTTGTTATGGTTGATGATGTTCTACTATTAAGATAGCAGTTTATATGTGCTGTATATTAGTACACTGTTTTGTTCTTCTTTGCTTCAGGCACTGAAGGATAAAGAAGCTTGTCAGATATTTTAAGTTCAGAATTGGTTAATAACAAAATGCATTTTCAACAAATTTCACAACCAGCCCCTTTGGGCAGCTACTCTTTGCAATTTAAATGAAGGCGAAGAAAGTTTCTTTTCCCTCTTAACAATAGTTTCACAAGTTTGGCGTACGTGTACTTTAGGGGTTAGTAGTGTATTACAAAAAGAGATTAAAAACACCTGTTTCAGCCTTCCAGGCCATGCAAGAGAAATTGAACTCTGGGGTGCCCAAATTAAGATGCTAAAATGGGTAAATTCTAACTTACCAGCATTTATCACAGACAGCACTTCTGCCACTTTTCCTAAGGCAAATACCTTGTCAGCTATCATTTCATTCTAACCTTCTATCCCTAATGTGGTACAATTCCCACTTTAGTCTTTTTTCCTACTGATGTAAAACCAGATCTTTGAGGTTCTGTTTTCAGGTTTTTGTTTCGAGGTTTTTTGGTTTGGGGTTTTTTTAGCTTGTTTGTTTTGATTTTTTTTTAAGTTTGGCTTTTTTTTTTCCCCCCCCCCAACTTGCATTGGTGGGACAATTAAATATTTTATGAACCCTATGGCTAAATCTTGGCAATGACATTAGTCTGAATACATTTCAGAACCCGAGTTTGTGCCATAAGCTGCACAAAGAAATTTTCTCTGGTTTCCATGAGATTGTGCCTCGTGGCTTTTTAACTGAATTATGGAAATACTGCAGTGTGAACTGAGACAAGAAGGAAGAGAAGCACGAAGGGTGGGCTTTGGGGAAAGGAGAAAAAGGAGAGGAGGCATGGGCTCAGAGGTGATAAATGCCACCTAGCCATGTGAAAACTTCAAACAGGATCTGTGCCACTGGACACCAAAGTATTTGCAATGGAGAGAAACCTCTAATGAAAAATTGATTCTTGGGCAGAGATTTCACGGAAGCTTTTGTCTCTATTAGGGCTTTTATAAAGGCATCCTTCCTACACATTGTCTGATATCTAATAAGCTCTGAGCCCCTGCTGCAACCTGTCCTCTCAGGTTAGTTATAAGAAAACAAGACTCTTAAGTTCTTTACTGTCTCTTAAAACTTGTTGTAATGGAACCATGGTTCATAAGTAATTTGAAGAGAGTGAAAGAGAATAATCACACAAGCTCTTGTCTCCTTGGGAAATTAAGCTGATATGAAGAAAAAATTCACTGGGGAATATTTCTAATGTAATTTACATTCACTGATGGACTTCAGAAATCCTCTAACTACTCTCCCCCCACAGTTGTTGCAGTTTGGTCTCTGCTGGTTAGGACACTTCAAAGCAGTGCAGGTTTAGATATCTCATGATTTGAGGGTCCTTGCTAGATTTTCTCCAGAAATCTTCACAGTCTCCCACCACTCATTTGCACACTCACCTGCACTGTTTCAACAGCCTTTCAAATAAGACAGAGCTATTTATTTAATTTTTGTACTTTTTGGGTTTTCCCACCCTAAAATGCACATTGCTTTACTGATCTGATTTGAGCAATGCCCTTAAAACAACAGCTTTTGCAAAAGTATGGAATATCAGTGAGTTGTACTGAGGGTTATAACAAGTCCCTGAATACAAAAGAATCAGGAGTCATTTGAAGAGATTTTTCAGCCATATAAATTGTAACACGGAGACATGCCACAGGATCCCTTATTGGAGCAATTCTACTTTGCAACAGCATTTGATTATTCATGAAATCAGTAAAAGTGACTGTAGGCTGGTGGTTTCAGTACTTCTGTGAGAAATGGGACAGCCCTTTCTTTTCCCAGCCTTAAGGAACAGTAATTTATGAATAATACATATATTTAATAACTCTTCACTTTGTGAATGCTATTTAAGCTCCACAGCAAATTAGGATATTTCTCATTTTTTTGTAGAGTAGAAATGGTCAAAACAAATTATTATTTTGGATGCCTCAAAACCTAGGTCAACTCATGATCAGAGTGATTTTTTTAAAACTTCAGCATATGAGCCAAAAAATGCATATTGATAAAGTTCTGCAAAAGAGGGGGCTACTTGAGCACATATTCCCCAAAATATGCCATTTCAGCATTCACAAATGTGCTTGTTTTGCCTTTGCTCAGGAAAGGGTTATCTGACCATTTCCTACAGCCTGCTCAGTCAAATCAACTCTGCATAAATAAGAAGGAAACTTATGCATGAAGAAACTGAAATTAGGTGAATAATTAACATACACTTTATGCAAAAGCATGAAAAACTATTCTGAAATTTCTCTGTGTAACTAAAGTGTGAATTCATATTAAAATATTCTACACTGAAACTTTGTCAGCAGGTCATAAAAAGCATATATCTACTTATTTATTAGGTCTAAGGTTTATCTGATGTGTTTCATCTCTTAAAAAAGGAGGCTTTTTTTCCCCCTCTTAGCCATTTTAAGTGTTATTTAATTTGTGTGTTATTTAATTTAAATGTATTCACAGTTTGTGAACAAACAGTAACAGGGAAACCCCAAAAGCTGAAAATTGATAAATTTTTACAGCATTGGCAATCAGTATTTTGAAGAAGCTTTCTAAATTGAGGGGAAAAAAAAACCAGCAAATAAAAGAGAATTGTGAGGTTTTGTGTTGTTATGTTTTTATAAGATTTTTTTAGTTTCATCAAAGGACAAAATAAGCAGAAAAAAGAACTGATCTCTGAAGATCTAGTCTGATTGCAAAATTGTAATTCCACTGTTTCAGGCCATGGGTACTATAGCTGCCTGTGCTCATGCAGTAAAAACTAGTATGTATTAAAACAGTAAGAGTGTAAATTTTTTTTAATTGAAACAGCTGAATTATAAGTATTTATTGCCCAGTTGCATACCTAAGATTTCATTTGCTGGAGTTGTGTGCATGGCAGGGTAGGATTTACTTAGTAAAGTCCATGAAACTTAAGATGTGAATCTAAAAAAAATCTGAATAATATTCTGCTTTTTGGAAAGCAAACTGTGGAGTAGTCAGTGGTTTCAGGAACTTTATTGGCAGTTGCTAAGACTTGTGCCCAGAACACTTGAATGATTATGCATGTTTACTCTATAAATACCTAAAATACAAAAAAACATAGTTTCCAAATCCCTGTATGTCTATCTTTCAGATGCTGCTCGGGCACATTTTGAAATAGTAATTATTTATACCATGATAGAAACCCCAGATCTATAATTCACTCATGGGGCTTAGGTCATTTCATGAAAGGCAAAAGTATAGTGCATTACTCTGTATGCATAATGTAGAGCATGTTTATATTTAATGCTAGCATTATTTTTCTATGAGGAGACTATTCATGAGGTATGCTTCGTGTTCAGAACATTGTTTATGTTGTGCAGATTTTCATTTTGAGATGGAAAAAAGGTTTGTTTCCCAAGAAAATGTTGGCCACTTTTAAGAATCTTTCTTTATTTCCTTTGCTTCCATCTTTTGCTTTCTCTCCTTCCTTTCCTTTTTCCTTTTTCCTTTTTAACAAAGAGATTTTTCCTTTTTAACAAAGGAATTGTTCACTGGTAATATAATAGTAATAGGTTATGTATAAGTTTTTGGGTTTTTTTCTGGACAAACTTCTCTAGCAATACCAACCAATCTAATCTGGTTTTGATAGCAAGGTTGAAATTAGAGCAAAAAATATGCTGCTACTTTTGCAGACCAATGAATACCTACATTAATTTTAATGTCAAAAAAATTCAGCCTATAGCAGTATTAGAATCTCATTAATCCACACTAATAGGTGGAAACCTTGTGTTTAGGCTGGCTTTGGGTGACTTCCTGTAGTCACAGCAGGTATGTCAGAGGAGTGAGTCACTCTGAGTCAGAAACACCAGAGGATAAAAACACAGAGATGTATTTATCTCAGTGTATTGTGAGGATTTTTATCTGTAATGTTTATTACAGCTCACAGAGGACGTGCACTGCAAGTCTGGGTATTGAGCTAAGGCTGTGCGCTTCAATCAGCTTTGCAAAAATGCCTGTAGATAAAGTTCTGTGCTAACCCTTCTCTAGATTATGCTCTGCATCAGGAAGTATATTATCCCTTAAAAGATCTCCTTCTGTTCTTCAGTGTTACTGGCAGCATACCAGCAGGAGCCAGTTTTTTGTGGGAAAACACGTTCATGCTGCTCCTGTCCCAGGGCTGCCAAAGAGCATCTCCTGCAGGTCACACACAGGGCCTGGGGACATGGGTGGTCCTCAGAGTCCAAATGGGTCCTGCCCTTTTGCTGCAGGGAGGAGCTTTACTCAACATTGCCACAGGCACCACTAAAAGAGGAATTTTCTAGATGGCTCAAGCAGGCTGACATTTCTGCAGCAAGCTGTCACCTTCCATCTTCTCAAGCAAGCAGCCACCTCCTTGCTCTGCCCGGAAAACAAAGCCCCTGCAAGGCAAGGGAGAGGAAGGCTGAATGCTCCAAGCTCTTGCTTTGGGAAGGCAGTGCTTCAGCACTCTTGCTGTCCCTTGTGAGTCTGCTGGTGCACAGGATTTGGGGTCAGATTTAATGACCAAAATGGAACCTATGTCCCGCTGGACTGTTGATGTGTACTCAGCGTGGTGCCACCGCCAGCAGCACCATGCCAGGAGGATGTGGAGGTTGAAGAGGATGCAGGAGAGCTGACTTTATAAGGTGTTTCTAGCTTTTTTGAGGCAAAACACCTATTATTTGCCATCATATCCACAGAAGTGCTATGACCAGCTCCCCCAAAGGCCTCGTGGCAGCCAGAAGAGAAAGGTGTGGGAGCTCGGAAAGCCCGCAATAAGTGACAAAGTCCTGCCTGATGAGTCCAGTGATTGTTAAGAGCAGAACTGAATCTCTACCAGTGGCCACACCACTCTGTGCTCCAGCAAGCCTAAAAATGTAGTTGCAGAATTCTTCACAGTTTGCAAAAGGAAGGGAAAACAGGATTGTTTTATTTTATCTATGGAACATTATATTTATATACACGTGTGTTTGTAGATCTTGGAATCATAGAATGGCTTGAGTTGGAAAAGATCATCTCGTTCCATGGGCAGAGACACCTTCCACTAGACCAGGTTGCTCAGAGCTCCATCCATCCTGGTCTTGAACACTTCCAGGGATGGGGCAGCCACAGCTTCTCTGGGCAACCTGTGCCAGCACCTCACTGGCCCCACCGTGAAAAATTGCTTCCAAAAATCTGCTATAAACCTACTCTTAGTTTGAAGCTACTTCCCCTTGTTTTGTCATTACAAACTCTTGTAATCCGTGTTACTCCATTTTCTTGCAGGCTCTCTTCAGGTACTGGAAGGCCACAATTAGGTCACCCAAAAGCCATGTCTTCTCCAGGCTGAACAATCCCACTGCTCTCAGCCTTTCCTCATAGGAGAGGTGCCCCATCCCTCACATCAGCTTGGTGGCCTCCTCTGGATTCACTCCAACAGGTCCATATCCTTCCTGTGCTGGAAACCCCAGAACTGGATGCAGTTCTCCAGATGGGGTCTCAGAAGAGTGGCTCAGAGGGACAGATTCCCCTCCCTTGACTGCTGCCCACGGTGCTTTGGATGCAGCCCAGGACACATTTGGCTTTCTGAGCTGCAAGAGCACAAGTCCAGCTCACCCACCAGCACCCCCAAGTCCTTCTCAGCCAGACTGCTCTGGATCTGTTCATTCCCCAGCCTGGACTGAGAGCAGGATTTGCCCTGACCTGGGTGCAGCACCAGCACTTGGCCTTGTTACACCTCATGAGACTCCCACACCAGATGTATCCATACATCTTACTGCCATACAGCAGCCCTGGTCAGCAGACTGTAATCGTGGTATTATGGAATCACACCTCCTCAGCATTATCAGAGGCCTTTCTGTCATCTTCACAGATTTGCCCTCTTTTATGTGTAAATATTTTTCCTGCCTTTCCCTTTTGCAAAGCAAAGAAGTTATTTGCAAACTATTTGAAGAATATAAACAGCTCCTACAAGGGAAATGCCCTTGAAGCAGTGAGAGTGGAGTGATTGCAGCATATAGTTCATGCTAATAACATCTTCAGAGTATTACTATTACTTCATAGCAGAGGCATTTTCATTATAATAGGAACCATGTCATGATCCTCAGATTAAAATTTTACCTTCTGCATTTATCTGTTGAGTCAACAGTCACAGGTTACTGGTTTGCTGTTAAAAGCTCTGAAGAATTACTCACCACAAAGTAGTGCCGTTTCCCATGATTGTCTCTTTGCAACTTTTGTGATGCATCAGGCAACGGAACAGGCAAATGACCAGCACAGAATGCTTGAATCTGACAGTATTCCCAGTGCTCTGAGCTGGAAAAAGGAACCTGCTGATTCACTCTGGCATCAGCAAATGTGCAGATGACACCAAGTTGTGCGGGAGTGTTGATCTGTTGGAGGGTAGGAGGGCTCTGCACAGGGTCCTGGACAGGCTGGATCGATGGGCTGAATGCAATAGCATGAGGTCTAACAACACCAAATGGCAAGCTGTGCCAGAAGAGGTTTGAGTTGGACATTGGGAAGAAGTTCTTCACAGAAAGAGTGATTGGGCATTGGGATGGGCTGGCTAGCGAGGTGGTGGAGTCACCATCCTTGGAGGAGTTTAAGAAGCAACTGGATGTGGCACTGAGTCATGGAATGGTTCACAAGGTGGTGTCACTTCATTGGTTGGGCTTGATGGTCTCAAAGGTCTTTTCCACCCCAGCAGACTCTGTGATTCTGTGATATCTATTGCAGCTTGGTGTAATAGATATCACACACTGGGCGTTAATCCAGCATTTGGAGTAAATTCACAAACTGATGCTTGAGTCTGAATGCTGAGTTTCAGGTTGCCTGATACGTTTATCTAACCAAATCCATGCAGACTCAGCCATGTGCAGAGGAACTTGGCACGGCTGCACTTTATCTGCCTTTTTATTTCTGGTGCAAGAGGGTAGAAATGAGAGGACGAGAACATATAAGGGTTCCCCACTGAGAATCAATTCTATAAATTATGTATTATGCAGACACTATTCTGCTGATGCTACCCGGTCCCCAATTCTCACTTCCTTGTTTTTCCTTCTATAAATAGCCATGGCCAGGTTTTCAGTTGTAAAATGATGAGGACAAAGCTAGAAACCTTTTTCATTTAATAACCTTTGCCAAAGAAGAATAAGGTAATATTTTTCATAACTGTGATGTCCTCAGGGTTTTAACAGTCTGGGAATACAAGCAGCACTGTGCTGTTGATAAGATACTGGGAGTAAAAGTGGGAATAACGGTGCTGAATATTAAAGAGGGAAATGCCCTATTTTCAGGATGATCAGTATAAAACTTGGTATTGTGAATTTTCCTGTCATTTTTTTTTCTCTGTGTGGGACCACTTTTGCTTTTTTGTCTCTCCCTCTAGATCCAAATGCTTTGGCTGGGCAGACCGGACCTGATCACGCTCTTATAGGAGGAATAGTGGCTGTAGTTGTCTTTGTAACACTATGTTCTATAATTCTCCTCGGTCGATACCTGGCAAGACATAAAGGTAGGACACATTTAGTGGAAGTTCAATCACTTTTGGAAGCAAGGTGTGATTTCACCTGGGAGTGCCATTCCCTTTCGCCTTCCCCCCCTCTGCTAAATGATTTGAACAAAAAGTAGTTCTCAGTCCAGTCGCAAGTGAAGTCCCTGGGAATTTTCACCAGTTTTCCAGTGGGCTGGCCAAGGCAAAGGACATGGAGTTAGTGCATGCCCAAGGTCATCTTATAAGGCAATGATTTAGAGAGACTGAGGGGTAAGATTGCCCCTTGGTTTTGGATCTTAACTCCTGATATTTGATTACATGTTCTCATCATGTTCTCATAGTTTTAACTGCCATATCAATTCAGCAGAATATATATGCGTTGAGTGAGCAACATTTATATTTCAAGTATATGTTTAAAAGATAATATTAGAACCCAGCAGTGAGTTTTCAAATCAGTTTATCAATGATCCTGCTGGAATAAGGGGTTCATTCCTGGGGCTAGCTTTACTTTATTCTGTGGTTTTACCTTACTGATTCTGGTCCCTTCATTTTCAGTCCCCTCTGCCACTAAAGATAACAGGAATGTAGTGACACTGACTTCTGAATTGTCTATGATTTGATTTTGACCTAGTTAGTTCCAAACTCATGCCTTGAGATTTAACCTCTGTACAGCTTGTAGGCCTATTGCTAAAACTCAGCTGATTCCCTTTCCACACACTTCCAAAAAAACCACACAAAAAAAAAAGAGAGGATGAGTTTTGGTATTAATTCAGTAACTCTCATTTTAGATAGGATAAACATATACCTAGCAAATGTAAATTGGTAAAAAACATATTTACGATTTGATTGTATACTTGGGAGAAAATTGGAGGGTTTTTTTTAATGAGCCAGTGAAAGTGTGTCTCTTTTGTTTTACTTTCCTGAATGAACAGTTGTACATCTTATGCCAGCATAAATAATGATTTTCAGAAAGGGAAATTGTACTATTATACACATTTCTTCTTTTCATTCATTTCCAGAGCATAAAAATAGCTGTGATAATATAATATGAATTGGTTCAGTTAATAAAACTGCCTCAATTTTGTAATTCTTGGAACCTACTATGATACAATTCTGTAAAAAATAAAGCATAGATATGATCAAGAAAAAACAGAAATACAAATAATCAGTGGCCATTAAAGAGAAAAAAGCACTTTTATGAATCTCTATGTCTTCAAAATTGTTTTGTTTTTGATGGATTACTATTTCATGAAATAACCAATATTTTATCACTTATTCTATACTTGAAAAATATGTTGGCATATTACTGCAGTTAGATAAAGTGGAGTTTTATTAAAATATTTCCTTAATTCGTTGTGGATATACCAGAGTTTGTATATATGCCTTTAGCAGTATAAGTATCAGTGTAAATATTTCTTAAGCAAATTAGAAAGTTGAGCACGCCTTTATGATGTATGCTAAAAACAGTGTAAAAATATTTTTCATTCATTAAAAAACTGGAGTACATTGCTTGAAATGTACTTCCTATAATGCATTGTAAAAAAAAAAAACAACCTAATCTTTCTCCTTTTCTTTTCTTTTCTTTTCTTTTCTTTTCTTTTCTTTTCTTTTCTTTTCTTTTCTTTTCTTTTCTTTTCTTTTCTTTTCTTTTCTTTTCTTTTCTTTTCTTTTCTTTTCTTTTCTTTTCTTTTCTCTTGTACTGATTCCTACAGGAACATATTTAACAAATGAAGCAAAAGGAGCTGAAGATGCACCTGATGCCGACACAGCCATTATCAATGCAGAAGGCAGCCAAGTCAATGCAGAGGAGAAAAAAGAGTATTTCATTTAGATGCAGAGCTAGAATCTTGGAGTTTTACTTATCAGGCTGACTGCTGGAGAAAACTGGCTATCATTTCTCAGAATTCATTTCTGCCATCTTCTGCTATCTTTATTAACTCGCATACCTGCTATAAGTAGCCAGTTTATGCCAACAATCAGCTGTTGACATCATCATTCTATAATTACAGTATCATGCATAAAACAGGACATTTCTTATTGCCTAAAAATCATATCCACTGCTCTCTTAACATACAGTGCTTGAATATACAGCCTTAACAATGTTAATCATCATCTTAATCCAAGTTTTCTACATATTTAAGTGTTATGCAGCTTTCTTTTCCAGTTTTCTTTTATCATGTCCCTACTAGTATGTCATAGAGCAAAATTCATAACAAGTACTATTAGGTAAGGTCCTAATTTACTTACAGAAAATGTTAGGTCTAAGATTAGAGGTTTACAAAGAATCTTTTATACCTGTCTATCTATAAGTCAAAAAGCAACTTGTTTTTGAAACATACGCCCTTGGAAACACAAATTGAAATCTGTTTAGTATAGTTTCCTATATGTTTGGATTTGGTGGGAAAAAAAGATCAGTCCAGTGAATTTTTGGGGTTTTTTTGCTTTGTTTTGTTATGATTTAAATGGTACCTTGACAACAGTGCCATGTTTCAGTGGTGAAAACATGCTGAATAGCTATACAGATTCTGCAAAGTTAGGTAATAGAGCTTCTTTTGAAACAATTTGTCCTGCCCTTTTACTGGCTTTTGGGATCACAAAGATTAGAGAACTTTCTGAGTAATTTATGTTTTTATAATTTATTTGCTAAACATGAACTCACCTGCCTACTCAAATTTGATGTGTTCATGGGGCACAATTGCAAGGCATTTTAGTATCTGTATATAGTGCATATAATAAATTCAATTAAACATTATTTGATACATATTCAACTTTTTTGGCGGTAGCTACGTCAGTCACAAGTAAGCATTTTCTAATGTCCATTATATCCCTTTAGATATGACTCAAAATCAATATTCTGAGTAGATAACATGTGTTAGTATTTTTTTGTCTGTATGTCCTAGCACTGTTCAGCAGCAAACTTTTCTAGTTCTTGTTAATTTTTTCTTTGTTATACAATGGAAGCACAATGTTATATGGAAAGGTAGTTTTAAGCTAACAACCAGTGCACAGCCTCAGGTTTTAAATTACAACCACATTTGATTACTATCCTTAAAAAGTACTATTGAGTTGCTAAAATTCTCAATTTTAATTTGGCAGTTCCAGAGCTGCTTCTCTATGTTGGT
>VXBC01008395.1:222385-235647 GCA_013399945.1 Ploceus nigricollis | reverse complement strand
TTTTTGTTGTGTAATTGACAGCTGAAAAATCACATGCTCTTAAATATGACAACAAAACACTGTAAGCCCATTGGCTTATTTCCTCTTCCAATGAAAAGAAAAGGTTGCCATAACGGGTCTTGGAAATGATTCTACACTGGAGAACGCAAGTTAAGTCTAGTTGGAGCTCGCTTTGCTCCTGTGTTTTGCACCTTTGACAAAAGAAGTATTTATCTCTGGTTGATGTATTTGTGAAGCATAAAAGCATGATGGTCTGCTGTAAAGGACTTTCTCCTGGGATTTTATTTTTGTGTGGGGAAGGGAGAATTTGGAATACGACATCATGTGGTATGGTAAAATGGAAGATAAAGGTGCTGTGACAGATTATTTATCAGAAGAATATAAACCTTTTAAGGACAATATTAGAGTATTTTAATTGTTTTGGTTGAAGCATTTATCTTGTTAATTTCTAAGAAAAAAGGGTGACGTCAATCAAAGCAGCACTTTTTTTCAAAATATACAGACATAAATAATATGATGTGGTTGAGTGTTAACATAATAAATCATATACAGTATGACATTTTAAAGAAATAAGTCTGCATTGATGTGATTGCATGCTTGTTTTTACAGTTCACTCCATACCCATCTGTGGAAAAATGCAATAATATGTTAATATAATATGGTAGTTTGAGAGAACCAGGTAGGTGCTACTAGACACATTGAAAACTAGTATAGGTTTACAAGATATTCATGTCTTTCAAAACATAAACATGTAAAAGGCTGGCAAAGGAAGTCATTCAGTTTAATACCAAAAATATGGGTTCTTGTCACAGCATTAGCTATAGTACGATTCAAAGTTTTATTTCAGGACCTGTTCAACGAAGCTTTTAAGCACATAGTCAGCTTCAGGCATCAGAGGAGTTCCCTTGGAGTATAAGGCACTGTTCATATGCTTAAAAACGAAGTGCTTCCCTGGATGAGGGCCTTACTTGCTCCAGTGGAATTCCCCACCAGCGTGGTATTTACGCCTTTCATCCTTCCTAACTCCAGCTCGCTTGAATAGTAGGGTTGTTACTTGAACCATTGCCCAGCCAAGGTCACGTAGGGCCTTCAAAAGCAGAATTGGCCTTGTGGTAACCATTTCAAACCATATTCTCCAGTGGCATACAAACAGCATTTCAACTTGGCAAAAAACCAGATATAAACTGTACTGTTAAGACAGGTTTGTTTGGGGTTTTTTTTTTTTTTCCATTGGCTTTCAATTAAAACTGCTCACATGTGGTCATTTTTAACCCATTTGATCTTCCATTGTCTTGCACCTGGTGATGTCCCTTGCAGCTGTGCAGAGCAGGTGTGAAAAGCCCCACACAGAGCATTCTACCTGGATAGCACTTTGCAGGCCTGTCTGATCTTCACGGGTTCAAATTACTACACTGGGTGTAAGGAGGCATCCCTCTTTTCTGTAAGCAGAATCATGGCTCAACACTAACGACATTAAGTAGGCTAAAAGCCAGTTGTCCATTCCTTTTGCTCGAGTTCCCATTCTGGAAAAAGAAAAAAAAGTTTTTATGATGGTGTGAGGCACCCAGCGAGTGTGTAAAATGGAGGCTCTGAATGGGAACCACCTTCACTAAAATGTATGTGACATCCTCTCCCTCACTCACTTGCAGAGTAGTTTTCTCCAGGCCAGGTAGCTAGTTTCTGCCAGTGTACTGTTTACAGTGTCGATTGCTGATTATTTTTAAACTTTTTGATGTAGACTTTATTTTTTTTGTTGTTGTTTTGGTTTTTTTTTTAATGCTTCAAGAACATTCTCATGATTTGAACAAGGAAGCGGTGCATCAGAAGACAAGGGGTGCATCATCCCACTCTTTTAGTGTCATCTGACAAACCAAGAGACAGTTTAAGGAACCTGATGTTTAACTTGAGGCTCAGAGTTTAAGCTAGAACATCTCAAAAAGTTTCCACATTACTTAAGGATGGTTCGTCTTGCACTGAGACTCCCTCTCTAAAGGAACACATGAAGAAAACCAACTTTTCTAAGTGAGACATGAAAGTTAACATCTTGTGTGTTTTCATTGCAGTATAATATATATATAAATATATATATATATAGCTATTTCAATGAAAAGAAAGGACAGAATCATCTGTAATTATGTAATTCATGATTGTAACAGCACTGAAGTTACCATGTACGCACATGTACAGTAGCTCTTTCAACAGTTACAGTGTAGTTACATGTAATTCCCTGTAACATAGCAGTTCTAGTGTAATTTAGTGCCACTTATTGTAAAGTGTTACCAAAAGGAAAACGGACTTCTTACCTTTAGAATTCCGTTCCAATTAAAGGTAAGTTTATTAAATTAGCATCATTAAATCTGATATTGCGTTTCTTAATTAAGGAGATGATTTAAAACTTTCATGTTCACACTGCAGCTTCCCCCCATGGCTTACCCAGACTCCTCCAAATGTCTAATCTCTACACTCCTAGGGACTGGTAATCTGTGATGAACATACCAAAAATCCCAGCTACTCCAACTTTAATTGAACAAGCTGTCTAATAAAGAAAAACAGCAACAACAAAAATGATGAGTAATGCTTTTTATTAAGTGGCACAAAGTACACACTAAAAACTATGCAAAAATATAGGTAAATACAGTGTACTTACATGTAAGTATCTTGTACTTGCTGTGTATGGATATTGGAAAACCATGTAATTATAATATGCATTTTGATTATTTCAAGCAAGGGGTGACCCCCAACAGTCACAAGGGAAAAGTGGAAGGTACATCTACAGGCAGTGGATATCCTAATGCAATATGTGTAATTCCTCTACTTGCAAGGACAACTAATTTATAAAAAATACTGCTCCTCATTCTCACCAGCTTTGCTTTCCATTTCTTGGAGCACCATTAAATACCACTGAAACACCTTTAGGCAAAGTAAGACACTGACTCCTCTAATGGCTTTGCTGCCAGCACTCTGAATGTCTGGCAACACTGTTCTGTAATCTTATTGCTGGCTCAACAGCACAAGTTTCATCTTTTTTTCTGTCCTCAAGGGAGCCTAGTATGTTAAGATGCTGAAATATGCTGCCATATGCCCTGGTATTTTTAGCATGAACAACAGAGAAAGAGAGAGAGAAAGAGAAAGAGAGAGCTGCATTCTTCTGACCCCTATTTTGCTGAATCACCTCACCTGGAATTTCCACTACTTGTTCAGTAACGCCAGGTAATCTTAAATTGTAAGTACAAAATGCTTCCATTACAGTACAGAGGATGCCCTAAATGATAAAACTAATGTTTTTGTAAACGTGAAGTTTTGTATTGTACATCTTTTTCCTTCTTGACACTTCTCCATCATGCCCTTCCAGAAGATACGCACCAAAAGATAGATAACATAGAATAGCAAAAGAAGACAAGAATTATTTTGTAAGCCTTCTTGTGGTTGCCATTGCTATCACCCTCCTTTGTGTCCTGTGTAACAGGCAAATAAATGTATTTAGCAACTGCCATTAGCATCATTCCACACTATACTATTCCTAGAATATGACATCTACCTCTTAGTCTAAATACTAGCTATGAGATATTTGTATACATTTTAAATACTATTGAATCTTTGCTTTAGTCTTGAAATGAAATCACTATATTATTATTTTTTTTTCTGTTAAAAGTAGGTAAAAATATTTTCTGGGTTCATAATTATTGCCCTGTTCTTACTAATTTTGGTATAGTTTTAGCTTTTTAACAGGGCATAAGGACACAGCCTCAGCTGGTATAAATCAGCTTCACTCTGTTGCCTTAAATGTGGGCCAATTTACGCTGGCTGGGGATTCATCCCAAACAGCTTAAAAATAAACTGCTATAACACATCAATATTTAGTCAGCTCTAGATAATGATTTGCAATCCAACTGCAACACAATCCTTCTAAGACATGCACGTATGAAGAGAAAAAAAAAAAGCACATGCAAGCTTTTGAATTAAATATGCAATATCAACAATGTTGAGATATCCTGACTTGTCTCTCACTTATTTAAACATAATATTGCCAGGGCATGTTTACATTAAAAACACTCAATGCATGGGGAGCAGAGAAGGACTATCACGAACAGCAGGAGAAAATTAAATTAATAGAGAAGCCTTTGATGTCAACAGAACAGAGTAGAAATTCTTTTGAGAATAGGACTTCCTACAGGGTTTTTCAGGGTGGACCTAAGGCCTCTAAAACACATGAAAGTTGTTTACTTGGCATTAAGAGAAGCTAGCACAGTTCCTTCTTGCTATCGAGGAATCTTACCCAGCACTCTGCACTTCTTTTAACTCAGGAGAAAATAAGGGTACAAACATGGTTGAACAGCACACTTCTGTATCACTCCACATCCTCAGGATGCTCCAAGCCTCGTGCGCTTCCAGCAGCCCTTAAGAGAATTCTTCCAGCATCTAGGAATCATCCTGTTGCCAAGCTGTGTTCATTTTCTTCAGCAATGTTTAATGTGCTCACAACCAGACAGAAGGTGTGAAGCCAATTTGAATGAGTCTGCAGTTCTAGGGGCTTCCAGAGCCTTGCAGTAGATGGGGAAAAAAATAAAAAAAAAATAAATTCTTCATGGCTTCTGTGTTTACTGTAGGTCTGCCCTCCACATTCTGTGTCTTAAGCAATTTATTCTCTGCTGGGCTAAAAGCAGCAGTCTAATTGGAAAGGAGGAAGGAAGAGTATGTCCTCTAAAAGGAGCAGTCTGTGCTACTATTAAAGAAAAGTTCAAGGGTTTTTGTTTCTTCCCTTTTTTAAGATTTCAGGTGCAAAGCCAAGCCTGTTGGGGTCAGCACTTTAGCACTTTCCCTGTGTTCAGGGTCAAGCCAGCAGTGTTTCATGTGTGAGCTCTGGTCTCATGTTTCAGCACAAACTACAGACAGCCTTAGCCTGCCCTTATGCATGGTGCTGAAAATCACCAATGTTATTTTCTTCTAAACATAATAATTTTCTCAGTCTTGTTCTAAAATGAAATATTGAAGGGTTTTTATAATAGGTGTAAAGGGAGGGAGTTTAAAGTAATAGCTTGTAAATAAGATTGTAAGGATGATCATCAACTCTTTATGTTGATTATAAAGAGGAGGATAGTCTTTAATTGCTGGGCTGATTTCTTTATCATTTCCTCTTTCTCTCCTTTCTATGCATATTGATTAATGTTAGTAAATATGCAGTTGCACATGTTGTCCTTTTTCAGTGAATGCAGATTTGCTTATGCCCCTATATAGCTTTCATAGAAATATGCAAATATAACCTACAGTCATCTGCTTCTGCCAAAACACTGAGCCAAGAGAGGGAAATCATGGATTACTGGATTCATATATGTCCTGCTTCCATCAAAATTGAGTACAGTACGCCTATTGATCTCAAAAGAACAAGGCTCAAGTCCTTAATGCACATGTTTGAGTTGCTATTTAGCTCTTTTTCAAAAGAATTATAAAGCAATCCTTGTGCATCCTTTACTTTTAGCCTAGATATTTTATAACTACAAACCCCCTTCAGTTCACCAGGAAGTTTCCTAGAATAAATAATAAGGCATAATTTGTGAAAGGACTATAACAACTTCATCTATTCATGGTCAGTGTAAGTGTATTCTCCTAGGAACTCTGGTGTAGTTTGCTCTCACACTGGCAATTTGTGGCCCTGAGAAGGATATATTTGAATGGTTCAGAAATACAACCACTAACCTGTAAAAAAAAAAAAAAGAAAATCCACGGGAATTAAACATATTGCACTGATGATGAGACACATCAGTTTAATTTTATTTCCTCATTAATAACTTTAAACAGACAAAATGCATATTGTAATGTTGGGTACATGACACTTGCATGTTGCTATGCCTATATACTTACAAAGTATTCAATGTGTACTTGGTGGCGCTTAAAAATGTCATGTACAATTCTTCTAAACATTCTTACAGGGTTCCCATTTGCACTTCATCTTTCAGAAAAGTCTTGTCAGAAAATTGTCTGATGAATATTATTGAAAAAAAAATAAAATTTCAATTTTAGTTATCTGTTGGACATTTCTGAATTGTCTATTCATTTTATATATTACCTGGTGCTTGCCAGTTTGGCAGTGGAGTTGATTTAGACCAGTGGCTGTACACACAGACTGCTCACTGAGCAGATTTTGCTGTTTCCAGTAGAATTGCTGCAATCAATCACATTCTTCTTGAAATATTAATTCTGAGATTTTAAACAGTCATCCAAGGAAATAATCTGTGAGGCAGAATTACAAATTCTATTCCTTGATTTGATGTTTATATACTATTTATTGTGTATTGCTTTATAGTTTCTTCTGACTGACAAAGTGACAACTGTCGGATGCATCCTCACTGTAGGGGAAATTCATCCTTGTGAAGAGGTCAAGTGATGAAAAGCATTTAAACCTGTGGGACTTAAATGGTGGATTAGCCCTCTTGAAGGAGCTATGGAATTCATGCAAGGTTTTCTGCACCACTTACCATGTTTGAGTTGATGTTGCAAAGGGCAAGAAGGCCACCACTCTCAAAGGGAGAGGGACAAATGTCAGAGGGAAGAGGAAATTCTGAGTGTGTCTGTGTTGATGAAAAAGAAACCAGTCCCAGATTGGTACCCCTGTGCAGAGGATTTACGGTGCTCTGGCTTGCACATCTCAGTTTTCCTGTGACCTGAACTAAGCACACATTTGACAAATGTAGAGTCTGGTTGGATTCAGTGGATTTGTTCTTATCTTTATTGCTTCTTTTCAGTAAACCAAAATATGTCCTCTTCACCGATTTTTAAAGTGCAATAAGAAGCTTTTTAAATATACCAGCAATACAGATTTTCACTTTTTCCTCAGTCACATGCCCATGATTTTTAGGGCAAAGCATGCTGGAAGTCTACAATGTACCCAAGCAGAATGACACAATCCAAAAAATTACACAGTCCAGCAAATGAGGCAATCCACCCCTGGATTAATCGTTTTCTGCATTCAGGCTGTAATTTTAGTACTGTCCTGGTTTCTGTCACCAGTCAAAAATTTACCCAGAGGTAACTGCACTTTGTTCTCTGCCTTTCCCTGGTTAAGAGTAGATTCTTACAGTTATCACTCCAACTGATATGTCCCTCATGTTGTTCCCTAAAAAAAGAGTCCTAAATCTGTAAATGCTGCTGAACAGAATTTTTTCTTCAACAGCCAACAAAATCCCAGCCCTCTTTCCCACTTTCTGTGGTAATAAACAATGAGAGTCCGTTTTTCTGTGGGTTTTCAGCTTGATTTGGTTTGTGTTTGGTTTAGTTGGTTTTTCGTTTAGAGTTTTGTGGGGTTTTGTTTGTTTGTCTCTTTTCAAAAGGGAGAACAAACAGGCTTTCTTTTAAACTATAAAGACTGCCTGAAATTACACTGAATACTGAGAATAATTTCACTGAATGCAGAGTCTCTGTACCAGCCTGCCATGGCATTATACACATTAAACACTGATGTGTAAGAGGGGCTCCTTGCCCCTTTTAACAGTCATCAGGCACCTGCATGAGGATACACAGAGTTTTTCCAAAGTAATGTTATAGAGGAACACTTGGCCCAGCCCCTTCCGTAAGTGTAAGGTAAAGGTAAGTGCAATTAGTGAAATTCAGAGATAATTAAGTGGGGATAATGAAGATGATTCCTTGCTTGCCAAAGAGTCATAGTGTGTTGCCTTCTGGTCCTGCTCCAAGCACTTGGCAACATCCTGAGCCATGGGAGGGCACTTTTGATTATCTCTGGGCTCCTTGCTTGCCCTAGCTCTTCCTCCTGCTGAGTTTGCAGCAATAGCTTCTCTGCTGCTCGGGGCTAAGAGCTGGGGCCTTATTGATTCTGCAAGCTGCACACAGGAAGAAAAGAAGACAAGAGAGTGTTTTTAAGCAAGCCGGAAAGGTTTTTTGCAAAGAGCCCTCTCCTTTATTCTGTGGCAACTTACAGGAAATTAGCACTGATGTCAGCTGGTGAGGATAGCAGCCATCCCTGCTTGGAGTGTTGAGGGGGAGGACATCCTCCGGGCCGTGCCAGCTGGGTGGAGGGGAGAGGGAGCAGAGAGAGGAGCAAAACTGCACATGCCAGGAACATGGGAGACAGGTTTGTCTCTCTCTACTAGTCAGACCAAAGGGGGAGCCTGTGGCTTTCCTTTTCAGCCTGTGTTCATGGCTAGAGGTGCAAAAAGAAACCGATCCAACCAGGAGATTCGCAAAGCCACTGAACAGCAAGAAACATCTCAAATGCTGATGCCATCACCTGGCAAGCGAGCAAGCAAGCAGTGCTTCCCACTTCAAGGACTTTGAACTTAGAGACAGGTGGGAATTTACTAAAGACAAAAAAAAGAAAGGAAGAAGAGAGAAGAAAATCAAAATTTGAACCTTGACAGATAAGGTTGGACAGAAAGTGCAAGCAACAGAAAATAGTACCATTTGCAAGGGCTTTTAGTCCTGCATCAAGGCATTAGCCAGCCCTATCTCAGGACAAATAAAATATTTTATATAATTCTGTAATTTTTCCAGTGCATTTTCTTTTTTTTCTGGAGCATCTAATGGTAACCTCAGAGCCAAAAGCACATATACTATGATGTGATCCAGTTAAAGTACATCATTATATTGCACTCACTCACATGGGATGAGATTACCCTCCAGAAGGGCAATAAGCAACGTGACTAAGAGCTGTCATATCTATTTCCTCATCCACACTCCGTGAAGGAATGTGTGTGCAATGAAGCATTGTGCTTTAGTTTTTTACTTATTTCTATATTTTCATATTTCCCCAATGTTTATGTAAGAACTTTATATTTTTAAATGTACTTTGTACTTGAAGGTGAAACCAATGCAGTTTTTGATTGTTTCTTCTTCCTATGCGATTCAATACTCCAGTTTTAGCAAATTCTCCCTGTAAAGCCTTCAGCAGGATAGAGGAATAATTTTCTTGATGATGGTCAACATTTATAATCTCTAGCAAGACTTTTAACTCTACTCAAATTCAGCCTTTAAAGTAAAGTCCAGGACCTTGGAATGAAATCTGGAAAGCTGATGTAGGCTGTGGGAAGCAGGCTGAGCTTGTTTATTAAGGAGAAGATGCATCCAAGTTTTCCATGCCTTTGAGGGTGCGTGAGGACATTCCTCATGGCCAGCCATCCTGCACGGCTCTAACTCACCTGAGAGGTGACACAGATGAATTGCTGCCACCAGCTTCACATTCATTTATTGCCTGAAGGTGGTAACAAGTCACAGCTGCTGGAGAGGAGGGTAGCAATCCTCCTGCTGGGAGTGTAGCAATGTCTCTGTGTCCGTGTGGGCCTGGTTTGGGCATTCCCTGGGGGCAGACTGACTCCTAAATTTCATTTACCTGGACACAGGTAAGGCTGGTCTTGGCATTCCCTAGGAGCAGACTGACTCCTAAATTTTATTTACCTGGACACAGGTAAGGCTGGTGCCCTCTTCATGCAGGTCGCACAGGATTGCAGTGCCTCTGACCAAGCCTTGTCTGCACAGGGAAGCTGAAGGTGATGCATGAGAGGGTTAATCCCATAGGACTGAACAGCTTGAATTGCTGAAATATTAATACAAGGTCTTCTTCTGGTTCTGCATGAAACTAGTGGTGGGCTCTAAGTTAGGGGGTTTATTTTTCAAGTTGAGCTCATAAACAACAGGCACAGCTGCACAGAAATGTGCACACACACGAGCACAACACTTCCTATATTTTTCTATGCTTTTTTCTTGTCCAAGTAGACAATTTCTACATTCTCTGCTACTCCAAGTTCATGATTTTGTAACTACCATAGTCTCTTAGGACACAGCTTCCTCCTTTTCCTATTTGTTTTATACCTGCATGGCTGCTAGTGATGCTTTGTGTGGCACAGGCAAACTAAGTTTACTCATTGATCAACAGGTTTGGCTGTAAGTTTTTCTGGACACATATTGAGCCTTCTAAGGGAAACCATAATATATAAAAAGGGGGTGGTGGTGATGCCATTTGGTTTTTGCCTTTTTTATTTTATATGTTCTCTGTATTCTTCACATGTATATTTGTAGCTCTGTCACCTATTTCATTAGGGACTAGTTTTCACAGTAATTTTCCATGGCCTTTCCCTTGGCAGAAAGACAAAACGAATTCCAGAGCTCCAAACCCTGGGAGGTGCAAGGCCCCAATCCCATCTTGGTTCTTCCTGGGAACCAAGGCTGAGAACAACTCTTTTGAGATCCATTCTCATGGACAAAGCACAGCCAGTGCTGAAGGGGAGCTCCAGTGAAGGAGCTTGACCTGGGGGGGAGTTGCATCACCACTTTTCCTCCTAATTGGTGCTTTTTATCAATTATGCTAATTTCCTAAAACCTATTAAAACATACTCACCCCTGGGGGGGTGGGCTTTTGTGGACATCTTTCCATAACTGCCCCTGAAGACCTTCATTAAAGATCCCCTTTTCTATTACCTCTTTACTAAAATTATCTCGAGTTTCATCTCCAGGTTGGGAAAAAGGCAACAGTGGAAAATATTATGGATTTTCCCACTACACTCAGTACAGCTAGGCAGTATCCACTGAAGTGGGAGGAGAGTCAGCATCAGCTCCTGAAGGTGCTGGTAGCTGAACCAAGGATGGGAAGGAATCTGGTGTGTGGCTGGTTTTGGCTGTGCTGCAGTTTGGCAGAGTGTGTGTCAGCAGAAGCACCAGATCAGGGTATTATATGACCACCAAACCACACATTTTTCTCTGCCAACACCACTCTTTATTTCCTTCAAAGTGGGAGGGAAATAGCAAAGCTTTTTTCAATGCCCCTGTGGCACTGAATCTGTGTTCATTCAGGAAATGAATCACGATCACCATGCCCTTTTGTAGGGCAAAACCAGACAAAATGGTATTTCCCTTTAATGCTCAAAGCTAAAAAATACAGAACTTGTAAGGAACTAGGAGTAGGGGGAAGAGAATTTTATAGGCTTTGTGGGGTGGAGAGGAATGAGAAATGCAACAAAAGTGAGAAAAAGAAAGGTGTTGGCAGGAGGAAATGCTGCAATACCTCTCCCAGCACTGCAAGTCTCACAGTTAAATTGTGAATGTGAGATTCACAATTAAAGGAGAGGGGCATAGCTAAAGATTCAGATGCAACTGCAAAAACTGGTAAGGGTTCAGGGAGGGAATGGAAGAAATTTCAAAGCAAAGCCCAAGAGAGAAAAAGGCCTCTGGAAGAGGACGATGGCAGACTGAGAGAGTGTCACTTTGACACTGCTGAGATGCCCTAAAGTCCCCAGAGCTGGCACTGAGGAGGCATCACACCAGACTCCCAACACAAAGGACACTGTCACTCACAGGCAGCCTTGGAGCTGCTGGATCAAAGGATACTGCTAAAAACCACACTGAACTCAGGAGCCCAAGAGAGAGCAGATTGCCTACAGGCAACACCTTGAGCATAAAATCTGTAGCAGACAATAAGGTAAAAGGGAATAGCTTGAGGTTCCTGTAGCCACCAGAAGCCCTCTCCCCACAACTAATGGGAAATGATGATGTGGTCTAAAGCATTCCCTACTCTTTTGGGGTAGAAGTATACCAGCAGCTTCAACTGGAACGGGAATATTTGATATAAATATTTGCATCTTCATAACTCCTCTCTCAAAGCTCTGCTGGAGACACAAGAAAGTCAGCAGCAACTGCTTAAGGCCAAAGCTCTGCTCCAGCTATCACAAGAAAATGGCAAGTGCAGTCACAGCCTTTGTCACCAGCTGCCACCCACTTACTCGGGTGCTTGCAAAAGAGAATGACAGACAGTTACTCCCTGACAATGGCAGTGCCATTCTCGCTCCTTCACAGCTAAAAGGAACTCTAAAACCCTTCTGTTAAATTCATACTGAAAGAGGTTAAACCTTGATGCACTATTAATAAGCTCAAGAGACAAAACTTGGAAATCTCTCACCTCCTTATATACCTCAGGCAGGAATTTCCTTCCCAGAAATAATCTCCTTTATAACCAGCCAATGGAATTTGTTACAATTAACCAAAAGAAAGGAGTGAAGACCATTGTCAGAGTTTCATGAGCTGTAGAGTTCATTGTACAAGCCATGAAATTCTCTTGCAAATGGAAATTAAGTACTCTGTAGAAGCAGGAATCATTATATAAGAATATAAAGGAAAGCCCTTGCTGCCCTATATCCCTAACAAGCCAGCTAATTTATGGGTTTAGTTTTTCTAATGACCAACAGTGATTTGGCAGACATCACCTATGTATGAAACAAGGTGAAACTGAGAACCATAGGAATAAGGCTGAGTTATACCAAAGCTAGTTCAGTTTAAAATCAGCCTAACTCCCCCAGACCTCTGTGAAATTACTCCTGATTCATTTGGATGTACTTAAGCATAGAACCCAATTATTGTTTTTGCAAAGTGTTGAATGTAGTGTCATGCTGGGGCAGGGAATGAAGAAAGACTTGTTTCAGCCTTTTTTTTTTTCTTTCCTCATTGTTTTTTTTTTTTTTTTTTTTTTTCCTTTGAATGATTTCTTATGCCAAAGTTCTCATTAGGCAGCATCAGAGATGTCAAAAAAAACTGCATGAAGTGTTACAGTACTGTCTCAAACCTCTTATAGCCTCTGCAAAAATGCATGTTAATGCACTGACCTCTCCCAAGAATCAGGGACAGCTCTACAGCTTGTTTCTGAGCTAATGCATAGAAATTGGAGTGGGAGGATATTGGGAAGGATCAGTGCCTGGCACAGCCATATCTGGTAGTGAATTGCCCATGTATCAAGTTAGAAAATGTGCAATTACAGCTGGACAGGAAAAAAAAAAATCTGAAAATAATGGAGGGACTCGATATTTATTTTTTGTTTGTTTTCTCTGAAGGCCTATCTATTTAGTAGTAGTCATGGGAATGCAGGGTGGGGTTTTTTTTTTGGTGAAAGGCTACAGGAGGATTTGTCAAATATGATATGGGAAAACCATGAGCAGATATTCCTAAGAAGTTGTTATGTGAGTGAAATGTGGGCCTGCAGGGAAAGGCCTGGGAATTAAATGTCCTCATAAAATTCACTGGGCACAGCTGCTTTCAGTAGCTGTGCTAAGCTGCAAGAAATGCAAATGACTGATTTCTAAAGAAGCAGAGCCCCTGGTAGAGTGTGACTAAACCACATCCCCTTGCTCCTTGCTGGCCAAAAACTCACTCTAGTGCTCAGCTCGCTGTGAAAAACCAACCCCTTTGCTGGTACAGAGCTGGCACCAAGAACCAGCTAAAATTTTGTTTTGCTGTTTTTTGTGTTTTTTTTTTTTTTTTTTTTTTTTTTTTTG
>VXBC01008395.1:197047-222103 GCA_013399945.1 Ploceus nigricollis | reverse complement strand
TATTCCTTCCTAAATTTATTTGTACCAGGTAACATTTTTTAGCAAAGTTCTGATAATCAAAAAGGGGGGAAAAAAACAAGAAAAAGGGGTAAGAAAGAAGGGTTTAAACAGTATTCAAAGTTTTGCTTTATTTGTTTGGTTTTTAAACACAGTCTGTATGTACCTGGGTTTCTTACTGCTTCCTGCTGTAATGAATTAGAAAGTTGAAACACGTCTTGCAAACCCACATTTCACATGGCACTTGATCTGTGATAAGTGAAGCCAAGGACTGCCTCTCTTACACTGTGTCTGTGCCTCTTGTTAACCAAAAGTCCCATAAGAACATGGCTAAAGAGTACAGATCTGCATCTGATCTAATCTCCAAATATATTTGAGATATATATATAAATATATATATACATATATATATATACACACACACACACACATATATATATATATATAAATATCCACACACTGATATCTCTAAATATATTTATTCAAATCCCCAGGCACCTTTTGTCCCTGACTCTCCCTGTGTCAGCACAAATCTATTATGTTGTCAGTGTGTTTGGGTCAGGGGGAGTTACTTTAAGGGGTTTTCTCTTCCCCACATCCCTTTATCTGATAGGAGCAAAATCAATATCAGGTTACCAAGGTTGTACTGCCTTTTGAGCAAGTCTGGTATCCATTCCATGTTTTCCATGTATGATGTTAATATTTAAGGCACATTTTTAAAACCCTTCGAAGACTGTGATGTAAAAATTAGCCTTTGCCTCTTACTAATATGTTAGTTTAACATGTATTAGAAATCCCATTAGATTTGCACTCAGGTGGTCTCAGGGGAGCAAATGTCTGTGACAGCCACCGATGTAGAAAGAAACAGAATTCAGCAGCTGAAATCCACTGAATTTGCTAATAAACCCAACTCAGATGCCTGTCAGAGCTGGAATGGCAGCACCTAGTCAGGAAATGAGCAGGCATCTCTGAATGCTGACACTGGAGAAGAGTGTTCTCCACAGGACAGCTCGGCTCCCGCTGCAGCGCCTTCCGCGTCTTCAGCAGCGCAGAGCAAAACAACTTTGGGAACAGATGGGCTGTGTGACAGTCAGATGTGTCAGTAACTCCACTCAAGAGAATAGGAGGTTGTAATTAAGGTTTTGCTTTAGAGCAGGAGTTTTAATAGCGTAGCTATTTTTCCTGGTATTTGTTTCAAACAGAAATCAGTAACTTACAGGGAACTGACAGTTGTGACAGGAATTGAAGAGACAAAACCTGCTGGAGACTTCCCTCTGACTTTTGCTGCTTCTTTAAAATGTTTGCATAGTCTGGGTATAAGGTAATGCAACCCTCTTTGTCCATTCAAGAAAGATAAATTATTGTGTGGGTTAATTAATAATAATAATAATATTAATTATTTAAAGATATTATCTGACACTAAGGTACAACCTGATGCATAAAGTCCTGTACAGACAAATTTCTCCCATTTTTGACTTTAGCACTAGAGCATTGTTCTGTGCTTTATTTAAAAGTCACAAAATTACTGTTTTCTACTCCTTCTGTGCTCTGATATGAACTAAAAAACTTATTAGAAAACATGGGATTATAACAATACGTCCTTTTTTGACCTATTGCCAAGTTAGAAACCCAGCATCAACACTTCTATCACACTCTTAAAACTTGAAAAGTAATGCTTCAGCCTGTGTGGTTAGTTCAAAAAATTGCAAATGCAAAGTTTACAGAAGTGTGTGACAATGATATATTTGCCAGCAGCAAATTAGTCCAAGTGAGTTGTAAAGCTTGCTCTGACATATATAATTCTTAGCAGGCTTCAAACTGTCTCCTCCAGGCTGTGATTAATTTCATTAGATATTCTTAAAGTTAAGAAAAAAAGGAAGAGTAATAAGGTAGTCTGTCAATCACAAGTTCTAAAACAAGAAAATATATCTCAGATTAAGTAATCTTTCCATTCTGCAGAATTGATTCTCATCTCACTGACATGTAAATGGTTCTGCTGCACTCATAACCCACACATTTAAGCAGATGAAGATTTAATTTTAGCACCAAGCACTGATGTCTGATGTGTTTATCTCAAAAGATCTCCTCCAAAATGGAGATTATGCAACAAAGTGTTTTAAATTTACCTGCCCCTAAATAATGTGAAGTGCCATATAAATGATAAAATTATGTGCCTGTAGAAAAATGTCATTACATAATCAATATGGAAAATTATTTCTACTGTGCATAAAGGGTATTTATGCCATAAGTGGAAGATGTAAACAGTAAGTTAAAGCTAGAATTATGCTTTATTATGGTCAAGTTATGAAGCAAATTTTTACATTCATCACAAAGATATCACAATAACAGAAGTTATGTGGGAGGGCAATGTGCAGCCTGAGCACCTAACAATAGGAATCATCATTAAGGTGGCTCATGGCTAATGACAACACGGCTTTTGTTAATCCTTGATGATTAAATATCACTTTATTTTCCTCTGGTGATTCCATCACTGATTTGAATTCCCAAAAGAAGCTCAATCTAATGACAGCAGTGTTATTTTTTAAAGAAGAGGGACACAATTTCTCTTCTCTGGTAAGGCCCAGCTGTCTCCTGCACACAGGTTTTGCTCATCACTTTCTGACAGGGCTGATTTTCCTCTCTGCTCAGGACACACAGTTTTGGTTTTGCCCTGGTGATGTCTGGCACCTGGCTATCATTGGCCTCAGCTGTGGCCATTTAGTGGGTGTGGGAGAAGAGAGGGAATCAGATTGCCTATTTCTTACCTCTGCCCACAGCTCACTCTTGCTCAAATGCTGTTCCCCACAGCTCCCAGCTCTCCCTTCTGAAGGCAGACAACAGCAGCATGGCAGTGAGTACCAATAACCTTTATTCAGTACAGCGTCCAGATTTTCTGTGAGATTACTGCTTTTATTCTCCCAAGACACCTGTGGTAAAGGGTTGGTAGTGATTTTGTGTCACAGAGAGGAATCTGAGAACAAAGAGGTGGGTTGGTAAAGGGGCTTGAGGATTGAAATTGTGTGTTTTGATATCTAACATTTAGTGCCTCTCTGCCACAGCAGAATCTAGAGCTCTGGACTCTGTGTGGATGCCTAGGGCATGGATCTGGGTGTCTGGGATGTAGCTCCTTAGCCCACTGAAAAGGGATGTATTTAAAATAGTTGTGGAGAGTGGGATGGCATGAGGTGCTGACAAAAGGGGTATTTCTGAACTTTCACCTTTTTCTGAGTCTTTGCCAAGTTAGCTGAGTGTATCATGAATCAGATATTCTTTCACACACACTACTGGAACCTGTTAGCTGAACTTTTTTCCAGAAACCAGGTCAAACAGCAGGTTTACCAGGAGGGGTAATGGGGCTGTGTGGTCCCTGGTGTCAGTGTTCTCAGCTGTGGCATGAGTGCTCTTCTGTGAGGTGATAGGGCTGCAGAGATGCCCACGTTTGCTTCAGGGTTTGTTTGTCACCACTGCTAACTCTGAGAAGAATAAGATCACAGCTTTCCTGGGTCAATGATGATGAGAATAACTCTTAAGGTTAACAGCTAGAGACCTAACCAATTCTTTTGCTAAGCCAGATCACCTAAGAAAGAAGGGGAAGAACACATTCCTCCTCCTTGCCAGCACAGCTTTGTTTCAGCTCTGTGGTAGTGGTGTGGGAGCTTGAAAATGCAGGCTGGAATTACCCCAGGCAGAGTGGCCTTCTCCCAGATCTTTTCTGAAGCAAAATGAGATCTTTTTCACAGCAGGTGACTTCTTTACCCACTTAGACCTGTGTAAGAGGTGAAGGCACAGTTGCTGCTGCTTTCTGTCTGATTTCTGAGATCAGATGAGACCTGGCAGTTGTTCTCCACCACACTAAAACCTGCAAAGGATGAGGCCACCGTTCTCTTGCCATCAGATAAGTGTCTCAGTTGTGAATAGTTGAAGGATGACCAGAGTGTTTCTCACGTGGGAAACACACCAGCCAGCCCAGAAGGGGGTTTTATACACCCAGCTGAGGCAAGCTGCAATTTTCCACTTGGCACTGCTCACTTGGGAGTTGCCACTAGTGCCAGCATCAACTTGGGGGCTGGCTCAGGAAAGGGGCTCTACTTTGTACATCCATTTGCACCCCACTCAGGCCCCTCTCATCACAGCAGAGGCTTTTCAGTCACCCATGGATGCTGGGTAACAGCACAAACTAATTCTTTTAATTTCTGTGTAGGCCTATAGTACAGTGGAAAAACGAGAGCTAATAGAAATGCTTGAGCAGACAAATGGGAGCTGGGCTTTTTGCCACTTTCTCACTCTGGTTCCTCCCATGCCTCTCACTCTTGCTTTGCAATAACCCCTGCTACTCCCATCACGTGTATCTTGATCAGACTCTGTCAGTCATGGTTTCAGGGTGCCAGATGTGATGTTATGTCATGCCAAGTGTAGCCTGAACTGACTCACTATCAAACCATTTTCTCCTGTGAGACAAGATTTAATAAATATGTAAAAAAAACAGACGAACAAAAAAAAACACCTCAATGAAAATACAAGGAGAGAGGGGGATGGTGATTTTAGACATAAATGTTTTGTATGTTGGTTGGGTCTGTTGGCTTAGCTCCTGTGCAAGTTAAAAATAAGTATATTTACTAGCCTTTGTTCTTACACAAGTTAGCAGTGAGAGGCCTGAAGTAATATGGGAGGAATAGAGCCTGAAATGAGGATTTTTTTATTGTAAAAGCACATGGATTTTTGGGGTTGTCTGGAGCAATTTCACAGAAACAAGAGCAGATTAAAGGAGGTAATGACATGTTTGTAATTTCATTCCTAAGGCTCATGGTGTCCTTCCCTCTGTCTAGTTTTCAGCCTGGAGATAAATCAAGGGCTTCAATTTCCAAATCTGTCACAGAAGCTTCACAAATAAAAATGCTGACAAAAAATATCTGCTTTTAAATGGCTACTTGCAAGCACTGACAACTAGCAGTCTATAGATCTTTCACCTTACAGGGAGGAGAAGCAGTGTGTATTGCCAGGAAAAATGAAGAGCAGAAATGCACTGGTCCTAAAGTTAAAGCAATCTAAAAGTATGACAATAATAAACCATTTACAGTCATGTTTTGAATGCTAGATGAAAATAGATTTCAGGTGCTATATTAACAAAGTCTCACAGCTGCCTGGTGTGGAAAAAGAATGGATGTGGCATTGGAATAAGAAGTAGAGAGGCAATGTGCACAAGAAAAATTCCTTCCCAGCTGCTATGGCTGTTCCACATGTGCTCCTCTGTGCCCACAGAGTGCTTGTAGGTGACTGAGGAGGAGTGGGAAACAGGCAACATGAAAACCAGTGCAGATTATGCTGGTTAATGCTGAATAATTTGCTGTATCTGTTAGCTGCAGGCTCTAGCTTTTGTAGGGTATGAATTCCAATTACAGGTCTGAGCTGGAGCAGTTGACAGTAAGAAGCAAACTAGGCCAGTTACTTTGCTGGAACTTGGGGTGATGGAGCTGAGGAGTGCTTCTCCTGGAGCACTGCAGAGTCCCTGACCCCACAGAAAGTCCCCACACAGGGATTGGTGTCTGCTGCTCACACCTATAGACTCAGTGGTCTGTGGGATTCAATTCTAGATTTAATTCTAATTTTGTAAGCAAAATTGCACAGCCACGCTGTGTTTTTGAATACTCCCCAAACTCTTGCTCATTTTAGAGGCAGAATAGGATGAGTCAGCCCCCCCCATGCTGTGGCTTCCTGACATATTGGAGCTAGGCTTCAGCCTAAAGCCAGAGAATAATTTGGCATGCAGACTGTGTGGGGCTCTGGTTTGGGTGCAAGATCTGAGCTCCTGTGGCAGAATAATTGCACCCACCCATCCTCTCTTCCCAGGAGAGTGCTCGTCCTTCACCCTCTGCCAACATGCCAAATGTGTATTTGCTGCCTTTCAGTCAACTCATCTCTTTAAGGCTTCAGCCTGGCAAATTCTGCAAAGAGATGTCCAGCAGTTCCCATATCCAGGGGGTGGGATGAATGAAACATGCTTTAGGCAGCTGAAGTGCCTTATGTAAATTTATTTCATGCATAAGCATGTCGTCCTTATGCTGTGTGGCCCCCAGGATTTGCTGTGGGCAGGCTCTGTGGGAGCTGCAGTCCCTGTTCCAGCAGGAGCAGTGCTCCTGTCCTGCCTAACAGGCAAATGGCCACAGCTGGCCTGGAGGTGATTTGTAAGGCAGAAAAAGAGAACATGCTAAGGGGAACTTGTGTCTAGTGTAGCCCTACAAGTGAGAAAGGATAAGATATGAAAGATAGAGGATCATGTTGTCTAGCTAGAATATGGATTTTTTGAAATGCATGAGAACTGCCTGTGGGACATAATAGCTTTCTAGGGCAGGGAACTTTACACTTGCCTCTGCCATCCATCTGCTCAAGACAGTGATTATCTTCATCACTGCAGCCTTTGTCAGCTGGTTGGATTCAGAATGAGTCCAGAGAAGGTGGATGCTCTCATTTTGCTCTTCACAATTTATGCTTCGAGGTCAGCTGAGCACTGTGAACCTCGCTGCTCTAATTTTGCTTCTGGTTTTATCACAGCTGCAAAAGGCAGGGTTAGAAAAAGTTTTTACTTCAAGTCGAGGACTTGCCACCTCAGAGCCACTGAGAGATGAGGCTCAGTAAGGAGCTACCACGGAGGTTTTTATTTCAGGGAAAGTTTTGGAAAAGGAATACTTTAATCTGTTGGTCTGGAAAGTCATCTGTGAATAAGGGCAAAAAGGGTTAGTATTTTTAGGACATATTATACGTTCAAAGAGCTGTGCACACTGCTAATGCACAGCCATTAACAAATTGATCTTCAGCCCCTGTGCACAGTTAAGTAGGAATATTTTACAGCTGGGGAGATTGAGACAAAGCATCTTGCTTCAGGCTGCCCAGCAACAGAACTGGCTTTAGAAGTCAGCATCTCCTGTCTCCCTGTGTCATTCCCCCAGACAGCACTGCCAAGCAGCAAAAAGCTGAATCAGAGGCACCTTTCTGTGAGGCTTAAAGAGCATGACCATGAAATAAATATTTAGCAGTTAAAGCAAAAGGCAGTCCAAACATTGCTGCTGCATTTTCAGTGCTGGGGTCTGCAGAGCAAAGCTATTGATAGTTTGGTAAAACTAACAGCAAAGACATTAAATTTTATTATCAATATCAGATCATTGCCCATCTTGGTAATCACTGGACTATGTGTTTGATAAAAGAATGTTTGAGAACAGCTAGGGTGTTATTATATATAATTGCTCTTTTCAATGGCTGGATATCTCTGGTGAAAATGAATGGGTGATCTCCACTGTAGCAGAATCTATTAAATAATTGGAGAGCATGACTGGTATCTTTGATGTTGAAAGGAAGAAATTCAATAAGCGGTCTCATCAGGCTTTCTAACACAGCAGAAAAAAAGGGCTGCAGGCAGGAACATACTGACACTACAGGTCAGTGAAGGTTTATGGATTTGTGTGCCTTAGAAAGGAGGCAAAACCTACTGTACAGGACTGTTGAACCATTAGATACCTCAGGGTGTCAGAGTATTTTTGTATAGCCTTCTAAAAATATAAATGGTAGGGCCAGACATCAAAAGTCTCTCCCCTGCCCAGGTTTTATGAGAATATCATGTGTCCTGAGGAGATGTCAGAATGGTGCTTCAGCTGTTTTACTATTTGAAAGTGGCACATTATCCTTAGAGGATTCATTTTCACGTTTATTAACCCATCTCTGCCTCACAGACTCACATCTCTCCATCAAAGTGCCTGTTTGTCTTTGAATTAATAGCTTACATGTATGCAGTGGCATCCATTGCAAAAAAAAAAAAAAAAAAAGCATTGAGCTCCCTCTGCCAAATGTAAAACAGCTGGCAGGTACTTAGTACATCACCCTGGGAGGAGAGCTGGCTGAAGAAAGCACCGAAAAATGTCCTTATTCTCTTCTAACAAGAGGTACCCAGGGACATTTAATGTGACCATGGGACCAGCTTTCACTGCCTCCTCTGACAAAACTGCATACAATGCACCTCATGATGCACTCTCTATCTGCAAGGCTGAAGGGGGGAAAGGGATCAAGGGGCTTTGAGGATCAAATTATACCTCTCTAATGTTTATAGCACCATTTGTCCTGGCATTAGGCCATGGAAGGGATATTTGGTGAAGCAGTTGACGAGATGGGGTTGGTTGGTCACTTCCTCTGTAAAGGTGTGCAGTAAAAGAGAGCTGAGCACCCCAGGTGCAGTCAGTTAATGCTTCTGCAATGCACTGGGGGTACCTGGGATGGTGTCAGTGGCCTGCCCCACTGTGAGTGGCCCATTCCTCACCACACCTCGTTGCTCCCACCTGAGAAGTCAGCCAAGTTGAAGGAAACTGGCCAGGAGAAAGCACAAACACTCTGTGGTGACTTCTCTAGGGCAGAAAACCAACCTCCCTTGTGATGCTGACCTGAGCCCAGGGCCAGTGAGGAATGTTGCCAGGGTGTGTGAGAGATTGGAGAGCTGGACAAGCCAGAGGGACCTTATCACTTTTAAATCGCTTTGTCAATCCCAAAGCTGTGTGGCACAGGCTTGGGTGCAGGCAATAAAATGGGGCTTCCTAGGCAGACATCCAAATCCTTTGACCTGCAGGCTGTTTGTGGAGCTGCTGTCTCAATGTGGCATTGAAAATACTCTGGACAGCATTATGAACTATGCAGATCCATTAGCATTTTTCAGGAGGAGTCCTTTTCTTAAGGAGTCCATGTTATTATTATACCATAGCTCACATCCATTGCCTGTTTCAAAAATACATAACAAATGTTGAGTGGAAATTTTTCAGTAATAAGATCTAAATTTGTTATCTTATTCAAAAGTTTCTGCCTTTAGCGAGACACATCTCCTGTACATGATGATGATTTATGTTCATTTTATTTTTACTTTGTTGAACTGTGGGAAAGGTCTAGAATAAAGATCTATAGTATATAAGGAAATGCCTTTTCAGAAGTCTCAAACAAAGCTGGTTTGCTGTGAAACCATTTTTCTCATAAAAAAAATTCTTCTCTTCCTTGTCCACCTTTTTCAAGCTTAAGCAAATTAAACGAAGAATTCATACACAGATCAAAGAGAATGTTAAAGAGTAACTTTCCTGCCTTACTTTCTCTTTTAGGAGAAATTAGTAACTTTTAGGAGAAAGCAGTAACTTTTCATCTCGGATGCAGTGTCTTGATTAGTTTTTTTTCTTGCCTCTATGCTGTGCTACAGTATTCCTATTAAAATGTCTTTGCAGCTTCATAACCCCAATAATGCAAGGAGCTGAAACCTCTGTGCTGTAGAAGTGAAGCTTTGCTTGGAGTACATGATTAAAAAGAGCAGATGAGTACAGGAAAGCAAGATAATCACAAAGCATTATTGAGCTTCAGATAATCCATGCTTTGGACACTTTATCAGGCATCCTTTACAGCTGTTGGATTCTGTAGGGAAAGGGTGACAGGTTTGTGTTTTTGGACCAGCCTCCAAGATTCCCCAGTATTCTCACACTTGAGGTTTTCCAGCGCACAACAGGGCTGATAATCTGAGTCAGGGTGTGGCTGTAGGTAAATTTGGGATTCAGAGCTTGCAGATCTTGAGGGTCAGGGCTTTAAGTCTCCTGTGAGTCTGAGCTGAACACCGAGCCAGAAACTGGCCTGTGCATGCTCAGCTTGTCCTGCAATGGGCTGCTGGGACACTGTGGTGCCCAGTTGCTTTGAGGCATCTGTGCTCACTGCATTGCACAGCATTCCAGCTATTCTCTCTCTCAAACAGCATGTCCCCATTATATTTCTATTTTTTATAACCTCTGCTGGGTCTTTCAACTGAAAGAAATGATGGCCTGCATTTTTTTAATTTGTACTTGGATGTGTATTTTTCCTTTGATGCCGAACAATGGATTCTTTCCTGTCAGCTCCAATTTATGAAAACTAAAAACCAGATTTTGATTTGATTTTGATTTTTGACCTGTGCCACCTCAGTGTGCCGCAATCCTCACCTCTCTGACCTGGGTTAGACACCAACCCCCAGCAGCACTGAGGAAGGAGGAGGCTTTGGTCTCCCTTCCCTGTGGGAGGCGCTGGGTTAAGCACAGGACAAAAGGAAAGGAGCTCCACCCATGCACCACAGCCTCTGCCATTCCCCCAGCAGGATGTTTTGGGAGCCACATTGCTCTTGCCACTTGCAATGAGCCCGAGTGTCTCACGTTGTAGTGATGATAAGACCACAGTGTTCAAAAGCTGCTCTTGCTCCTGTGCCGCAGCTCCAAAAGCAGACCAAGGGCCCTGTAATACCTTGGCTGATGGAGAAAATGAGCCTGTGTAAAATGGCTTTTCTCTCCTTGGCTTAGAAAATCACTAAGCAAAAATTATTTTAATCATTTCTTAGAGGTACCTTTTCTAAAAGCCAGTGCTTTCTGTAATTCAGATGTGCTTTTTATCTCATCAGCACTTCAGTACAAAGACCATCAATGTTTTAAATTGGCTCATTTTATGTTTATGAAGGCTTTCTATATTTTAAAAAAAGTCAATTAGAAAGCTCACTGGTATATACTGCTACTTCAAAAGGAGTAGAGAGAGATGTATGTTTTAGATGGTCAGGACTCCTGGGGTGAGTTTGGTTTAATATTTTGACAGGGAGAGGTTCCATTAAATCCATATAATTATCATGGAAAAAAAGGTTTTTCTCCTTTATTAAAAAGATTAACATTCTATCACCTTTAACAAGAAGGTGGATTTTTTTTTTTCTGATGACATCCACGTTATATTTAGACTATTGATTGTGTAGTCCTTGCTATACTCTGCTGCTGTAATATCAATGTGCACCCTCAGTTTATCAGAGAACTTCTTGTTTTCCTCAATCTCAGTTCACTTGCCTCACATAGACGATTTGCTGTTGGGATTTCATGATTATCATTTATACTTTTCACTTCATTGTATCATTTTAAGGACATAATCATGTGAAAAATCATAATTAAGTCACCTTTTTTTTTTAATTTTAACTTATGAAAATTGAAATTAACTTAAATAATTAATTATTTTAATGACACAGCTCTGTCAAGACATATCTGAAAATGAGCAGCACTGGCTGACCTTGGTGTGCATTCCAAATGCCACGTAGCCTGTTGGTATGTCAGTGATACAGCCCATCGATGTGGGAAACGTGGAGCTGCAATAATATGTGCTCAAGCTGGCTCCTAGTTCATGGGCAGAGTAATGTTGGCTCTACTTCTGGCTGCCACAAAGCTCCTGCAAATTAACCAGTCAGGGTGGGAAGAGCTTGGCCCTTTGGAATGATTTAAGATAAAGAAAAGTAGAGAGGCGACTTTAAGCCCCAAGCAATTTAGAATCTGATTTTAGCAGAATATGATACACAGGATAAGAGTAAAATTGTAAGATAGGGTGTGATACTGACAGCATTTAGAGCACTACTGTCAATCTCAGTGAAATGTAGGTTATATGGAGGGATTTGAAGGAAGAAAATGAGTGCTTTGCTGGCAAGGGAGAAGGGTGTTTTTTTAAGTAAAAGAACTGCTTTGAAGAGGACAGCAAGTTTAGAAGAGGAATAGACTTAAAAAAGGAAGATGTATGAATGGTGGTATTATGATGATGCTAATATCTGTAATGTTTAAGAAATAATGAGCTTAATGGCATATTTGAAAATGCTTTTGAAAAGTCTTGCAGGGAAACTTAAAAATATGTTTTTAATGGTTGGCAGTTGCTAAATCCTACTCTCTGCCTCAGAGTTTCCTTTAATAGGTTGCAGAATCAGCTATTGCCCTGAATGAATTTGGAGTTTAAATTATATTTGTTCATTATTTTCCCTGTTTAAGAAGGGAAGGAATAAGGAAAAAGTCAAGGCATTTTGGGAATTATTTTAGATTTGTATTTTCAAAGTAGTTAAACACAGGACTGCATAAAAGTGCTGTGTGCTTATTCATCTACTTCATCAAATTACTGCATTTGCTTGTTTTCTGATTAAATTTAAATTCTCTCAGGGTGAGCCCCTAAACTGAGTAATGAGAGAGAAAACTGCATTGGTACTATATTTTTGTATCAGAACACTGAGCAGTTCTTTGCCTCTTTACTTAAAAAGACCCTTCCTCAGCTGCACTCGTTACCCACAATGATGCAGAAAAGAAAAATAGGGTGAGCTAGAAGTATTTTTAACCTGCTTGAGTTGGACAGGGTACTCTGAAGAGTGAGAGAAGGGTGGGATTCTGGAGAGTCAGCTTTAGAAGCCACAGTCAGTCCCAGGCAGCTGTGCAGACACTTTGTCTCATTCTGCCTTTGTAGTATGTGATGCCTGGCCCTGTCTCCATTTGTTCAGAGAGGAATTTCTATTCTCTGATGCTTTGTCTCCTCCAGCTCAAGTTTTATGCATTTGGGTACAAATTCATGCTATAAAACCCTAATGAAGTGTTTTCAGCTGGGAGGCACCTCGGAAAGCCAAGAGCAAGTTAAGAGGGAACAGCAGACACGTGTGACCTGTGGGAGTTTAGGATTCAAAATCATGTTGAGGATTTCTGACTGTGCACCAGAGCTGTTCCTGCAAACCTGCTTGGCTCTTTCTGGTACACTGATGTATTGAAAAGAGCAGCAAAACTTGGGCTCCACCAGCTAAATGTGTGCTGGTGAGACAGGCATTACGTCTTAATGGCACAAACCAGCCAGGACTATTGTCACTTGTTCAGCTGTTCCTGGCCAGGGTTAGAGGACTGCAGAGCAAGCCCAGGCAGTAGGAAGCCTCTTAGGAATACAAATAACTTAATCAAGGCTGTTCCTGCCTGACAAGTGTAGTGGCCAGTGTGGAACAAATGGCTGGCACAAAACCCCTCAATTCCACCCAGGCAGTTGCTCCTTCAGGGGAAAATGGGATGTAAATATGAGACAATGGGAGGATCCTGTTAATTCTGTAGGGGTACAAAAGTTCCTCTCTCAAAATACTATCAAGCTAAAAAGTAGGAGCTCAGCTGGTTTTGAAGACTCACATTTCATAGAGTTGAAAGCAAAAAACACATTGCAGCTTTCTTACAGTGATTTCTGTGAATGTGTCTCGCTGATTACTCTGATTTAACAGCAGCCTGGTGCTCAGTGTTTCAATCCACCTGTGCACAGGTGTGCAAATGCTGAGCTTTTACTCTGTCTTCAGCTGTTGTTTATTTCTTATTTATTTCTCCTCGTGATTTGACACTGAAAAGACAAATCTGCTTCATTCATTTCTGCATTTCAGAAGATCTCTATTTCTGAGCAGAGTTGTTTCAGATAGGAGTGAAGTTTTATGCAAGAATAAGCTTGAAAAGCAGTCAAAAGGTTTAAAGCAGGAGTATTCTCTTGCCTCCTGGATTGAATGTAATGACACAGCAGAGGAAAAAAAAAATATGTAGAACTTCTTTTTTTCTGACATTTTAAAGGGGAACAGGACAATTAATCTAGATCAACAGTTTTATGGCATGCATGCGTGACAATTGAACTACTTGAACAAACACTTTGAAAACTTTTAATAGAAACACACAGAATTTTTTTAATAGTTAATATTTTGTGGCTTTTTGTTGACACGTTTCTAAGTGAGCTGATGTTCTTTCCTAGTCCTAAATGGCTTTAAATGTGTCATCCTAGTTTTGCCTCTGAATATGGGGGAAAATCTCCTCTGACCTTGAAACCAGCAAAAGCATTGGCTTTCAAAGTCTGTTTTTATTTCTACGTATCAGTTATTTATTTGTACAAATATGCATAGAATGCCTTCCTGTATGTTGCCTTTCTAATCTGTACATTTTCCCCTTTTCTCTTCGTTTGATACAAATAATTTTATTCTTCTGAGTCGTCCTCTTGGAGAATGCTAACTGAGTTTGCAGTTCCCTCCTAACAAATTTGCCTTGCTACCTAAGTAGTCTTCACTTTCTCTGCAAGGGATGCTGTGTCCCAGCAATGACTCTAATTTCTAATATTCCTTTTTACTCACAAAGAAAATGAGGGCTAAACCAAACAGATAACTGATATACCTGAGAATTAAACGTATTCTCTCCTCAACTCTGAGTTTATAATCTAGAACCCTGTGATGGGTGCACAGGCAGGGTTGCCTTCTTTCAAGAAAGTGTGAAAGAGCAAGGTGTGCATTTTATAGCCACTTAAAATTGTCATGCTGGACATCCAGCTGCCTTTTGCTAGCAAATGGAAACCTCAGAGGATGCGATCAGCTCTCCTATGACACATGGAGCAAAAGTGATGATTTGAATGCAAACCACCAAGTCCCATTTCCTAAAACCTTTAGTTTACAGCTCTGGACTAAGGCTGCTCTTTAATGAGTGTCTGCTGGAAGAGGTGTGGAGGAGGTGGAGGGTATCACTTCCTATTATCTGGTAATTTAGAATGTGCTATCATCCTCTGCCTGAGGGAATGACAATGGATGCTTACCTTTTACCTGAATGCTGCTTTAATAACTGCTCTCCTTAACTAATTCATTTTCATCCACCTCCAAAATCCTTTGGGACAGGGAAAGAAAAAGAAAGAAACCTTGTCACTCTGTGTGAAAATGCTTTCTGGAAGTGGAAGAACTGAGGCTTGTGGTCAGCAGCTGTTTGCTCTTTGAGGTGTATTATATGATGTATAGAACTCTTGTGAGAAATCATTGAAAGAGACAAATCATTCATCACCTTCCTCTCCCTCTGCTGAGGAGCACAGATGGGCTTCCCCTTGCTCACAGGTGTGAGTTCATCCCTGAACTTACAGAAGACTGGTTGTTTGTAGCTCCTTGACTCCAGGTTTTGGAAGTTTTTTTTTTGGGTTGTGTTTTCCAAAAAGGTGTGGAACCCTTTAAATGTTTTAGCCACTGGCTTAATGCTTCTCTTTGTCTCTCTCCCCTCACCTCTTTTTTTACTAAAGAAAATGAAGACTAATGCTTTAGATGATTTCTCAAGGCTGAATTTCATGCCTACAGTTTGAGTTTGGTTTTTTTATGTGCAGTTGGCTCATCAGGGCTTTCTCTTTCCTGGTAATTAGTTTATGTATGTGTTTATATTTCATGCTTTGAAAGACATATTTGACCTCAAACTGGGTTTTTTTCTGCCGTATAAAGACTGTTCCTCTGTGTAAAACAACTTTTTTTTTCTTCTTGAGCCTTCATATATTCATGATGTTTTGAGAATTGCATTTTAAGTGCACAAAGACCTCCAGTAAGCCCAATGTGAAGTCTTAATAAAAAATATCCCCTTTCAAACTTCTTTGTGACGTTTAGCTAGTTTTATTTTATAGGAATGAAAGGAAAAGCAGGGATTTATTGAGTAAATGTGCTGTTAAGCTCCTACAGCTTAAGAATACATCTGATGTTTCCTGTGTTGACCAATTTGTTCTGGCAGCTGTAATTCCCTGGTCATAAGGTATTTTGGCTTTACTCTTTGGAGAAAAAGCTAGGGCATAAAGGCTTGCTACTTGTGTATGGTCAGTAAATATCAATTAAAATTATTCTTGAAGATTTTTGACGTTTGTTTTACACCCTTGACAATCAGATTGACATGAAAGACCATAATAGCTCCTGAGCAGCTGTTAAATTCCATTGCACTGATGATCTGTGAACTAAACAGAAGTTGACTGATAGGCTGCAGCTCGATTTGAAGGAGATCATGGGCCATTGGGTCAAAAATGGTCTGTTAAGAAGGAGCCTAAGTATAAATTCATAACTCCTTGAAAGGAAAATTGGACTGCCTCAGGCCTATTTGGATTGTGTTTCAAAACTTTAAATGCTTTTCAGAGTGTAAAGCCTTAGAAATGGTATCTGTAAAGCACTGAGCACATCTGCAGTGAGCAGTTATCATCCCCCCTGGTGGTGTATGAGCGTGCACACTGCATCTACAGCTCTGAGAGGGCCTGGTCCCTCACCCCAGGGCTGTGTGGTATTCTCTAGTTCATGTCCAGACTGCATGAGCAGATTAGCCAAAGCTGTACTCAGGTGGCCCTTGGACCTGGGATTCCTCTGGGTCCCCAGGACTGCTTTGTTACAAAATAGTTTGTGTGGCTTTCTCAGTCTGAACCATCTCCTATCACATCCAATTGTAGCAGTCTGGAAAACTGTTTTTCTTTGTGATGAACCTTCTCACTGGTAACTAACTGTGGAGAAAAGAATCCAAGTCCTGTGGAATGCCATCTTTGTCACCTCTGGAGTGAGCTGCATCCCTGGATGTACTTGGGCAGTGTAATGGATGTGTATAGTTGAAATACCCAAACCAGATAGAAAAGAGCCGGTCTGGATGATCAGGGTCCTCTGCCCAAACTTGTTTCCTGGTCCTTTTTTTGGGAATGACAGCCACAGCTGTGTGTCTCTTTGTGCCACCCCCCTGCCTGTAGAGTAACAGCAATAAAGTTCTATTCAGAAGTCTGCATTATTGTAGGATTTTTGTTTCTCTACAGTACTGAGTAAAGCACTTGGTGAGTGTCTGCTGTCACACACTCCCCACACCTGGGCTATTGCATTTGGAGCCAGCTAATGAAATTCCCATTCAGGGCTGTCTTGGGAAGGTGTAGAAAGGAAACAGCTGGCTGTGACAGACAGTGCTTTGTGTGCTTCTGAAAGGTGCTAAGCATTACAGAAGAGCAAGGATTGTATGGAAAAAAAAATCACAAATCAGATGTTTTACTAAGTGAAGATGGCAAAAGGAGTTTTGCCTTTGGCTGTTGCAATATTCCCTTAGATACATAAACCAAGCCAGTGGTAAGCCTCTTGGAGAGCTGGCAGCAGGGCTCTGTGGCCGTCACTGCCATTACACCAGGATCCCCTTGCCTGTGCAGCTGTTGCAGACCTAAAGGATAGAAAGATAGTATAGTGTACTTATGTGTCAGATTATTTCCTACCCCAACAAAATTAGCCAATTCCTCTTTTTGCCCCGTTAGCTGTCATTTTTGTCTAGCCTGGGATCAGACAAGTGTGCATGTGAGGGCAGCAAGGAGGTTCTGCTGACCTGTGGCAGGTGCAGTTTAAATGACCTCAGCTGTCTTTGATGCAAATTCTCAAACTGGGCTTTGTTCCCCTCTGCTACTTGTGGTTTGTAGTGGTTGTAAAGAATGCACTTTCCATGTTTAGCTGTCCTTTTGAAAAGGAATAACTTGTTCAAGGCTGGACGAATTGTCCAAAAGATCAGAGTTATTTATTCCTAACTAATTTGCTGTGAATTAGAAGGAAAAAACTCAGTAAGATTAATAGTCTTAATTACCCACTCTAATTAATAACCACAGGGAAATTTTCCCTAGCTACTTGCACAAAAATTTGCTTCCAAGTGCAGAAGATCTCCCCATAATGCTAATTGGTTATGAGTTTATGCATCTAGAGTTGCTCATCCTTGGACCTATAATGAGGTTGCATCTGTGTGTTGAGAAGTGGAGCAAGCACTTCCTTTATTTAGTAGAACCACATAAAGCTGATGAATGGTGAATGATTTGCTTATGAAAAATATCCTGAAGTATGACAACTGGCAAACAAAACTTTCTCTTCTCGAGTCCTGTGGAGAAATCTGAGAAGCAATGAATGCATGCTTTTGTTCATGACAATGTATTAAAAAAGGAAGCTGCTGAATACCAAGAATAATTTTCTCCTGAAGACGTACAGAGAAAGCTGACAAATGCCAAATGGATTCTTCTGTTATAATGAGATGAGGAGAAAGCTAACAGCTACAGCATAGATGGTTTGCCCTATGCTTATTAAAATTTATAGAGGAGAAACTAATTGTTCACTTGCAGAGACTCAGTCAATGGGCCAAATATATTTGCATGATTATGAATATTCTTGAGCACGTGGTGATAGTATGCACTCCTTGGTTAGGCTAAGGATCTTGCCTGGCTGTTTGTTTGCCAAAAAAAGGGATGCAACTGTTTTTGCTCTTGGTTATGCAGAGAAGTTCCAGGAGCACCTCACAAATAAAGCCTTTTTACTAACAGATACTTCTTGCTGCTTGGCTGAGTTAGAGCAGTATGAAAGCACAATAATATTAAAGAGTTACAAGGCTGAATTAGAGCAAACCAGCTGATTTATACTGGGTTTATGCTGCTTTGTTTAACCAGTACTGTTAAGATAGTTTGACAGGCATGGAGGGGGATGGAAAAAGATTTTCCAGAAATGGTTAGAATTGTTCTTTGCTGTGGGTTTGACAATGAAAAATCCTCCATGAATCTCTGGTATTAAAGTCACTGCAGTCTATAGCACAGATGTGTCAGATGAGAAACAAGGATTGCTGAAGATGAAAGGGCAGGATAGGAAGTTGAGTCCTGCCTGTAGTGCCCCTTCATCCCTTGGAGCAGACTAGATTTGGCTTCTCTGGTCCACAGTAGATCTGTGACTTCAGGGAAGGCATTAAGTGATTTAAGAGTTCAGGCTTATCTCTTTCTGAGTAGCATTTACTTCTTTACTCTGGGGTTTCTGCTAGAAATCTTTTATTCTTTGGATGCTCATGACTTATTTGGGACTATGATGGAGGATATGGGTTTTTACTTTGCTCGCTCTTTATTTTGTGTCCTGGGAAGGGGCTCATTGTCACCAGTGTGGATTTTGGAGGGAGGAGGGGAGGCTGGTTTCACTGCAGTGAGCAGCAGATGGACCATGGAGGGGGGCAGAGCAAGAGGTGGCCAGAGGAAGAAAGCAGAATAAAGGCAAGGATATTAGTTAGGGGAGCAGAAACAGAGTTGTGCCAGCAGCCTAGCCCAAGAGGATGTAGAGTGCAGGAGAAGTCAAAAATGAATTTTTTTTTTTTGCAAACCAGTCTCTCACTGGCAGATCTGAGCTGTTAGAAGTAGTGCTTGCTCTGATAAAACATTCTGTTAGCACTTGCTGTTAAGGAGAGGCTTTCATACCTCAGAACTGTTAACTGAGGATAGCATTTAAGCTCTTTCAGGCAGAGAAAAGACAATTTTTTTTCTTAATTTATCTCTTGACACATTTATGATACTATATTAATTTCTGTTTGCGTTAAAGCAAATAGAGAACACTTGGAGCAGTTCATAGTTCAGGTACCTTTTCCAGGTCATTTCCAAATTATTCAAGATGTGCATAAGACTTTAGGAGTGAAAAGGAAAGTGGGAAATGCCATAAAATTTTCTTCTAGAAGCCAAGTTGAATTTTGTCTCTTGGTCCCCATTCTTGGCTTGCTAACTCAAAATTATAATATTCTAGAATAAAGGATCATCTTTGATCCAGGGCTTGTATCCTCTGTGTTTCAGATAGCCACTCATGCTGTGCAGCCAGGAAAGGGATGTGTCAGCTGTCTGATGATACAGCAGTGTCTACTGTTCAAATGTAAAATCTGCAAGAACAATAGCTATAATAGTGTTTGATCACAACTTGGTCATAAAATATGGATTGCATAACTGAAACAAGTAGATCACAGCTCTGCTTTTCAGACTGAGATTCAGCTGCTCTTAAATGCACAGTGTCTTGACATAAGTATCTGCATTTCTTTCTCTTTCTTGCTAAAAATGAGACCACTTTTATAAGGCACAGCCCATCCCTTCCTCCACCATCTTAATGCCAACTTTTAAGTTCTCCTAATATGGATGCTGAGGTGGTCCTGAAATGTGACTCTGTCTTCTCCAGGCACCAGTCTGCCCTCCTAATGACATCTTTTGGCTGTGCCATAGGGAAACTCGTGAGGGGGCTCGTTGCTGGCACCAGCTCCCTCTGATTCTCTGAGTTAGGGAGGAGAGGGATCTGTGTCCTTCACTGGGAGAGGAAGATGGCCTGGTGTCAGTGCCCTGGCCTGGCCTGTTTAGAGCAGCTATAGCCCCTGGAGGCTCCAAGATCATGTTTGCCACGTGCAAGAGCCATATTCAAACAGTCATTTCTCCTGGCACGTTCTGAACTGTGCTTTCAGCCTCTTCTGTCCTACCACATTTCGGCTGCAGCACGACAGCCCTGAGTCGCAAGCCTAAGGTTCTACACTGGGGTGACTTCTTGTAAGAAGGAAATCAGCAGGCAGCCTCCCATCCTGCAAAATCATGTGCCTCCCTAACAGTCCCCAGGGGCATCATCTTTTCCTAAAAGCATCCGTTTGACTTCTTGCTTCACTTTCATAGATAGTGAAAAGGGTATTTCTGTGCAGAGTTCTTATGCATAATTCAATTTCCAGTGTTGGTTTAGAAGCTGCCTTTAAGGCTGAAGGCAAAAGGGTTATTTTTTTCTTTGCCCCACATACAAGGAGAATTTAAATTTCCTCTAGAAGAAGCTGCATCCACTGGGTTGGGGTCACTCCTGCCTTATTATTCTCCCACCCATGTCTCTGCAAAAGCATGTAAGGAGAGCTGCATTAGGAGAAGCCTGTAATCCAAGTCCCATCACGGAAATCTTCAGCGAGTCTGTCTCATTCTGGGCAGCTCCTGGTATTTGGCCATTTATTTCCTTTATTCTTCCTCCTGAAATAACACATAATGGATGCACCTGTCCAGTCATGCAGAGAAAATGAGGGCACTGCTTGTAAGTTAAGTAATGATTCTGTCGCCCTAAATGCATCCCCCAGTGCTTTGGTCCCCCTGCATGTAGTGGTATTTTTTTTTTTTTTGTCTCTTTTAAAGCAAGACTCAATTTAATTCCCTCTGAAGTGTCAACTGCTGTGATTGCTTTATTACACAATCCTATGCCACTCATAGCTTATCAGATTTTAAATTACCATATAAATCTACATAGTTTGACAATACAAGAAACATCTAATCTCATTTTCAAAGTTAGATAAGAAACAATCAACACTTTAGAATGAAAGTGATACCCCTAAGCTAGAAAACAGCAACCTAACAAAATTATCTACACTAATCATCATTAACTATAATAATACTTGCAAAACAAAAAAGCACTGGTATAATTAATTGCAACACCTAGAGGGCAAAAAGGACCAGACAAAACCCAAAATCCTTGGATTACACGTTGTTTGCTGATTCTACAACATGGTAATATGAGGGTTTCCTAATTATGTATGTTGATGTTGCTGAAGTTTTAGCAGAATATTTGTAGTGTACTGCATGTATTATAATGTAGTAGGCACAGCACAACCTCTGTGAATTTGAACTCCCTAAGTGGAGAAAAGAAAAACACCTAAGCCAGCAATGAGGCTTGGCTGAAAATCTGTCTACAATTACCTCGTGGTCAGCGAAAAGCAAGCCTGCTGCAAGACCCGGGAGTAATGCTTAATTAATATGTGGGAGGAAGATGGTTTGGAAGAAACTTTTGCCTGCTTTGGGAGGGGAGCTTTGGCAGGAGCTGAACAGGGAATACTGTACCAAAGAAACAAATCAGGAAGCCTTGTTTTGAACTTTATTAGTTGTTTGAGAGCAAGCTCTCCATGGTCCCATTACTGAGGAGGGAATCTGAATGCCTAGGCAAGAAAACGAACAGAGATAAACAGGCCTGAGGCGAGAGCAGCCAAGATGTCATACAGCAAACATGACTTGGGCCGTGCAGACCTGGGCCTTAGAAGCAGGGTCTCTGAGGACTGGGAGGTACACAGACCAAAGAAGAGGTTGCCTAGTGAAGCTTGACCTCCTGTGATCCCAGCAGGGCTGCACAGGTGCAGCACCGCCTGCCCAGTGGCATCAGTTCTCCGCTGCCTCGGGCGCTCGCTCGGAGCCGCGGCGCTTGGGGAGCGTTTCTGGCTGCTGCTCTGTTAAGTCCTGCTCTGGACACACAGCGAGGAGATTGCTGTGCTTCCTCAGCTGCCTGCAGGGGTTTGCCCACCTTGGTTCTGATTCCTAAACACTCAGTGTGTGTCTGGGCCTGCAAAGCTTGCTTTTGTTAAAAGGACTGTGCAGCTGTGCGAATAAGAATTGACACGGGTGATGGAAGCTTAAAATGATGTGGCTTGGCCCAACACACGTGAAATGAAACAGAAGTAAGCTGAAAGGGATGGGACTTCTGAGGAGAGCCAGTAGTGCTGCCCATCAGCTGGATGGATGTCTTTGTGCTACAAAAGCCTGTCTTCACCTGCATATAACTTCTGTTTTTGGGAGTCATACAAAAGGTTTCTATAGACCTATGTCTGCTTTAGTGTGATAAATGTGTGTGACTGCATTTAAAAGTTTCAGATGGTCTATATTTTGCCAAAAAAAAGGAAAAACATGTTGTTTTTCTCTACCGAAGTTAAAGGTGAGAGCCTGACTGAGAAGCTGCAAAGCCCTATGATAAAAGGAATAAACCTGCTGGGTTTACTCAGGGGAAATTTCTGAATTCTGTGGCTGATGCTCCAGACAAGAGCAGCTTATGGTCAGATGTCTGCCTCTTGAGCCCTGGGAGCTGAATCTGCAGCAGGTTGCACTGGGGGCTGATTGCTCCCAGGTAACTGCATGGGAGGGGAACTGGAAAAGGGAATGCCAGGTTCTCCTGCCTCAGGCTTGGCTGATTAGAGCCACTGTGCTGCACAAAATCAACTTGTTCCTTCCCTCTTTTCCCGCCTCTGCCTCCTGGAGCTGCATGTGGGGCATAAAAGGCCAGACAGCCCCCGCCCAGAGAAGGGAGAGGGAGGGAAGGAAGGGAATGGCCGGTCATGCCTGACAGAAGCTGTCAGCTCTTGCCTCTCTGCTCTCCTCCACTGGCACCTGCAGAGCCTGTGGGCAAACAGTGCTCCCTGCCCTGCTGGCTGCTGTCAGGGAAGCTGGGAGAGATCCCTCTGCCATCCCCACTGGCCAAAGCCTCTGTGGGGCTGGGGGTTTGCCAGGCCCCGGTGCAGCCTCTACCTGAACAAAAAAGGTCACCAACCTGTTCTGGAAAAATATTCCTAAGGGTGGCATGGTCAAGCCTCCAAAGGCAATTGGGAAAAAAAACATGTTTTTTCCTGATTGTTACAGCATGAGGCCAAGTCCCCAGTGGCTCTAAACTCATTTGGCTCTACTACTTTATTGGAGCTGTGCTGGTTCATCCAGGCAGATGAACTCGTTCAGATGTAGACAGTGTCCAAGTTTCAAATTACCGGGCTTGTAAACAATTGGAAAGCACAGGTACTTACAGTGGGGAACACTTAAAATGAGTTTTAATTGCAAGAACCTCTGCTCTGCATTTTAGCCATTTGTTTTGTCTGTATTTTACCAGCACTTCCAAATCTGTTTTCTTTCGCTAGGATGTATTTCATAAAGAGAACCATAGTTATCCTAAAATCTCATAGAGATGGATTTTAAGAAGTCTTCTGCTGTACTTTTTCTTTTTTTATATTTTTCAAAAATAAGGAGACCCTCTCCTTCCCCCCCTGCTTACTGTTCCCTTTTTCCCCCTCTCTCATTATAGTGGAAATTCTGTGTATAAATTGCTGTTTTACAAAAGTTATTCTGGCTGACTCCATCCATTTTTTCACTTATGATTATGCACTGTGTTTGAAAATGCAAACCTACTACAAAGTGAACAGGAAGCTGGGCACTTTTTACTTTGATGTTAGTTCTGCTTTTTGGAAAACTTGCAGAACATGAGCTCAATCTGTCTAGCATGCAAAATTCAGTGTGATGTGTGTATAAATTTGTATAATGTTTCTACTGAAACCTAGTAGAACTTATGAACTGTAAAGTGGTCAGCCTTGTCTTATCTCTAAATATCAATGTTGATTAAACATTCTGAGATGGAAAGTAAAAGGCAAGTATAGAGGGATGTCTAATAGGAATAATAAGTTATTAGAGTGATGGTTTCAACAGAATAAAGTGGGATAAGGTCCTGTTCTGAAGTAAGCATGTGGCATGTCTGCTACTTGGCATCTGATAACTGTTTCATTCGCATCTTGCTCACCATCTCTCTGGCCATCATGAATCACTGGATTTTTTTGTTGTTTTTGTTCTTGGATTGTTGCTTTTTGTCCCCCTTTCTGACTAGCTCAGATGACCAGGCTTGGAATTCAAGAGATGAAAAAAATCAAGGATATGTATTGCTCTAGTCGCTTCTATTCTGTATTGTGACAGATTTTCTTTCTGATATTCATTTTCTTTCTGACACCTTATGAGATTACTGCAACTTATTTTTAGCCTGGGAAATTGAATGAAAAGTTGAAGTCACTGTGTGAAGTAGCCCTGCTTTTTAACTGATAGTAGGTGGAAGAGGCACTTGCTCTGATGTAAATAATGTAAGTTGCCTCTACTGCTCAGCCACTTTTCAGCTTGTCGGTCCCCAGGCTTTGCTGCTGACTGGAGTTGTTTTCTTCCAGATGCAGAAGTTTCCTTGTGTCCTTGTTAAACTCCCTGAGTTTTCTTGTTGGCCAGTCCCCCTGTTATCCAGCTCATGGGTGAGAATATTTAACACTGTCACCTCAGAAGTCAGCAGAGATCAAAGGATAGCAGAAGGGTCCTTGCCAGCAGGCTCTGAAAGCAAGCCTGTGAAGAACCTTTCTGCAGAAAAACAGATGCTCAGTCTGGTAATACCTGAGCAAAGGAGCTTATTTTACTGCTTAGGCAGGGAAACTTGTTGTGTCTTGTACTTAAAGCCCCAAAGCAATCAAGCCCCAGTTTCAACAAGCTTTTTCTCCTCAAGTCCCTTCCTGGACTTGGAGTCTGAATGAGTAATTCCTTAATTTTCTTTCCCCACTATCCCTTCTGTACCTTCCTTCCTACTTTGCTTCCTTTTTTGTTGTTGCTGTTTTTGCTTTTTGTTTTTGTTTGAGATTAGTGCATGGGGGAAGTTGCTCTGTGCTGCTCAGGGGAAGTGGGACCAAAGTAGTTTTATATCAGAATTCCCCTGCATCCCCAGCAGGGAAGATGACTGGGTTGCTCTGTTAAGGTGTTCTTGCTGTTCTCAGTTATCAAAGAATCTGTTTGGGGTCATTGACATTTTGGGCACAAACCAGGACTGTTCCCAACAACCCTCAACAAGGAAGGGAGAGTAAATGAGAGTAACATCTCAGGTTAGACTGATAAAGAGGTGCTCATCGCTCTCTTGGCGTTGTGTTTTTCTCCCCTTAGTAGTTCCTTCTGTTTTAGAAAGATCTCTTAAATACCTAAAATGAATGCAACTGTGATGTAATTCATACTCAGGCAATAACATAAAAAAAATACTTAGATAATAACAAAAAAAGTGTAACTTTTGGTATTGCTTGTTCCTCTGAGGATTAATTTCTTTAGATTTTTTGCTGGATTTTCTGGTTTGCATTT
>VXBC01008395.1:111331-196923 GCA_013399945.1 Ploceus nigricollis | reverse complement strand
AACAATACACTTAATAGCAGATTCTTTTCCACAAAACTGAGGTTACCAGCCTGAATTGTAATTACAAGAGTAGTGAACCTCCAGAATGTCTATGGAATCAAAAATAAATTTCAAACTACAGATGACTTTTTTTCCAGATTTCCAAAGGAATTTTTATTTGGAGTTGGGTTTGGGTATTTTTCATTGTAGTGTGTAACATAATATATAGGATGGTAAAATATATTTTGACAGGTTTATTTTTTTTGGTGGAACTATGGGTTAGGGAACTCCTGTTTCTAGGCTTTTCATCCAACTGCAATTAGTACCAGGTACAATACTATTTTTTTCCTGCAATATATATTGCTTTAACTATAATTCATTTGCAGATTGACTTTTATTCTACAGTTTTTTCTAATTGTGTAGAGATGTTTCAGATTAGTGAGTGCATGCTCACATTTAACCAAGGTGTGACTATCTCCATTATGGTCAAAGCAGGTGGGATTTTGCTTGTGGAATTCTGTGCCTGATTTCATTAAAAGTTTCACAGAAAGCAATGCAACTAACCCTGCTACTGTTGTTGAATAAGTTTGCTCTTTTTTTTGCTCTCACAGGATATCTTCATTATTGATGTTTATACTGTTAAAAGGGATACAATTTCATTTTGATGTTTGAGAAAATTTGTTCTCTGTTTTCTTTGTAGTCAGTTTATTTTTTTTTTCTTTATAAACTGTTAGCAATGTGGTTGGTCTTTCAGCACATCTCTTTTCTCTCTGACTTCATGGAATCATAGAAGGGCTTGGCTTGGAAGGGACCTCCAAGCAAAGTGCCCAGTGATGGAGGTCTTACATTGACTCCAGCCCACTGTGACTTATTGATTGGTTTTAAAGATTATATGCCATGGCTGTGCAAAAAGCAAGAATGTTTTTATGCTTCTACCCTAACCTCTGCTTCCAGAGGCTGAAGGACAAACCCTTGCTATCATTATCCTGGCTGCATGATTGGGTTTAGCTTGTTGTTTTGGGGGCAGAATGGAAATGGCAAAGGGGTCTTATTCCTCTGCAAAAGAAAATGCCTGACTGATACTTTGCAGCCTGTAGGTCTTTCAGGTGAGACACTGCCAGGCTTTTCTGCCAGTGTTAATGCAGCTGGAGCATTCTTTCCCAGCATGGAAAGGTGAATAGAAATTCAAGCATGTATTTCTACTGATTAGGAAGGGGAGATTCTGTGTGCTGAGTGTACCAATTTTTCTCTTCTTGCCTGGCAAGATGACAACTGCCATGTTTGCTCCTGGGGTTGATTTTGAATAATAAGACTTCCTGCCTTTTTTTTTTTTACCTGAAGGTTAAATGTTAATGTGCTCTATATGGGACTGTACCTTGAAGTCATTTGTAAGAGGGATACAAGCTCCAAACCTGTTGCTTATTATGAATCACTCTGCCCACACCTAAAGACGTATCAAGAATTATGTCAACTATTTTGATGTTAAGGTTTAAGCTAAGCCTCTAAGATTTGACTTAATGCAATGTTAGGCCTCTTTTTGTATTAAAAGTAACAGAAAAGAGGAAGATCTGAGAGGAGGACCTGTGACATGACAAACAATATCAATTTTTCTGAAGCCATTATCATTTCTCATGTCACTGCAAACAAATAAGGAGCCTTTAATCCAAGGACAAACATCATGTAACACTTTTATCTGTCATCTCAATATACATTTTCATATTTAAAAGTATCACTCAGCATTAGCAAGCTATGGTACTGCATACTAAAAATATTGTCAAAAAGTCATCAGGGCATACATAAACTGGCTGTGAAGACTCATTGCTTTAAGTTTAGGTAACATTTCTAATTTTAGTTGATTGTTGATTTCTCTTGTTTTGTTGTTTTAAAGGACACCTACCTGTAGAGGTGACTTATAACAGTGTATGTTATGTAATACAACAGATCAAAAACTTATTCAAGAGAAAACAACATAAATTTTAGAAAGAAATCTTATTCACAGATTGAACAAATGAGGAAAAAAGTGATTTTTTTTTTAACAGAGATAAAACTTGCTTCTGCATTTGATGTTTGTTTCCCCTTACTGTGCAAATAAGCATAAGAGAAGTGTTACTGTTTTCAAAATAAGGCAAAGATGCATGTTCAATAATCTCTTAAACTCCTTTTGGCATCTCAGTAATGACCTCAGATTCACAGCTTGAGGGATACAGTGTTTCCTTATACTAAATAACAGCCTGGGTCAAGAAATCAAAGAACATATCTGTCCATCTCAGCTTGGGAGAGTAGAGATGGAGCTGATCTCGACATTGAGCAAAAAAAAGCAGCATTTTAGGGGTAGCCTGAAATACTGTATGACTAAGAAAGTCCAGAAATCACTGTGATCTAGACAATTCATTGCTCATCCTGCTTGTTGGGAGGGGGCAAGAATTTACTGTTACCCTAGTGAAGTCAATTGCCAACTTTTTTTCCAACTCTTGTTTGCTCAGCTGCTTTCATGAGTGAGTTGGAGGAGGGATGCAAAGGGGGCAGTCAGCAAGCACTCTTTTCTCTTCTAAAACATGCTGATAAGCCAGGTAGCTTGAGGTTGATTTCCCTTGTGTGACTGTACAACCTGAGACAGAATTGAGTCTGACTAAAGCTGTTCTCAAGAACAGAAATTATTTACTCTGCTTTTTCCAAAAACAAGCAGAGCTGAAAATGCACAGTGAATTATCTTTTTCCTACTGATTTTGTTTGTTGGGTTCTGTTTTTTTGGTTTTTTTTTCGTCAGTTGAAGAGAAAATTCCCTTGTGCATCTACACACATTTCTTTAGCCTCTAGGAAATGGAGTAAAAAGATATCCATCATAGTACTTTCAACATTTTCAAGTCACTGCTTCAACCATGCAAATTCCTCTCCATTGCATGATGGCAGCTGGGGAGCTGGTGGTTGTGTTCCTGGACCTTGGTGTGCAGATAACATCTGGTGTCACACAAACCACTTCGTAGCAGTGGAGTCATTTTGAGCCTAAATGCTTTTAGTTAGTGAAAAGGAAGGTAAAAAGAGTCCTGGACCACAGGTGCACTTCTCAGTTTATTTTTCAGTATCTGCTTTTAAAAAAGGCATATTTCTACTTTTTTTTTTTTTTTTTTAATATGTTGTGGTGTTTAGTTTGCTCCCACTCAGTCTCCCAAATGTTGTCTTTTTCCTCCAGTAATAATTTTGTTACAACCAGAAAAAAACGGGTGGAATAAGGAGCAGTCCTTGACACTCTGAAACATTTTCATGATCAGTTGGCATTCTTCATTTTCTTCTTCCAAGTATCACCCTTTTTTATTCAAAAGCCTTATTCCCACCCATGTTTTCCCCTTATCCTCACTCAGTTTATCCTTTGCTCCTTATCTCACAAGTCTTGGTGTTCTCTCACTGTCCTTCCCCTGCTGTCAATCTCTTTTTTCACCTTTTCTTTCCCTCGGGATTTTCCTCTTGCTCATTGCAGATTCGCTCCCCCTCTTCCCACGTGGATGATGACCTGAGGTGTGGATCTGCAGGCAGGAGCCCCCACAAGGAGTTGTGTGAAGGGAGAGGGGGAGCAGGGACCTGCAGGGCTCTCTGCAGCTCCCTCACATCTCTTGAGTGTAGCATCACTTCAGTAGCTCAAGTGGGAAGAGAGAGTTGCTTGGTTCATCCCACAGCTTCCATTTCCTTCCCATACCCCTTCTTTTCTCTTCCCAGCCAGCAGGAGTAGGCATTCATGCTCCCAAAGCAGAAAAGGGTGTGTGGGCAGAGGAAAGATTTTTTTTTTTCCTTCACTTGACTCCCTGTTGTAATATTTAGGTTCTTAATATATTTTTCTGTAATAATCAGCATGCAATTCCTGGGGAGAGGACAAAGAACGGTGAAAACATTATTTTTTACTTCCCTGGGGTCAGGTTTGTCCTCCATTGGTCTTATACAGTAACATGAATATATGATGCAACATGGGGAATAACACTTGAGACAAACACCAAAATGATTTGCCTTTGTTGGATTCTTGGCTGAGAACTGGCTGGCTGAGGGGAATGAGCCACTCTTTCACTTATAAGTGGGTGCCTCCAGCTGCACAGGAAAGGAACCTGTGCTATATTAATTCTGTGCAAAGCTAAAGGGCCTCACTCTTCAAGAGCCTTTATGAGTGTTTAAAAGAGGTTTGGCATTCTGAAAAAAAAAAAAAGGCAACAAAAAACAAGCCCAACCCCCAAAGTAGCTAAATATTAAATAGATTTGAGGGGAATGATGGAACGTAAAATGAAGGAAAATAGGAGTTAAGTCTTGCTTGTTGCCAAACTGTGCAATATGTAGATAGTGTAAGTATCTGTAACATGGAGTTTTGTGCTCCCTGCTCTCTCTATCCCTGGAGAATTAGAGTGTTACTCTCTACTAAAAAAGTTAAACCAAGTGCCAATTCTAATTAACCACTGAGAATTTTGCTGTTGACTTTCATGGTAGCAGAATGTCACTCCATGTGCTCCCTCACAGGAACAGGCCTTCCTGAGCTCTGGAGAGAAAAAGGGGGAAGAGAGATTTTATGGAAGAGAAAGAAGAGAGAAAAAGAGAAACCTAGTTTCTAGTCAAGGTCAGGAACCAATTTTACGGGGCTTGCCCAGCACGGAGTGACACCCAGACATTCCCAGCTCCATCACCTTGGGAAATTCCTTGCTGGCAATAGGATCAGGAGGATTTAGTTTCTTCCAGGTGACTTTTTTTCAGCATCCTCATAGATCTAAGAGTAACATCCCTATGCTGGGCAAGGTGGACTCAGTTCTAATAAAAAACAAGTTTTCCCTGGGAGTGTTTTGCAGAAAGAGTGAGAAGTTGGGTCATGATGGTGAAGGATCAGGCCTTGCCTGGGACCAAGATCCTCAGTGTGAGACAGGGAGAGGTGATGGATCTCATCTGTTCCTGCTGATTTCTGAGTGGGGTTGTTTTAAACTGAAAACCCATAAACAAAAAAAAGTATAATTTGCCACAGCTGTATGGACTACTTCAAGCACTGCACAGTGCAAGAGAGACAACAGCAGAGCCAAGCACCATATCTGTTAAAATACAGCCTGCTGCAGAAATCTGTGCCCTGTGGTTGACTCAGGCTGCACTCCAATAAATCAAATCTGGCACTTTTTTGTAGGAGTTGGATTTTGCTTTGGGAAGGATGAGTTTTTTACCTCTGTTAAAACATTCTGTAGAGTGTGATTCTTTGAGGGAAGGAGGAAGGAGAGTAAGGGCATCATGCAAACCTCAGTCCTGAGGCTGAGAGTAATGACACTGAATAAATCTCAGACTCCTTAAAAGGATAAATGGATATGAGAAGGCTTGGTCTGAAATTACATGCCTAAATGTGTGATCCCACCTCTGTGAAAATGGAGGTAGCTGGCTGAATGAAATGTTCTGTCTCACACCATTTATTTTTCCTGCCTCAAAAATATACTGAAATAGAAGAACTGCACAGGTGGTGTCCATTTCTTTTATTTCTGTAACAAAAGACCTGATGAAATACAGAAAGAAACAAGATGAAGCAAAGATGAGCATGGTCATTGTGTTCCACAAATTGCATCTCTCCTGTACCTCTTCTGTTCCATAACGGGACCTAGAACCATCTGACTTCTATATTTGAGCAGGTTTGGTATTTTTAGTCACATTCAGTAACAAAAATGTAAAATAAAGAAACCTACTGAAGGCTGAGTAAGCCAAAGCCTGTTCTCACCACCTTGAAGCATTCACCAAGGTTTTTCTTGAATTATGTGGAGCAAAATTCATGTACAACCTTACCAATTTTCTATTTCCAGAGTTTCCACGTTGAAGTTCTCAAAACTGTTGTAAGAAAGGTTTGCCCTTGTATGAATTTAGCATAGAACACTTCTAAACTCTGGGAAGAAATGCTGTCAGAAAGCACCCTCTTGCCTTTGATTTTTAGTTTTTCCTTTGTGTTTGATGGGCATGGGTTGCAGCACTCCTTGGATGAAAAGGGGCTGCAATTTGAATTGTTCCCAGTAGCACCTGTGAAGGCTGCTGGCCTCAGAAGCAAGAGCACAAAGCTCTGAATGAAGTCTTCTCACTGTTAGCTCCTGACTTGTCAATAACTAATGAAGTGAGAGAGAAAATAACATTTACATTTTCTCTCTAATTTAATGAGAAATGAAAAGACAAGATGAGGGAGAGCTTGGTTAATTTTCCATTCAGCATTGACTTCCATGCTTCTACAAGGACAAGCTAAGGAAGGCAGGAAGCTGTAGAGGGTAATAAATCTAGAGCTGCTTGGGTAGCTTGGACAGGATTCTGTGGTGCTGAGTTCTGGGGTATAATCCTGTAATTCAGTGGCTCCAGCCCAGTGAGTGCCACATTGCTTTCCGAGAAGCTCATTTATGATCCCAAACAGCTCTTTGCTGTCAGTTCCTATTTGCATCTTTTCCTCACCTCTTTTTTTTCCTTTCTCTGCTCTCTCCTGTCACATTTCATCTTAATTCTGGTTTCTAGTCATCTTTTCTTGAGCAGTTTCAACTTTTTTTTTTTTCCTGCTTATCACCCGCCATTTCCATCATAGAGGGGCTAACAAAGCAAAGCACCTTTATTTAGCACCAGCACAGTCCCCAGCTCAGAGCTTTTCTCATTTCCTCTGTCTCAAAGCAGAGTTCTTTGTGTGCTCAATATTTCTCGTATGCCTAATTTTTTCACCTAAACCAGGATCTCTGCTTCCTTCTCACATCAAGCTTCCAACAGGAGATTCTCAGTGATGGAATTGTTGTAGGAGTCAGTGGAGCCCCACAGCCAGTAAAAGTTCTGGCACTGGCACAACTGGTAGTGGTTTGTGCTAGAGAGGGATATAGGCTATTTCAGTCTTCTATTTCTTGATCTCCCTTTTCTGTTTAATACTTCTACATTCTTGAAGCAGTCAGATTAATCTTCATTTCTTTGTTGTCTACAGTTTCTTCGGACTAGACACTCATTGCAAATTGATTTTAATCTGAGTGTCTCTGGGTTATTATTTGGCTTCATCTTCTAAATAAACCAGTAGTAAATTGTTGGTTGATGTTTTTCTGAGCCTGTGACTTGAACAGGTGTGTGCCATTGCTGTTTTCCATAATTTCCTGCTAGTTTTACACTGCTCCTCTTGAGCAAATTCCATTCCCATGCCCACATTAGTCATGTGTAATCTTATCACCATGAAACGTTCCCTTGGCTTGGTCAGTGACCCAGCCATCTAATTCTCCTTGGCAATCCTGTCACTCACTCTTCCAACAAGCACATCCTTTTAGATAATACATTCTTCTGTCAGAATCTTCCAGTGTTTTTCTACCACATCTCACTCAGTGGTTTCACAAATTTTCACATTATCTCATCCCAGTCCAGCTGTCAGCACCTTTTTGCAGTCCTGCTGATCCTTCTTGTCTTTGCATTCTGTGCCATAAGATACAACGAGGTACATCAATAGCAGAAGAATGGAGTTGGGTTTTTGTTGGTAGAGACATCCCCAGGGCAGTGCTGCTGTGGGAGTCGATGGGCAGGAGGCACAGTCTCTGAATCCTGATGGTCCTTTTGCTCTGGTAAGCAGGACCAGCTGAAGAGTTAGTAACAAGGAGTGGAGATTGTTAGAAGTGCACCATTTTCAGGATCTCTTCCCCAAAAACCTGTATTTCAGGAGTGGGAGGGTAAGGAATTTTCCAGTAGTTAGCACCATCATGGAGTCATCTTGTATAGCTGACATATAACTGGCAGTCTCATCAGAATACGTTTCATTTCCATTGAACAAAATATTTTGTTACAGTTAAATGGGATTTTTTTTGGTTTTGTTCAAGTATTTTTGAAGGTTTTTGGAATGATAATGTTTCAAGTAAATTTTGTGCAGAGATTAGTACAATATGTTTTTAGGAATGTTGTTGATTTGTAGGTGAACTGGAAGGGTCATCTTTCTATAACATTTAGGGAAGGAGGTACTTGGGAGGAGTTTCATGCCGATGTTACTGATTGTATATTCTCTTCACCTTTTAAGAAAAATTAGTTCCAAATTAGTTCCAAATATTTAAATTCAGGAATTCTTTAAAAACATGAACACAGTATCTGCTCTTGTACGGAAGTTACTTCTTCTTGTGTAGAACACCAACTCTTTAGGTTATTTTCTTTCAAGTAAAAATTATTTTGGATATATGCTTTCGAGATATTTACCAAGTGTGTAATGAAGCAACCTCCAGAGGAGGGTGGAGGAAAATCAGAATATTTAGAAACTATGAATTAAGCATTTCAAACAAGGAAAAGTGCTGAGTGATTTAGTAGACTGTTTGGAGTGGTGTATGTTATTTTTTTCCATTCCTTGTAAATTGGATTTAGTTTTCTTTTTCCAGATCTCTTGACAGCCAGTAGTGGTATGCTCTGGGTGGCCCTGTCTTAGGATTCTGCATATGAATAGCTTTAAGAAACCAACCAAACAAAATCAAAACCAAACACTTTGGTATTGCTTTAACCTAAGTGACAGGAAAGAGAAAATATGTTCCCATTTAGGAATATCTCTGTGACTGCATGAAATATTCAGGACTGTGTGGTGATTACCTCAAGGTAGAATACAAGAGATTTTAGTCACCTAAATAATAGGGAAAATAAGAAATTTCATTGATTATAAGTTATTTCCTGCAATAGATAATTTTGCCTTTTGCCTTTGTAAGAAACAGAAATCATTCTGAGGCCAATATATGTTTCAGTGTTTGAAAAATGCTACTTTTTTTACTTTTTTTTAATTACTGGGGTTTTTTTCCCTCAGCTAGTAAATGTCATAGTAGAAGTGGAAAGCCTCATCATAAACAGACCATGACCCAAATCACTCCAGCAAATCCTGTCTTACCCATATCTGACAGTCATACTAATTGGAGCAGTTACCAAAAAATACAGCCTTTGAAAAAATATTTCCATCACATTTTTTCAGGGTAGCAAAAGGAAATATTGTGACTTAGTAAATTCTTTGAATGGGCAGGAACTGACTTCAAATAATAGATTATGGGTTTTAAAGAGATTTCAGAATGCCCAGAGGGAAGACAGCGCAGAAAATGACAAGACAAAGTTTGTCTGCATTTCCTGAAAAATGCTTCTCTTGCTTGTTCTTAAATTCTTGTGATGGAAAGTGGATTTCCATGGCTGCAGTTTCAACCTGTTGTTTCTGGTTTTTTCCTTCATGGATGTGGAGGATAAATTTTTCCTTCTCTGTCTGCAAAAGCCTGTAATTTACTTGAAGACTTTTTCAGTTAGCAACCCCGATTTGTTTGGCCTTCCCTTGTAGGTTATGTGTCTTAGACCTCTGATCCTCAGGAATCTCTGCAAGCAACCCACACTTTTATGGTTGGGTGATACCCAAAGCTGAACCCTCTGCTCCAGCAAAACTGATGAAAGCTGGGGAAGACAGAAGCAGTGCAGTTTATGCTGCTGTCTCTAATCCTGCTTCTATGTCCACCTTTTTTTGCTAGGGAATGACATTGTTGATTCATGTTCCTTCTGTGATCCACTGTAATACCATGTATTTGTCTGGCTTTTAGCAGGTTGCTTTCCAGGCTGAGCTTGTGCATTCTTTTTANTAAATAGGTTTCTTTTTATATGTATTTAAAATAATTCTTGGTGTTTCCTGTGACTTCCCCATAAGCAGCACAGAGTCAGTGCATGATTTACCACTCTCCCTGTCACAAAAAACTTAAAGTTAGAAGATCTGTTATATCACCAGATAAAGATGCTGGATAGATTTGATAAGAATTGTTCTTCCCAATTTCTCTTGTCCTTGTTTCCTTGCTAGATCTTAAAAGTTGTTTGACTGTGCTGATAGGTTTTCAGGTAGTAGGTTAAGGTGACTGATGTATAATTTCTACCATTTTTCTTTTCATCTCAGAAATAGATTTCATATTTGACCTCTTCTAGTTTTCTAGAGTTGTGCCATTTCCCAGAGATCCTGAAAGAACAGCCATTAATGGGAAAGTTCTTCCAGCTTTCAGATGTTTTAAATTCCCCAAAATGAAGTTTATAAGGCTTATGAAATCTGAAAACAAATCATAAGTCTCTCTGAGCTGTTTATTCCCTTTTTTAGCTTTTTGGTGCCTACTTCAATTGTGCATCATTTTTCTAGTGAAGACTGACTGCCAAGAAGGCATGCAGTACTTCAGCTCTGTGGGCATCCTCTCACTAAGAAAAGGGCAATATTTTTATTGTTTTTAACCTGGCATTAGTGTATTCTAGGATGATTTCTTGTTACCTTTTACATTCTTTGCCTAGTAAGCTCTGCTTCACATTCCCCCTACATATTAAAGCTCTTCTTTTACTACCATCTTTAGTAATCTTGTGGAGCTTCCTCTAAAATGAAGTCAATGAGGAACTTTTGATTTACACAACAGGGGTCTAATTAAATTTTCTGTCCCTCTTTTATACTGCATTGGTTTGATTTTGTGCTTTTTTTTTTCTTTAAGGAATTTTTAGCTGTCCAGAATTTCTTGAGGCTTATCTCATCCCTGTAAGTGCATGATCTACCAGTTCTCTGAGTATTTTACCCTTCTTTATCAAATTTACTATGCTATTTTTTTTTTGTCCTTCTCAAAACCTATGTTTCTAAGAACAGTTAATTTTTCAATTTTCAGTCCCAAATTACTCTCTATTTATCTGGGTTTTTTTTCTTACTGGATAGAGTTGTAATTAAATCACTCAACTTTTCTCCATGTTCTGTACAGAAAATCAGGAATTCTCAAAAGTAACTTTAAGGAGTGTACTGATCTCCCTTAATACTCAGCAGCTCACAGGACTCAGTGTCAAGCTGCTTATTCAGTTTCTGCAGGCTTTGATAAATTCCTTGTGTCTGGAAGAATATCAAAGACCTGAAGCAAAATATGGTCTGTGGCCTTAAGGGTTTGATATCATGTTGCCAAGCAGAGATCCTATGAGATACTTTAAACAATTAAATATTTTTTATTTTTTTAAATTTTTCAATTTTAGCACAGCCATCTAAAATGCTGTTCTTGTTTCTCCTCTGTGCATTTTTTTTCATATCATGGAATCCCAGAATGGCTTGGGTTTGAAGGGACCCTAAAGGTTATTTATTTCCATCTCTCCTGCTGTGGGCAGAGACAGCTCCTGCTAGAGCAATGTTTTCAAAGCTCCATCCAGCCTGGCCTAGGAACATTTCCAGGGATGGGGCATCCACAGCTTCTCTGGGCAAACTGTCCCAGTGCCTCACCACCCTTATGGGAAAGCATTTTTTCCTACCATGTAATCTAAATCTACCCTCTTTTAGCTTAAGGCCATCCCTCCCTTGTCCAATCCCTACCTGCCCTTGGGAAAAGTTCCTCTCCAGATTTGCTGTGAATCCTCTTTAGGCACTGGAAAGCTGCAGTGAGGTCTCCATGGAGCCTTCTCTTCTCCAGGCTGAGCAGCCCCAACTCTCTCAGCCTGCTTTCAGAGCAGAGGTGCTGCAGTCCTCTGATCACTTTTGTGTCCACCACAGCAGCTCCACTTTTCTGTGGTGAGGATCCCAGAGCTGGATGCAGCTCTGCAGGTGGGGACTTATGGAAGAGCAGGAGGGCAGAATCCCCTCCCTCAAGTGCTGGCCACACTCCTTTGGCTGCAGCCCAGGCTGTTTTTGGCTTTGTGGGCTGTGAACACACACTGCCAGCTCATGGTGAGGTTCTCATCAACCAACACCCATAGTCAGGGCTGCTCTCAATCCATTCTCCCCCCAGCCTGTTTGGAAGAAATTTGTTGTGGCAAGCACATATTTCTCCCTCTCAGGATTTTATTATAGAGAGAGACAGAAGAGAAGAAAGAGAAAACAATTTTTATTTCTGTCCCTTGTTTTTCTATGTGGAATGCGTTTGGAGATTGCTGACCTGGAGTCATTGGTTGATTGGATTCTGGTGAGGATTGTTTGGCCCTGATGGCCAATCTCATTCACCTGTGTCTGGACTCTCAGGGAGAGAGTCACGAGTGAAGTTAGAGTGAGTAGTTAGATATGGTAGTTAGAAATGGAAGATGTAGTTTTAGTATCTCTCTTTAAATAGTATATTAATGCATTATAATATAGATATAATAAAGAAATCATTCAGCCTTCTGAATTAGAGTCAGACATTATCATTTCTTCCCATCCTGGGTTCCACCTGCATTTTCTCCCCAATACTTTGTATTGCTGATTAATTTAAAAAAGAGTAAGTAACACAGTAACATCTCTAAATCTATGCAGTCCCAAAGACAATTTCCAGATGCATTTCCCACATATATTTTTCTAAGACAAGATCTTTTCACTTTCTTGATTTTTGTCATGTACACACATGTACCATCATAAACAGTCTTCAGTAGAATGGGGTCAGTGATGAGGACAGAAGTAATAAATTCTTTATCTCTAAATTTTATGGAAGCAACACCTTTTAAAATACATTTTTTCTCTTGACTTATTTCATGCTGTGTTGCTGACTGATTTAGGCAATGGAAGACTGTGGTCAATTGAATTTCCCAAAATCTAATATTAAAAGATGGGAGGGAAGGACCTTTGTGTCAGCAGAATAAACTGAGAAGTGTTCAGGAAGCACAAGTAATCCTCTCTGAGAAAAGCAGAAAAATGTATTTGTATTTTACTCTTTTCTTCCGATACTTGCTACTGACTTTGATTCATTAATGCTACAGGGTTTTTTTCCTAATGAAGATGGTGTCTATTCTAGATATTCTAGGTGTCTATTCTTTTCATTTGAATGGAAGAAATATTTAGTGGAGCCACATTTCTATATTGATCAAGATCTTCTATTAAAGGATATTTTTTGCCTTGTACAAAAAGAAACCAAACCTAACATTTCTCAGGTGAGGATAAATTTGAGACAAGAATTAAAATAAACAATTCTGTAGCAACTAGAGAAAGCTAATTTTTACTTTATTCACAATTTCAACCTATTACTGAAGTTTTCCCACAATGCCTCCCTTCTAAATGCACTGGTAGTGAAATGCAGTTATAAGGCTCTGGTGTACTCCTCACATTTTGTAAGCAGATTTTTTTGTAGTTACACTTTTCAGATGAATCTGTTATAGCCAGCAGAGATATTAGAACATATCATAAAATCATAGCAAATTCTGAGTTGGATGGGGCCCATCAGGATCATAGAGTCCAACCCCTGGTCCTGCACAGGACACCCCAAGGGTCACACCATGTGCCTGGGGGCAGTGTCCAAACACTTCTTGAACTCTCTCAGGCTTGGTGCTGTGACCACTGCCCTGGGGAGCTGTTCCAGTGCCCAACCACCCTCTGGGTGCCAGTCTTCTTTGATACTCAATTTTGGCAGTGAGAAAGCTTCTTATTTTAATATTGAATTGCTAAAAGTGCTTCTATGCAGACAAAACAAATCCAGGAAACAGCACACAAAAGCCTCCAATTTCTCTGATTGACCTTGCATCAAAAGCAGTGTTTCATCTCCATTTAGCCATTTCAGGCTGAAGAGTTTTCATATTCATTTCCTCATGTGCCATTGTGCATAGATAAGTGCCTATATTTGTTTTTACTGTAAAGATATTAGCAGAACAGCTTGGTGAATTTTTGCGTTTTTCACAGAATTTACTCATGGGTCTACTCTTTTTTTTTTTTCCCTTTGATTTTTTGGTGGTTGTTGTTGGCCTTATTGTCTTCAGGGTTAGTTATACCAGCACATAAATTGGTGTTGTGGAATGAATGGCTTCATTTGTCCTTTACTTTCTTGCAGGTTTGGCTCCTATTTAGTGTTGATGCTTAAAATGTGATACTATTTAAAAATAATAGCAGTGATTGCTGTAAGTGTTTCTTCTTTGAAAAGAGAGGTGTAATAGGCTAAGACATGAATTTCCTGCAGGCATTGAAGCACATATTTTCTGACACATCAGGGCTGCAGTGTTAGAGAAGCTTCATACTAACAAAAAGCTTCCAGCAGATAATTTGTGCCTGTGACCCTGGTGCAGAGTGCAGGCACATTCTATGTCACTTTTTCAAATCCATGTACAACAGCTGGGAATAAGGGAGCATTTGATGACTTTCCTGGAGATTCCATCCTGATGGAGTTCATCTTCCAGTTTATAAGCCTGGTATATTGGATGAGTTTTTAGACAGGCCTTCTAAGTCCTTTAAAACAGAGAGCTGTATTGGAAGGATGACATCTACATCCCTCCAATCCTAAAACCAAGAAAACATCATATTTGGAGTATGAGTACTCTTGGTCCCTGCAGTCAGTAACTGCATGAGTGAGGAGTATCCCCTTCCAAGCAAATATGAACAGAGGATTTATTTTCATTCTTAATGTGTACTTTGTCTATGCCAGTATTATTTTTGGTGCAAAGACATCCTATTTATACACATCTGTGCAGTGGCAACAAGGAATGCCTGGCAGTGGGAACTCCTGGAGAGTTTGTGCCTTGAGGAAGAGGAATTCATACCAAACTTCTCTGAGCTGTCCCCTGGCAAGGTGAGGCTCCACAGTGTCCCACAAACAATCAATTCTGGGTGACCCTGGGCTGTGAAAGGAAGGTTTCTTTTCTGTACATTGCTCAGCACAGTCCTACTTCTCTTTTGGGTAGTTGACCTTGCTCTGAGGAGGGATAGGTGGGAGCTTCAAGGGCTTTGCTGCTGCATTTCTGAGTGCAGAGCTTGCACTTGTGACTCTTTTGCACGAAGGGAATGCAGCAGGGGTTGGTGCCTTTCCCTACCACTCTGCATCCCTTCACCTGGGCCCCAGGACACTCCCTCGAGGGCCACTCATGCTCTGGGCCCCAGGATTTGCTTCCAGCACTGTTCTCTGAGCACAGAGGTGCTGTGTTTGTGCATGCCAAGGATTTACAGTTATGCATTGCAGCAGATGCTTTATGGTAGTTCTGTAATTAGCACTCTGCACTATTATGCCAGAGGCACAGATTTGATCTCTTGCTCTCTGAGCTGGCAGGGGATGGGAGCACTGCTTAGGCAGTGTGCAAAACCCCAGATGGGCAGGGAAAAGGAATATTTTTCTATTGCTCTGCAGTGGCCCTTATAGCTAATGATGATGGTATTTTGTGCTCTTATGCCTTTCATTTAAGGATCTCCAAGTGCTCTGCAGGCATTAAGCAAGACATTCTGTTCCCCAGTGGAACAGCCAGCGTGGGGAACAGGGGCATCTCTCCATCAATTACCTCTGGGCCATAACACAGCAGCTGTCCAGCAAGGCACAGCAGAATCAGTCAATATTTTAGGATGTCTCTTGTAAGCAATACAACTTCCAATTAAAACCACAGGGAAAATCGAGGTAGGAAGAGCACAGTGGAACTCACACCTAGCTGGAGCATTTGGGCCAGTGTATCTATTTTGGGGGGAAATTGCTGGGTTTCTTAATCCAAACACACATCTTCCATCAGCAGCGGCCCCTCCCAGCCCCTGACAGGATGATGGGTCTTTGGCTCAGTGATTCAGTCAGAAAAATGCCATTCCCTGCCTGACCAGAGGCTCACAGACTGGCAGTGGGAATTTCAAAAGAGCCAGACAAACGATCTGACACTTCACCACTCAGAATTCAAGACTTGCATCAGGAAATATGGATTGAGGCTCTTGTGCTGCAGCCATCTCATCAAGCTTCCAGCTCCTCAGTTTGCATTTTGTTTCATTTTTATTGGCTTCCTCCACTATTTGTTCTAACTCTTCAGGCCTGTATTATACTTCTTATGCTCAGCTTAGGAGTTTTTCCAACTCAGATGTTCAGCAGCACTTCTTTGGTAAATTTAGAAAACTCCAAGATGTTCATTAAATTTGCTGAGCTAAAAGATCTGTGTGAGGGTTTTTGATTTACTCTTTCTTTCATTTACTACCCTCTTCTTTCATCTATTATGTGCCTGTCTTCATTTCTCTCCTTGGTTCTATTTATTTTTCTTGCATAGATTATTTTATTGTGATTAGTGCTTATGCTTTAGCCATAGGACAAAAAATAAGTATCTAATTCTGTTTTTTTTTTATCTGGGATCAATGCAGAGACATACATTTTATATGTGTCATGTTTTTTCTTCTCTATAGCAGATTTTGTGGCTGTGTTGATGTAGCCATTCATGTTGCACGGTTTTGTGATTCAGGATTTTTAGGCCTTTTTTTTTTTATTTCTGCAAGACATTTTTAGTGTAACACTTAAATGTATGTCTTCACTTTTATGTTGTTACTGTGTGGTTGCAAGTGCCAGTGTTGATTCTTTGTTGATCTCTGGTGTTCAACAAGTGCAGCAGCTGCAAGCAGGTTGGAATTTCCATCTCAAATGCTTGAAATCCAATACAAACTGTAGATTGAAAAGCCACTGTATTACAATTTATTTAGCTAAGTTGTTGACTACTTCTCCAGAAACAATCAGCAATCAGAGGACACTGCAGAATTTGAGTCTGGGAACTCTGAATGCTAAATGACAAATGGAGCCATTCAGCACAGCACATCAGAATCATATTACCACTGGCTACCACCAAATTTTCCTCCTGCGTGTCTAAAGCCTGGTGAGGTGATCCAAATTGTCCATGCTTGATTTGTTTTGATTATAATATGAAGTAATATCAGGCTTGCTGTCTTCTGAAATAGCCTTGTTGTCTTCAGTGCAAAGTGATGATGCTGTAGCATTTCCTTCCTTTGGCGCCTCGCTTGCGAGCACTGTGGTCTGGTGAAAACGGAACACAGATGCTTTCTTTGCACATGGATGATTTGGGAATAACTCCATTGGAACCTCATGTCAGTTGTAGATCAGCAATTGTACCAACAGCAAAAGGTGCCTCTGCCAGGTTCCTCTGCAGGGGAAAAAAAAAAAGAGCCACTGTGACATTTTAACCTTTGCTTTCTGTAGTTTTCTAGCCATCTAGTGAAATCAGAGATATTACTGTGTCTCTTTCCATCTCTTCTGCATGTTGTCATGAATGCATTTCTCAGTCAGGGAACATGGCATTTTAAAATCACAATACCAATATATTTTTACTCGGTAACTCTTCTCCGAGCAATATTGGTACAATTGCCTGGGAAAGTTTTCCTGCTATACTTTCAGGAAAATATCTACACAGCTCTCTGAAGGCAGCTAGCTTTCATTCTCTTGTCTACCTTGGCATGTTATCTTTCCTGCAAAGCCACAAAAGAGCAGCAAGGTCTGAAAGTTCTGCTTGAGATACGTGGTACAAAGTATGCAGAAAACTGTGGCTATCCCATTAATTCTTTCTGCTATTTCTAATTGAGATGTGACAATCTAATAAATACACAATCTACTACGCGTTTATCCGCCTGACACATTCAGTTCATGATGTTCCCTGTGCAATGGAGATGAAGTGACTGTACTGGGAGCACCTTTTCCCTTCCCTCATCACCACACATCGTGGTGAGCAGGCTGCACAGATCTGCACTTAAGTGCTGTATCTAATTGCCACGTGTTGTTATGCAGCACTCAAATACCTCTGCACAGAAGACACTGAGGCAAGTTCAAATGTTGTCTTGTTTCCATGGATGGTGGATCACTTCCAAGAGAACACTGTTCCTGCTGTTGAAGCTTTATCAATCCAGGAAAATTGCTGACACTTTCTTTGGTGCCTGTTGTGGCTCTGTTGAAAGGGATAAGAACTGTGACTTTTGGGAGACTGATGTCCCCTATTGTGCTGTGCTATAAGGTTCAGATCCAGCTTTGCAGGGTCCTGGCACTGAGGCACAGCATTTGATGGGCTGGGCTTGGTGAGCAGCAGCTCATCGGCCACCAACAGGGACCTGACCTGCAGGGGGGCTGGCACCTTGCTCTTGTTCTTGTCCTAGAGATCAAGGAGATAATTTGGGTTTCTGGATCATACACATAGATATCAAAGGCCCCCCTGGTCCCTGGCATGCAGAAATGATTCCTTGTCAATACTTTGATAATTTCAATATATTGATCTACATATTGATCAGGGCTCTTTTGGGTTCCTCTGTGTGGAAGTGGACCATGCTCCACAGGGAGAAACTGAGCTGTTTTGCTACAGAGTGTGATTGCTATATAAATACATAGGAGTTTAATGTTCCATTGGTGCTACCTTTGACATGCTGCAAAGAAGACTCTTGTAAATATTGCTGACTTGTAATGAAATAACTTCTTTCCCTAAGGCAGCATCACGAGCTAGATAAGTAAGGGTTAAACAGCATAAATACAGTTTTATCCTTTCTTTCAAGTTACCCATGTATTTGATTTCTTTCTTGTTATTCCTTCATTTCCTTCCATGATTATTTATATCTGGCTTCGAAGCCAGAGCTTCAGTGTTCTGGGCATTGCACAAATACAGAACAAAGGCAGAGCCCCCGTGACAGAGGCTTTGCTTTTATTTCATCTGTTTGTTGTAGCCTCTCATGGAAAGGCTGCCTTTTGACAACTAAAGACAAAGTGTGTGTGCACCTGGAAATTAAATGGAAACTTGTGCTCCTCCCATCCCCTATTTCAGCCCTCACCAAAGTAATTTGTTTTAACTTTGGCTATAAAGAGAACAAACTTTCTTGGCATTTTTCAAATTCAATTACACGAGATATGAAATTCTCTTGTTTGCTTTTAGAAGGAAATAATTAGGAGACATTTCTGTTTTCCACATGGATCTTAGTATTCTGCAAAGAAGATGACATTATACCTGGGTAAACAGCAAAGTGATTATCAAAACAAAGTCAAATAAAGCAAAGGAGAATTTTCTTTGCTTTCAGAAACTCCTGGTGCTCTGCAGCAGCATTTCATGTGTAACTGAATCTTTTCTTCTCAGATTAATTTCTGTTGTTGTACGTATGGCTAAATATAGAATAATTGAAGCAGTTTTAAGAGTGGTAATTTATTTACAGTAATTTTATTTGCCTTAATTCCCTTGTGATTGCATTGGGTTGAATTTGCGCTACAGCAGCCTGCGTGCCGAAAAATAGCTTTAATGATTTTTCGTTATGGGGCTTTATTTTACATCGCGCTTTGTTCTTTGGAATCTGGCAGCGACCGTTCCTCCTCTCCCTAAGGTCACAGTGATTTGAGCTTCAACTAGTTATTTAGAGAGATCTGATAAAGAAATTTCATCTCTGTGGGTGCTGGCCAGTGATGAACAGAACCCTGGGTTTCAATAGAGACTAATCTCAACTCAGGAGGGAAAATTCGGGAGGGGAAAAGCAATCTGCTCTTTGGTGACAGATCGCTGACAATTTGCTTCCACTAGCCACCTCTCTCTTCCTGCCTAAACTGTCAGAGTGCCATGGAAGAAAAAGCCCTTTGTGCCTGTCTGCAGAAAGTGACTGTCATCACCATTATGAATGGTATTTTACATAGGGCTTGTAAAGATCAGCAATTACTTCATCCTTCCTGCCTCTTCTTTGTGCCGGTTTCTCTTCGTGCTGCACCCAGCTGAGGTTCGGCCCAAAGCACATCTGCTTCCCTGCTGAGAGACTACCTCTAAGAGTCTGCCTTGTACTCCAGCTCCTTCTTCCCACTCATCTTCCCAAATCTGCAAGGGGGAACAGATCCAGGTCCCACTGGGCTGGGACCAAGATTTGTGCCTCTGTTTTTGACTTAGAGCCCTAACTCAGGCTGTTGTCATTGTTGCCCGTGGCTGCTTCAAGCCCCAGGAACTTCTGCTGGAATAGGAGAGATGACAGTGGGAGAAGTGACAATGGGTGCATTTGGGGAGGACAAAGGGGTGGAAAAGGATGGGTGTGTTAAGGGACATTGTAAATGGCCATAGGGGCATAAAAGTTGGATGGCACCCAAAGTGATGCGAAGAAGCTTGAAACTTGTGGTTTCAAAATCTTGGTTTTTTCCTGGATTAAGAGGAAAATAATTTTATTCTTGGAGTGGAAAAACCAAAAAGCCCCCTGAACTTTCAGAAGTTAGGCTGGATGTTACACTGTGCTTGCCTGAGTGGGGCCAGTGCCTTATGAAAACTACAACTCATGTCCTTGTCTACTTTGGCTCAGATTTGGGCTCAAACTCTCAAACTCTCTCAGGCACTAAAGTCTTATGAGTCAGATAGTGTGTTTAAGAGTTTAATTGGAGGGTTTGCTGTGGTGTGTAAATGTAGCTGGAGCCCAGTAAAGGTACCTACAGGGAAAAGGTGAGCTCTAGAACAAGCAAATTTCTCTGGTGAGGTGTCCTGGCAGCTCTGGGAAATTGAATATTGGTGAATCCAAAATGAAGGGGCATGTTTTGGTTTAAAAATACAAGAGTGTTTTGTTTCAGATCACGTTGTCTCCAAAGTCCTTCTTTTTTCCTTCCATCCTGAAATAGAAAACATAAAACCTTGACATAATAAAGACTTTCCCGTATAAAGCATCTGGGTTAGGCAGGACACTTTGATTTCCATTGAATAGGTTTGTCACTCTAAAATTCCCAGTCCCTGCTAGTCAGTGAGTCAGACAAGTGAGGTGAGTAGGGGTGAGTTAGGGGTTTTATGACACAGCAGTGAGTGAAGATTGATGTGATGAAGGTACCTCTGGTGTGGGTAAAATGGGTGTTGAAATGACTTCATGTAGACAAAACTTGTTCTGAGAGGGATGTCTGTCCAAGAGATACCAGGAGCCTTTCTTTTGCATAAGAAAAGGACAGTCCTTGTGAACAGCCAGGGAAGATTTTGACTGCCCACATTTTTCAGTAGCTCTTTCCCACACTTACTTTAAACCTCATGAATTTTAAGATAATGGCTTTTCTTGTTTTCAAGAAATCATTTAGGTTGTGGGTGATTTTTTAAATTTTAAACAAAAGATAGCCAGTACATTTACAGTTAGTTGATGGAGACCCTCTTAGTTACGTGAACAAATTGTTTCCCAGGTTCTGTGTATTACAAAGAGAAAGTATTAAAAGCTCAAATTATCATATGAATTTAATAAAAATCTTACAAATTAGAAAGCAGCACATTACAAACCCAGAGGATAGGAAATCCTTTGATTGCACCTTTGGGTGCAATTCCTACAGCTAAGAAAAGCAGGATCTTATCAGTCAGGCTGTTTACCTATGAGAATCAGGGTTTCACTGGGGCTTCATGTTTTTCTGCTATTATAGTAAATGGGTTTTGCATTATTTTTCCCTTATTTAAATTTCACCTCTTTATTCTTTCAGTATTGTGTTCAGTCTGTGGTATTTATCTCATTTCCTTTTTAATTATTTGAACAATTGTCCTTCTAAATATTCTTCTTGTTGTTTTAATTTCTTTGGAATTGTTTAATGTTGGTCCATGTTCTTTACTGGTTGTTTCCAAGGAGATAATTAGTTTCAGTCTCCCACAAATTTTCTGGATTTTTCTTACTAATTTGTAATACAAACATAATTATTTTTAAAGTGTTTCATGAGACTACTTACTTTTTTTTTAATTTGCAAAATAAGTTACTGTTCACGTTAATAAAGTGCCTTGACAACCTCTCTGAAGTAAGGGTGAATATATTGTGGAATCTGGAGGAGAAAAGAGGTCATCTTAAACCCTCTCAGAACTGGTAAATTTGTTTGCTAGAGTGGAGCATCAAAACAAATTTCACTGTGTAATGTTGTAAATAGAGAGAAGGATTTTAGAGCAGCAAAAAATATGATTTGTATGTACTTAGAATGTGAGGAAATTGTGAGGACACTCTTCAGTCTAAAATAAGTATTTGTTTTCAGTTTAGTGGTGCACAATCCCTGGTTGTGATACAGGTGCTGCTGAGATAAATGTTAGTGCCCTCTGAGACACGAGCCTGAGGACACATCCGTATTGTCACACATGGCTCCTGCACAAGTGAACTCCAAAGTTCCAGGAGATGGGGAGTACTGTGTGTGCTGTCCAGTGCCCAGAGCAGAGCAGCTCTGTCCCCAGGGCACAGTGCCTGGGGCAATAATCGATGGCCACGGAGCCTGAGCTGAGCGTCCAGCCTGGCTTGTGCCACTTGGGCTTACTGCCACCAGCAGGTGACACCTCCGCGGTCTTCACACCACACCTTGCTGGGGGGAAAAGGATGTGAAGGTCCTTCAGAACTCTGCAGAGGGACAGGAGCTCAGTCTCTGCTAGAAAGGATTTCATCCCTTGCCATTTCTCAATGCTTGGCGTTTCCAGCACCCAGAGTTGCCGCCTAAAGCAAAAACGGAGGATTTCCTCAGGGAATATCCACTGCAGGTCCAAAGCAAGGTGCACCATTTTCACTCCCACTCAGCAGGTGATAAACCTAAAGGTCTTTGATTCCATGTGGGTTTTGGGTGTTTTTATTTGTTTGCTGGGTTGTTTTTTTTTTTATTGACTCCATGATTTTGGGCAAAGCAGTGAGCATGCTTTCCTGAGGTTTTTACCCTGCAAAACTTAGAGGACTAATAACATGCTGCCTGAAGCTTGGGGGGTGTTCTTTTTTTTTGAGGAAAGTATGACTATTTTATGTTGTATCATATCATCTTGTAAGTTCTTACTGCTTATTGCAGTAGCACCAGGTCTCATGATATTTCAAATTCCTTTTCCTTTTAACATCCCAGACACATGGCTGTATAAAAATTTCAAGTTTAGCTGAAATAAGTTTCTAGCTCTTCTGATTGTCAGGAAAGAGAAACCTCGATGAAGTCTCTCCCTGAAGACTACAAGAAAAACTAGACAGAAATGAAGAGGACCTAGACTCTGTTCCTTCTTGAAATTAGTAATACATTGGGAGTCTGAGCTCTGTGTGTGTGTCAGGTCTGGCAGCGTTACAAACATGAACAGCAAGGTGGGACTGTAAATGTTAAGTATGTGCAGCCAGGCTGATAATTAGAGAGTTCTCAGCAATTTGTCTTCAATTCAGAGGAAACATTTCTTGATCAGAGAGTGTAACTGAACAAAGTTCCAGGAAAGGGAAGCAACATAAAAGATGCTTTCTCCCCACCCCTTCCTCTGCCTCTCTAGGCAAACCCTTGGCAAATTGTATCAGAGGTGTTAAGTGCAAAGTTTTCTCTCCTTTTTTTATGCAACTTTTCATTCTTACTAGCATTTAGAAATACATAGGCTTATTTTGCTGTCAGTATTTAAATTTTTCAATATGCTGAGCATTATTTTAAAACTGAATGTATGTGACCTTGGTAACCTTGCAAGTAGTTTAAAAACAGTGTATCTTTATTGTGGGTGAAAAAGAAGTAGCTGTAGTAATGTTGGCTTCATAGCATTGCTTTTTGTTTTCCTTTTTTTTCCCCCAACCCTCTGTCTGGACTAGATCTCACATGTTTTAAGTGAAAACTCAGAAAAATACCTTTATCCTTGTACATCCACTAGTATTTTCATAGTCATGCTGTCAACATAGTTGGAAAAATGGAGCAAATAACGTCCTGATATTTAACAAAAAAATGTTAAAAAAATAATCTCTTGCGTATATCATTAAAAAGAAAAGGGGTATAAATGACTTTCAACATTGCCTTTAAAACATATTAAATGAAAGGGACAAATCCCCGTGTGGAATAAATTGAACATGTACCATTGAAATCAATGGAGCTACACAGATTTAAAGCAATTTGGTACCTGACACTCTATTGGAAATGCTAGATTAAGTTGGAAAGACACGTACTTGAAAAAGCACACCTTTCACTTGGGAATCTATAATGATCCTAAAAAAGCTGAAATACTCCCCAAAATGTGATTTGCACGAACTCAAACCAACTCTGCTTTACATCTTTGCACTGCTTTTACCTGGAAAGATATACTTCAAGTAGTTCTCAAAATGACTGAAGCAAATCTGACAATTTATCATAATTGAAAGTGTCTTAGGAAAATGTCTTGGAGGCTCAATTTCCTGCTGAGAAAGGGAATGTCACTGTTGTCACTGACCTGTGGCTGTAAGAGGCACATGATCAAGACTTATTAATTACAACATTAAATGCCAAATATATGAGACACCGCAGACATTTTATTGGATGTGGGAACTAATCAACTTGCTACTGAAGTAATTCAATTCCATGCAGGTTTATTATTCAAGCACTTTAAAGCTCAAGGAATGACAGCTGATATATATGGAGGAAAACTAAGAGAGACAGCAATAGTTCCTTTTAATTGTATTTATTGTATTGGATAAAAGTGATATACAGCTTTCTTTTCTGGTCTTGAAGTGATTTGTCTCATGCTTAATTATCACTTAACTATCAATGACCAGAATGGAGAAAGAACAGCCATGTGAAAACCACAGAGTTCAGATGAGTGGGTTGCACAAGTGCCCTGCCAGCTTTAGGTTACCCAGCTCCAGTTCCTACAATTTTCCAGGGCTCAGCGGAGCAAGGAAGGAGGTGAGCTGAGGTGTGCCCTCAGTGCCATTACAGGCAGCAGCTGCCCATCCCCACGCTGGGCTCTCCAGGCAGGAGCTGAGCACTAAACATTTAATTTATCTCCCAGCACTCTGGAGAAAACGAGTGCGTGCTTTTGCCTCCTCGCACATGGAGGAATTTCTGCAGCCAGACTTGCATTTGGTTACCCAGGGATCAGTGCTGTGTGCTGATGGGACCAGCCAGCCTGGCGAGCTGCAGCCCTCCTGTCAGCTGAAACAGTGTTTTCCACAGGCTCTGTTTGCTTGTGAGGCATGTGGGATTTGGGTAGGTACACAAAAGGAAAACCTGCTGAATTATGTACCTCTGCAGGTACAAAGATCCCTGTTTGTGGAGCACAGATGACCATCTCAGTAGGACAGGGTTCTTGGTGGTAGATCTCTATTTTTTTCCCCTCGTGGAAATGTATTACATGGCATACGTGAGAAACTGTGCAACTTAGTGAAAATGGAAAGATACTGATGTTCTGGAAGGATGAACTGGATGGAGTCCTCACAGATGATGGGTCTCCTTCAAATGGGAATAATATGACTTTATAATAGACTAAACCAGACAAAACTGATTCTTCCCCAGTCCTCAGGGACTGGATGGCTATGATTTGAATTCATTAAAAACATTTCTTATTTGTACTTTAAGTTTGAAAGCAAGATGTGTCCTTGGCTCAGGAATGAAACTTAGCAGGAGAACATGCATTTACTTAGCCTCTGAGGCTGAAATTTTATGCAAAATTTGTTCTGTGCTTTAGTTTTGATTTTGAAATGCAGACTTCATTTCTGTTTACCCTAAGTTCAGTCATTCATGATGATATTGATACAAGTACTAAAGCTATGGAAACAGAGTGAGTTTAGGATCTTTTTAAATGTAACTAGAAAATATCCTGTTGTTTTTCTATCTAGCATGGTAGTTGAAGAAGTGAAGTTTTGTTTAAGGTTTTTTTGTTTTGTTTTGTTTGGAGTTTTTGGTTTTTGTATTTGTGGTGTTTTTGGGTTGGTTTTTTTCTTTTGTGTTTTTTTATTTTTGGTTAGTTGGCTGGGAATATTTTGTTTGGTGGGTTTTTGGTTTGCTTTTTTGTTTTGGTTTATTTTTTTTTTCTTTTTAATGCAGTAGCAAGTCCAGAGAGACCAATAAAACAAAAGTTCCTGTGGTTTTATTTTTCCTTATGTTGTGGCTGCTCATCTTTATAAATATAGACTATCCATTTGTTTGTTGTCCAAAGATTTTTCTATAACAAAATGATTATGGTATTTGTGGATTTATTTTCATTCTTTTCATACTGGTTTAAATATAACACCTGTTTGAGAAATTTATAATCCTCTTTGTGTTTAAAATGGGTTACCAAATTATTCCTTGTGTTAGTACCTGAAGCCTTGCTTGTAGAACAGGTAGGAGCTGGGAAAGAAGACAAATATTCACAGCAGCGTTTAGGGCTGCATAAAATCCTTGTGGCAGTTAAGTCATATGCTTGCACAGATTGGCAGTGTTAAAAATAAACTAGAGAATGATAAGCAAATTATTTTTTAACTTCTTTTTACAGGTGATTTAACCACAGGAAATTAGGAGGAAGTGCTAGCATAATTAGATAAGCATTTCACTTGTAGTTAACAATGATCAAAACAGTGACACCAGCTAAATTTTGAGTTGGAATTTTAGGAAGCATGCTAGCAAGGGGAAGTGTGCCCACAGGGATATTTCTGTTATTCATTCCTAATGGAGCTTGGCTAAGGTAAGGCAGTGGGTGTCATCTTCATGCAGTGCCTCCTGGCCAGAACCAGCAATAAAAATACATAATGGATTTAATGCAGCTTGGCTGTCCTGTGACCAGCAAGCTGGCCACAGGCAGAAGCAAAAAGTACACTGAAATTCTTCAGCCTTGGTCTTCAGGCCTTTCTCACCATCATCTTATGCAGTGGACAGAAGCTGGGCTGAAAGTGACCCACTGAACATATGAAAATGCAGAATAGGATAATGGTGAAAGCATGAACACTACCAGAAACGTAAGCAATTTTGCACTGAAAAATAATTCAAAAATGCATTTGTTAATTTAACACATTGTTCTTAGGGATGTGATTATCTACTCCCCGAGTGTTTTCTATTTGACAGTGTCACAACTTGCTCCTTTTGAAGGGAGTTGGAAGACAAAAAGTTCTGGCCCCACTCTGAGATATTTAACCAAGGCAGAGATCTTGATGATATTAGCATTGACCAGTGTTGCTGTAGCCATGAATGGGTGAAGCTGATTACAGGAAAATTTAATAGCTAAAGAAATCTAGCAATAAATGCTTTAGATTCCAACCATCAGCATCTAATGGGTAAATTACAAATGAATTTGAATGAAAAAGGCAGACCTTAGTCACCCATCCAAGGAGTACAATCCAAAATCCCTCTCTAATACCAAAATCAGAACAACCATGCAGACTTCTCTTTCATACAGTGTTAGTTTCTTTTTAAATGGAAATGAGATTATTTCTGATTTATGCTGGTGATGTCTTGAGCAGGTTTGTGCCCATTTGCTTACCTGGTTTACAAGAGGTGTATTTTTCCTCTGGGCCAAATGTTGTACTCCCTGTAAAACAAAGGTTATGGCACTAACACAAGCTATTTCCTTGAGGCCAGATTCTACCCACAGCTTCTTGAATGCAAATCACTGGCATTACACACGGGTAACTGAAATCTGAATTTACCCTTGAGTGCTCAGTTCAGTCAAAATTATTTTGCAGCTTCCCTGCTGATGGCTAAGAAATCATCCAACACTGGTAGTATAGCTACCTTTTATTCAGAATTCCCTTCACAAATATAGCATAAGAGTTGCTTATAAATATACATGATTTTGTTGAAAATTGCTGTTGAAATTCACTGCTTTGCATACCACAGGTATAGTGAAAGAAATCTCTGAAAGCTCATAATTAAACATTCCTTTTGTTCAGACAATGCAAAGTGAGCTAAGTTCTTAGACATGATATGCAAGATGCCATGTCCAAATTGTTTTCAGCTATTCTTCACACAATTTTGATTGGTTTAGGGCAGAGCTGTGCTAGTTAACATTCCTGGTCATCCTCACCACTGCCAATGCGTTGTCGTGTGCTTCAGATCAAATCCTGCCTTGCTCTGAGCACAAATAATTCAACTCCCCACTGTAAATCTTTTCTAATTAGGTTATTTTTGTCTTTTAATCTCTTACTCTGAGAGCCATTAATGATTTTGAACTGAGACGAGTATAATCTGTAACAATTTAGCTTATCTGGCTTTTTAAGACCATTTATTTTGCTTTTAATCTTTAACAACCCTGTTTGGATTTAAGACTATGTGCGCTAAATGACAAAAGTAGAAACAGTTTTAGCATCATTATGCAATTCTTAACCTGGTGTTGAGGCCTACAGCTGCAAAGTTTATGATGCCATCCACGAATTAAAAAAAAAAAAATCAACTCCAAGCCAAGAAAAAAGCTTAGAATCTTAGATGATAAAGGTAGCAGTGTGTCATATGTTCATTACTTGTTTTGCTGTATCAAATATCAGACTTGGTGGTTTTCTCTTGCCTATTTGAACTGGTAGCTTTAGCCTAATTTTCCTTGATGAAATGATGTGGATTATTAGATTTTTTTTGAATCTAACCTTTCAGAGATTTTATGGACTTCAGGCTAAACCGAACAAACTGCTATCAGTGTACCTTGTTTGATTAGCAATGCAGAAATTTGTTTCAGTGGAAAAAAATAGTGAATTACCTCAGTCATATATGAGAATATGATCACTACACTGGACAGTAATTGTAAATCAGAGTAGAAAGCCCAAGGATTTAATTAATTTTCGTGATCTTACCACATTAGGTTGCTAGATGCTCCTCTACAATATGAAATATGGATATGGCAGTCAAATAGGTTAAAAAGCCTTGGACATATGTCACATGTTTTAAAGGGATTACCCATCCCTTTAGCATTATTTTGCAGTGCATTATATGTTAGCCTCTAGTGCCTGTCTGGGATGTTGCTGTGCCACTCAAACAGTTTTGAGTAATCAACCACTGCTGTTAAGATGGGGTGTTTAGCAAAGCTGGATAAATACCTCAACTGTGGAGGGCCCTTTACTAAAGTGAGCTGTAGAAGTATTTTCAGAGCTGTATCAGAATCAGCCAACCAGTAATTTTTTTTTATGAAAGGCTTGGTTGCATCTAAGTGGAGGCATTTTTTCGTTGCAGTGAAATGCAGCAAGGGAAAAGAAGTTTCAGATGTGTTTGGTTTATTTAACCTTCCCACCACTTTCGCTCTGCACAGTCGGACAAATGCATGCTCATGAAACTTTAAGAGCCATGAAGGGTGCCAGTTCACATGAAACAGCACTGAGCCATGTGCTCAATCCCACTGGATTTCAAGTCAAGCCTGGGAGGGATGAGCAGTTTTCTGTTGCAGTTGCCCCCTGACTCCCCAGAAAGGATAGTTTTACACACCAGTCAAATAGAATGGATGGATGTAGAGCAACTTGAGAAAAAGCAATATAAGATATGACATAATGAGTTACTCATGCCCATCTGTGGGGAATTTGATTGATTTCTGACTGATCTAGTTATCTTTGAAAATCCCAAATTGGTAGGAAAAAACCAATGCTTTCTAAGTAAACACATACCAGTTTTGATATTTACACTGTATGCAAAACCAGATTTAACAGTAAAAGGAAAGAGCTTTTTGTTAAAAAAGGTAATTCCTTTTTTTGTTTTGCTATGGCAAGTCTGTTTGGTGTTAACATGGACTAAATTCCAGTTGGTAATTTCACAATGGCCTTGAACTAATTGGCATTGAGTAGTGCAGGGAGTGTGACAGTGCCAGGCACAGGGGTGTGTCCTTCCCTCACCAGTCCTGTCCTACAGCTCCTGGCAAGGCAAGCTGAATTGCCACTGACCAGGGAGTGGGAAATTATGTTAAAATGGCTTTCTGGGCTGGGGAAGACTTGGAGAAAATAGATCTGTGGGAGGATAGATGGATCTGTCCATTACCCCGCTGCTTTGTTCTCAATGTTTATCACAAAACACAAATTGCCTCTCGTCCCAAATCCATATTATTGGAGGCTTTCACTGGATCAATTCCTTCAAATGCCAAATCTTGTTGGAGTTGTAAGGTGAGAGAAATAGGGAAAAAATAAAGGCAGAAAGTTTTTTGGGTTTGGGGTTTTGTTAGGGTTTTTTTGTTTGTTTGTTTTTTATTTATCAACGGGGAAGCCTGATGATAATTCTGGTTCATTGGGGTGCACATGTGGACATAACCCCACCTGAGTACACCAGCACTGGAGAACTGTCTTGAACTTAGAGGAAGACAAGGATATGTTCTTCATGCTTGATAGTTCAGAGAGAATGAGCTGTGCTGGTGGCAACAATTTTCAACCCTTTCAGCACCTCTACAGGCTCCAGCAGGGCATGATGCTTCCACTGGCACTGCACAGGCTATGCTTTCTCTTTCCCTCTCCATCCAATTTTATTTGCCTGTGTGGCAGAGACTTTTCTGAGGACTGAAGTCCTCTTATAAATGGCAGCTTTTCCCCTGCTTGAAATCTAAGAAGGAGCTTAACTGCTGCCTTCTGTGCCCAGTCTCTTAACAAAGAAAACAAGTCTTATTCTGAAAATCTCCTTTTTTGCTGGAAGGTCCACACACGTTAAAATCCTCTGATTTAATATCTTTGGTCAGAGCTTAGTGTCTAAATTTGCTGGAAATAAGCAGAAAGACCCTTCTTTAAAATGGGAAGAAAGTTGGCTTAAGAAGTAGACCTTAATATTCTAGAGTCCTTTTTTATTAACTTCACATTTGAGGAAAAAAAAAATCTTATGACTTATGTCAGGATCTTTTGTTCACTTAATGAATTTTTCAAGGTATTAAAAATAATTTGTGCAATGTGATGACTATTAAGCTAGTAGGTGAAGATGGGAGTAGAATATAATTTCAATTAATATCCCATCTGAAATAAAAAGAACATTCTTAAAGATTAAAAAAAAAAAGAGAAAAATCTTTACTTATGCAGAAAGGAGCCTCATCTTTGTTGGAAACTAAGCCACATGCCATGGCAATAACAGCTCCACAGGAAGAGTGGGAAGCACGTTGAAGATCAGTCTTTCCATTTAACACTTCAAAATATGAACCTCACTGAAGACACCAGGCAGCCATGCTTCTCATGCACACTCACATGTGTGAGGATATATATACACACATATATACGCTCCTCCTCATCTTGGTGATTTCTGTGGGTGTTGTAATTACAGACCTGGAAGAGATTAAACCCCAGAGCACAGCCACCCAGTGGCTCTAAGCAAGTTTACTTTGGAAGTGTTAAATGGTTGAAGTGATCTCCAATATATGCAAATGAAAAGCTTCTGGGAGTACTGTGCATGCAATGAAAAGAAAATATAGCCTTCTGCAGATGGAAAAAGCTATCTTATTAGGAATTAATAACTGTCTCAGTCCTAGGGAAATAAGAGAAAATGGTGCATCTATTTCTCACTACAGCAATATGTAATTAACATGAAGGTCAGAGGGCAAGGACATAGCATGCAATTAAGTCTTCCTCAATCTTCACTACACAGGTAAACACAATATAAGTTTAATAATGAACAAGTCCTCTGGTATCTAGCACACATTTTTAGAGCTCTCATTTACATGAACTCTGTGGGGAATCTCGTTTCTTGCTATAGCATATTTTGCAGTTCTATATAGAAAATTTAGGAGGACTCTAAGGACATTTCCCTCACATCTTTCTTGAGGTTTCCTCTGATCCCCCTACCACTGAAGTATTGCTGTAGCTCATTTTTCTGCATGTTACTTGAGATTTTGTGCTACTGCAGATAAGGCAAAGCTGTAAGAAGGCTGCTGCTAACATGTGAAAGCTGTGCTTTGAAGTGATAGTGTAATGAGTACCTACTGCTGGATGCATCCTTTACCTTGCATATGTCAAGCTGCTTTAGGATGCGATTTTTTCTTTATTTTTGTCTTGGACCAGGACACTTGCTTGAGGATATGGTATTCATTACATGCCTGTTCACAAATGCAGGGTGGGAATGGATTCAGCTCTGACTGTGCTTTGAGCCAGAGGTTGGAGCAGATGACCTCCCAAGGTCACTTCCAACCTGAATTAATCCATAAACCTAAGATTTGCATGCAGGCCCCTGTTAGTTTTTTACAGTTCTTCTAGGAGAGAAAAATATTTCTGCTAAATATTGGATTTCACCTGCAGTATATTCAAGCTCTCAGGAGAGGTCTGTTTTTTATTCATGCCCCTCTGCCCCCACTTCACTTTCTCTCGTCTCATTTTCTGCCAAGAGCTTCCAGCCTTGCCCTTGATTTCTGCCTCATAGCAAATCTGACTAAGACCCACTTCCCTTCTGGTTTCTAAACTCTCTTTTCTCCATGGCTCTGAGCCCAGGGAGTAATGTATGAAATGCTGCAAACCATGACACAGAGACCCAGCCCCTCGCAGGCACGGAAATGGGATGCAGCATTAGGAAACAGCACCAGCAGAAGGGACTGCTGTATTGGGAGCTTACCTTTCTGGGCAGCATCAGATAAGATTTATGCAAAGGGGCTCTCTGGACTTGGAGACATCAAGAAACAAATCAAAAGGGCAAATACATCCACTGAATCATCCCCTAACCCCTCACGTCAGACCTCCCAACCTCATGCTGTGTATAACTGTGAATGGCAAGGTAGAAGCTAATCTGAAAATTCCATAGTCAGATTAAGGAGGAGTGCAAAACTGACCCGATTCATCTGTTCTGTCATCAGTGGAGAAGGAAGGCCCTTGACAAAAATGCTACAGGATTTTTTTTTACCCCCCCTATGGACAGGATTCCTTGGGAGAAGATAGGAGACTATAGTAGGGTCAATGCCCTTCTTGCAGACAATCTTTTTCACTACCTGAAAAAGAAATGGGGGGATAAAAAAATGAAACGGGGACAAGTTCATGGATTTATTAGAAAATTAGTGCAGATAGTATGATTTTTCTCAAAATAGCTCTGGTTTTTGAGCTCTCAACTTGTAACCTTGGAGTAACAGTAGGTGATCATTTTGAAAAGTGGGGGAATTCCTGTTCAGTCTAAATCCTCCTGAGATGAGAATAAAAGCCTCTGCAGAAAACAATTTTGGTCTCAATTAAGATGGAAACACATGGAGAAGAAGAAGAAAGACATTTTTGTCTCTTTTGAAAAAAAACAAGCCTGATATTCAGGTAGTAAGTCCTATTCTGCCAGGGGTATGGGATTTGCAGAAGAATAAGTGTCAGTGTGTGATACAAGCTTACCCCCTCTGCACTCCCTTTTTCCAAATGATCAGATGTGAACTGAATTTCGTGCACTCAGCTGCTAAAAAAGGTGGGGTTTTCTTTCCCAGACAGTCATACCTTTTGCTGCTTCAAAGCAAGAAGAAATGAAGAGCCAATGTAGCAGCAAGAAAGGAGCAGTGCAGAGGGTGAACTGGGGTTACCTTTTGAGAAAAGGGCACAGCAACCCTGTGCAGCACATGCATTCACATTTGAGGCCCATCCTTGCTGCCTTGCACCTGCCTGTGCTGCCTTGGATCTAGGGGGGGCTTGTCTTCTGCTCTATTGCCTGCCAAAGGGGTCCAGTGCTGGAGGCCACCTCCCCTTCTGTGCAGGCTGTGCCCTGGCTGACTCCTTCCACTGGCAAGGCTGCAGGAGCTGCCAGAGGGGCACAGGAGCTTGCAGAATACAGCCCTAAATGAGGCAACAGCTCTGCAAAACCTCCCTTTCTGCTTTAACTTTGAAGCTCATTTACTCTTTCCATATGTGTCAAAACATGTCAGATATTTTGAGCGTGATCTCTTGAGAACATGCTAATTCATGACTCCCGTAATATTCCAGCTCTTTTTATTGAATGATTGTGGTATATTTTACCCTCATCTTTTGCTCACTTGCTTTCTCTGGTATAAGCTGAGGTTATGTTTGTTTTCAGGGGTATGACTATATTTTGTCTGACAGAAAATGGGTGGTTAGTTTGAAATATCTGTAATTCTGAACGTCCCCCTTTTCTCCCTGAGAAAAATAGGGAGGTAGAAGATGATTGTACTGCAGTGCTTGCATATAGCAGGGGCAAGAGTACAGGTACTCTTGGTTTATTGCACGCAGCAAGGATAAAAAAACCCCAAATGAATCATAAGTAATTTACAAATGGAATCGGAGTAAAATTATAATGAGCTTGAGCAATCCTAGAGAAGGTAACACAGATGGAATCACTATTTTAAAATTAATGTGAGAAAGTGTTGGTTTTTTTTTCTTGAACTTGTGGATTTGGTGGGGAGAACGAGATGCTTTAATATTAATAATCCCCACATAGCTCCAGAAAACAAATGATGATAGGGGAAATAACCTTACCAATACTCGGTAGTGCATATAATGAATCTGATATTTACAGTTCTTTAGACCTATATTAATTTTACAGAGGAAATCTTGGCCCTTTTTTTTTCCTTTTGTGTTGGTATTTGCAATTTATTACAATCACTAAGAGCAAAATTAGACTCCTGCACATATGTTTTTCTTGTGGCTCTCCTAGCTGAAGAATGACAGAGATAACCTGACCAAGTTTTTAATTTTTGCATGCAATCAAAGCTCAGTTTCAGTAATTTTACTTATAAAGTGAACGCTGATATTAGGGAATCTATTCTCTTTATTATGGTTCAGACATCATTCTGAGATAGCTGTACAGAAGCGTACTGCACTCCTTATCTGAATGTGGTGACTCAGAAAAGACATTAATAATAACTGAGAAGTTTTCTTCTTTTACTGACTGAGGGACTTGTGCCTGCTTGTTTTACGAGAAAGGAAAAAAAAAACCACGCTGCATCTGACTGGTAGGAATTTTGCCTGAGCAAAAACTACAGGTTGCAGTCCAAATGAGACTTCTTTCAGCGCACATTCGTTTCATTTTCTGAAGTTTCTATATTTTGATAGCACCTATGGGAGTGGCTTTAATTTGAGGCTGAAAATTACTGGTTTAGGAGACCAAGCTGCTGCAGTGATTGTTGAGCTCTTAAGCTTTTGTTAAGGTTCTGCTTTGTTGCCTACCTGAAATCTTGGAAGTTGCTAGTGTTTATCTGAAGTCCTGGTGAATAGCTGGGAGGATTTTATGCAACGGAGAGGAGGAAGAAACAGCAGCTGCATCCACAGAAACTTTTACTTCACGTAAGGGCATTCACCCTTGACAGCCCACCTCCACCCTGACACGGGACAAAGGTCTTGCTAATGATGCTCCTATCCAGGGTACTGAAGGCTTTGGGCACGCTGCACAAGTGCAGGTTGGCAAGGACATGACACTATTAACCAAAGCTGTCTCTCACATCTCAACTGACCTCAATACCAGAGCGGAACTTGCAGCGAGTCCTTGCTCCCTTCAGGCACTGATCAGTTCTCTCCAAGTGTGTGGGAATGCAGGGTTTCTCGTAGCTCAGTTCACAAAATGTATTACCCAATACAGAGAAATTGAAGAAAACTGCACAGAATGCTAGATTTAAGACAAAGAAGTGCTTCATCGCTTAAGTATTTTCTTTTAATCTATATGTTTTTAAGTACGTGCATGTAAGTAATATATCTTTCTATGCATAGATGTTTCTGGCAGATATATATGTATATGTACAACTAGTTCATGCAAATCTCGGCAAAAGATATTAAAAATGGCTGTTTATAAATATAAATAGCTGAAGCAGATATTTGCTTTACCATTACTCCACCTACTGGTTTTGTGCTAAACTGACTGAGGTCTCAGAGCTTACTCAATCAAATGAAAGAAATACACGTATCCCCAGAGCATGGGCACTGAGTGATTAATTAAACAGCAGTTTTGGAGAATGAGGGTTTTAAGGAACAAATCATGATTTATTTTGGATGGGTGGAGGTTACACTACACCTTTCTATCCATAAATATATATTAGTAGTTTCCTTGCCATTAAAAATATCTAAAACTTAATTTGAGAAGAGCTAATATTATAACACATGTATCTGACAGTATATTTATAACAGAAATGTGTGCACATATATTATTTGAATAATGGTGTAGAATTACCTTAAAACAGTAAAATATCAATTAAAATTAAATCTTCCAAAAGGCACAGCAATGTGAGTAAATAGAGTATGACGGTGTCTGAAAAATTACAGCAGGGAAAACAAACACTGTCATAAATGGACTATGAGCAGCTACTTGGGGCTGAAGTTTACAGGAAATGATTTCTTATCACAGTGTAATTGCTGGAGGAGCCTGAGCTCCAGGATGTGTTTCAGACAGCCCATGGAAGCTGTCAGTTCTGTGTGTCACATGGCTCTCTTCGAGGGCAGTGGCTCCTTGTGACATCTGAATGAACTCAGGTAAACCAAACACAACTGGAGGGCCACCCTGGGCTCTGCAGCAGAAAAGAAAATGCAGCAGTGTTTTGCTTTCAGAGAGTCTGTAGCTCCAAAGTAGCCTTGTGGTTTCCTGGTTTTTCATTCTTTCCACCTTCCCTGCACTAATGTATCCTTTTGCTGAAGCTACCATAAAGATCCCACCATGCAGTGAGAGCTCTGGGAACCTCCTTCATCAGCAAATTTCCTGGACAAGCTTCTCTGGTTTTTAATGTTTTAAGAAAAAAAAAAAATCTACTGTTGTTTAGCAATTCTGCCTGTATTTTGTGTGCCCATCACAAAATATACATCATAGATATGCTCATGGCCACTGTCCCCATTTGCTTTGTGTCAATTACCATTTTGATAGTCGCATTTTCTTAATAGGTGCTAAGAAATGTGCTTATTTTAGCAAATTTTGTAGCAGTTTAAACATGCAAAACAAGTTCTTCATTTCTGTGGCATGGTTTCCTGCAAAGGCCTGGTAACGAAACTTTTCTTCTGTTTTTGTAGTCGAAAGGGTGATGAGGGCACACTCACCTTTTACTCTGCTGTACCTTCTGACAGCAACTCTAAAAGAATCTTTCTAGAGCTGGTTTAAGGACTATTTATTTTCCTTTTCTGCAGAGGACTGCATGCAAGAGCAAAGCAAACCTTGATCCCTCTTCCCAAGGGTCTGGGAATCCATGATGGATTTCCACTGCAAGGTGTAGCCAGGTAGTTCATTAAAACCAGACTTCTCAGCTCAGCCTAAATCAAGGGTGAGGGGGAGAGGACATTCCCCTTGTTGTGGCTCTGTGTGCATTGGTCTTCTGAATACTGATTAAAAGTAGAGAAATGGGGGTATCTGGAGCAAATGGCAGGCACACTGTGCTCTGCTCAGGTTCTCACCCATATGACAAATCCCCAGGACACTGGAACATGCTGTGGTGCTGGACTCTTCTCTTCTTCCCAGCTTCCCACTCATTTCCTTTAGTTAACTTGTCTGGAGCCTTGGAGCATGAACTGGCACTCAATTACCCTGGAAAGCAGCCCAGGGGGATCAGGAAGGGAGACCCTAGGAGAAGGAGTGTGCAATGACTCCTTTGGAGTGGGAAAATGTCCCTCCTTTACCCCTGGGATGAAAACTGCAGGCTGAGCCTCAAGGAGGGAGCAGTGCTTTGGGGAGGAAGCATGAGGGGCTAATTAGGTGTGTTTGCTCCTGCTCTGTGCTGAACACAGCACTGATTCTCAGCACTGCACAGGTCTGAGTGGTCATCCAAGGGATACACAATCAGCCAGAGCCAAAGAGCTCCCACCTGTGGATTCCTGATGGAAAAACCCTCTTGGCTGAGCGTGGTCTAAAGTGAGATTTTTTTCTGCGGCGCACAGATGATGCCTCAGGTTTTAGTTTTTATATTTTTCAGCTTCTGTACTGCTTTGGTGTGTACTTATAAGCTTTATATTAGGGGATGGTAAGCTCTCTTCACAGAGTAGGTAGACAAAAAAATTCTTTCTCTAGTTGGGGGTTAAGGATAAATTATCTAAATTTCAGGCTTAATAGTATAAACAATGGTGGACTGACGAGAGAAAAAGAAGGATGGGATTTCATAAGTTAAAGCTATAATTGAGCCGTTAACTCCAATATGCAAATGGACCAGAACTTATAGAAGTGTGAGACCCTGGGACTGGTCGTCATGGACCGGTTGTCCATTCTGTGACCATTTTGGTTCATCTTGGGTGTAGCCCTGGCTGGGCTGTTGTACTGCCCAAGGTGTATCCATTGAGGCCTTCTAGTAAATACCTGCTTTATTCTTTAGCTCTCTCCAGTCTCTGTTCTAGGTCAGCCTTCAGAGGCATCACAGAAATGCTGTGTGCTGAATACAAGAGGATCAACACAGCTGGTTGCTAGCATCTTGATTAGAGATGAACTAGGTTGGCTAAAGCAGCAACTGGTCTGACTGTGCACAGACTTCCAGCTGAGCCTGAATTTGGAAGGGTCAAAGCAATACAAAGTTTATATTATTATTATTTTCATTCTTACATGTTGCCATTTGTCTGTAGTTCCTGGCTGCAGCAAAACAGCTGAAAGACATGGGAAGGATGGCACATTTCTTGTCTGAATGGAAAGAAAGAGGTCACTTGGTCTCCCTGTCACCAGACATGTTTCTAGACAAGAGATGTTTTTCCTCTGAACCCAAGCACCCATCAAAAAATGTGAACATTTGCCCATTTCTATTGTATTCAACCTGTGGCAGTTAACCTATCAGGGGTAGGGAATTTTGTCTTTTCTTCTGAAGTGTCTGTGTATTTTCTGTAGAGGAGGTTTGTCAGGGCTGGAGCACTGAAAATTTCCATGTGGGCCCTTGCCAGTGGGTTCTCAAAACGCTCAGGATGCACAAGGCACTTTTCATGTTGCCGCCAAGGGGAGGTGGAGCCTCTTGCTCAGTCATGTAAATGGCATCTTGGCGACGCTCAGCGCTGTGGCTTTGTGGGAGCACCGTGCAAATGTTTGGATTCTGATTTAAAGTGAGCAGCCACCTGGCAGTTGTGCTGGAACATGCGTTTTCTGAAAGTGCATCTCAGTATTTTGCACAACAAAATACTAGTTTTGTCTGAAAGATCCCTAAAAATACAGTAATTGATAAAATTTGGTATTCTTATTGAATATATGCACATAGGCCTTCTTTCAGAGTTTTTTTTTTAAATGTCATTAATATAGAAAATCCTGTTCTGTAGTCCTTCATTTAAACCATGGTTAATCTTTGGAGAGCTATATTTTACAGTGAAAGCTGCTATTTAACATACGTAATAAGATTTTTTTTTCCCTTTAATTGCACAGAAGGGATTGTTTCCAGTAAATTAAAATTTCTTTGACACCAATTATTTGGCAATATGAAGATGTAGTATTTTGCTTTCATTTAATTTCCTCTAAATTAATCTAATGATGATTAGATTTAAATAATAAAAATAATGAGTTGTTTCCCTCTCTAAATTACTTTTTGTCATGTATGTTTCCTTTTGTATTGAACTTGGTGACTTATTTGCTTTTAGTAGTTCTGAAATATTCTGACACTAATTGCATTTTGAAATATAACCTTCCAACTATGTTGCTTCTGTTTTTCACTCATTTCAGATTGGTTTAGAAGCATTGACTTGTTATTTTATTGCTGAATATTGAAGCTGAGAGCCACATTCCATATATCAGTGTGCTTTCTTTTCCATCTTTAGCTTTGTTAATTAAATTCTGTATTCTCTATAGTGCTCATGATTTTTAATGTTTGTTGCCAAATCCCAGGCACTGCAATGTGAAATCTATTCAATGTAAATATTTTATTTGTCCAAATGTTTTTTAAAACTAGTTTGACCATAATCTCTAGCATTTCTTTCCTTGCAGTGTACTAAACAACTCTTACACTATCTAAAAATCAAAGGGAAATATTCTGACTACTGCATGCAAAAATAAAAAATTAAGCATATATTTCTCCTGCTGCTAGTAAAAATGGAGAGAGTTGTGTTATTAAGGTTTCTGGCCTATATGTGACAGAAATATAGCAAATTATGTAGCATAAAGTAGCCCAACAGATTAGATCAGTGCTCCTTCTGGCTGAGCACTGGATATGGGACAAACCTCAGTATTGAGTGGTAGGGAGTTACAAATAACTTGTCCTTCTTCACTTGTAATATATTTAATACACAGGGGAAAATATTAATATGTTTCAGGTTCCATGCCTTGTAGCCTAAAGCCATGAACACATAAAGACAATCACAGTGGGTCAAACCAAAAGTTCTGTAGTCTGACCCTGTAGGAAGCCTATAAGTGAAAGTTTAGGGAAGAGTAAAAGCAGAGTAAAGATGGGAGATGTTTCCATTCACTATTTCTACTGGTCTTCAATTGTTTTCAGTCAGAAAACTCTATATGCCAAGTCTGTCTCCTTCTGCTTAGTAGCTGTCAGTGGATTTCTCTTCTAGGGTCTATCTCCTCTTGAAGCCAGACTTTGCATCCCACAATATGTGTGAGGATTCTCCTGCTACCTTAATTTCATGCCCCTACTTCTGATTCTGTTGAGAAAAAATTCAACAGTTTATTCCTAGACACTCTTTTCTTACCAGCAATGATAGTGAAAATTTTTTTCATATCCTCCCTCAGTCACTTAATTTTCATGGCATAGATTTTTAGCTTAATTGTGCCCTATACTAAAGCTGACCTACATCTTTGCTTTTCTGCTGATATTTTTTCTCCACATATTTCATATTACTGTATTTGTTCTGAGGTTAAGGAATAGCCAACATTCAAGATCTGGGTATATCATGGGTTTATACAATGGAATAACGGAGTTCTCCATTTCATTCTCTCTCCATTTTGAAATAGTTTCTAACTATGATTTGTCTTTTTCAACTACTATTGAGCACTGAACAGGCATTTTCAGAGCATTGTCTATCACAATTGAAAGATCACACTCTGAAGCTGCAATACTCAGCTCAGCAGCCATCACTTTAAATGTGGAGTTGAGATTATTTTTCTCCTGTCTGACTAACTGTACTTTTACCTATATTGAACAGCATCTGACATTTTATTGCTCAGCCTCTTCTCAGCTCAGTCTCATAATATCCTCCTGCAATTTTTCATGAGTCTTGTCCTTCTTCCTTTAATAACTCAGTATCATCAGCAAACTTTGTCAGCTCACCACTGGCCCCCTTTGGGAGGCTATATTTATGGCCATATAGAGCAGCAGGGGTCCCAGGGAAATTTCACTGATGATTTTCTTTCACTGCTTGAGACCCAGTCATATTACATCTTCTTCATCCCATCATTGAGCCTATTATTGAGCCAGGAATTCTTCCCTTGCATGTGTCCATCTAGTTATCCAAAAATTTTTTTGAAAGACTTCACTGAAAAAATTTTTGAAAGGCTGAATTTGTTATATATGATCTTTATCTAGATTTCTCCTGAAATCCAACAAAGAGAGCCCAAAAAGGTCTTTAAGGCCTCTTTGAAAAGACACATTGCCTTTTTCCAGGTAGATCATGTTTGTTCAAGTTTCCACTCATCCTCTCTTTTATTAAGGCTTTTACTAATTGCCCATGTGCAGACATCAGACTTCCATCTTATTATTTTGACATATTTTCTTTGACTAAATTTTATTTTATTTTCTAATGACACCCTATTTTTATCTTCACATATTAGCAGTTTTATAACAATTTATAACCCGCTGTTTGTCTGCTTCATCCTCAGGTTCCCTTGAAACTCCTGGGTGGACACCATCTGGTCCAGGTGAGCACCTACTGTTCATATTGTCCGTTTGTGTCTTGACTTTTCTGCAATGATTTCAATTTCATATGGACCCTCTGACATGTCTCACAGTCAAAAGGACTTGACCATGGTGGTCTGAGGTGTTTTCCAGATTAATGGCAGTGTTAAAAATTAATTTGGCTTCTCTGCTATGTTTGCACCTTCACTGAATGTACCTTTTGTTGCCTTATCATTATCGTTAATTGGTCATACAGTCATTTTGTTCATTTCATGTCCCTGCTGGAGGAAGGATTTATTATTAATTTTTGTTGCATTTTTCTATTGAGCCTGTCACTTTGATTTGTGTGAGTATATGTGTATTCATTAGCAGGGCTCAGCCTGCTGAAGGAAGTCTTATCTCAAACCGTATTGCGTTCTTCCTCCTCTTTTAGACATGTTTTTTAAGAGGGTTTATACGTGTTCCAGAAAACTTTATGTAATTTGCTGGGATGTTCAGTTTGTTTGAAATGCAGTTGCCATGACTGTTGAATAACCTGTGACAAAATCTGCACAAGCAGTTAATTCTTTCATCAGATATATAGAGCAGCCTGTAAGTGGTGTTTATGTATTTTTTTCAAATTAATCCAATTGTAGTAGAGCTAGTGAGAACTATCTAGAATTCTAATCAGGTGATTTCTTGTTAATTTGAATCAGTATATAAATGAGCTTTAAATGAAAAGGGATATGGAAATTATTCAGCTAGGGAGACCCACAGAGACTTCTATGATTGCTGTAAACATGAGGGATTCCAGATGGGGTCCCCCACAGGAGATAATGTATGGAAACCTGAACATTGTGCAGGTTCTGTAAGAATTCAGTAGAGTCAAGATGCTATTTTTTTTATTCTGTTGCTTACCCATCTCATCACAACTTAAAAAAAAAAAAAAAAGATGAAAAGAGGATAAATATTGTCAAGGTTAAATTCCTGTCTTGTCACAACTGAAAAATTATTGAACACCTCTGGCAATTGCACACAATATTGTTTTTTCTAAGGTATGTAATGTGTAATGAGGTCATAGCACGGGCAGACTTTCCCTCTGGTTTGGGAGGCTATTTTCAATTGTTATTTCACATTATATTGTCAGTTACAGAAATTATTTGTGATTTCTCAGGAATGCAAATGGGATTGTTTTTTGATTTGGATTCCAGGAGAGAGAATAGGGAAGAGGGATGGGATGCAGTCCTGGAGTCTGAAGTTGTGGGAACAAAGGATTGGGAAAGGCTCTTGTGTAGGCAATGGACTAAGAGAAAAATGAAATGGAAAGGAAGACTTTCCTATCCCCTCTGGGGAAAGAGAGATGGAGAACTGGGCCAAGAGTCCTGAAAGAAGCATTGCTAATGAGGAAAGGGATGAGAGTGGATGTGATAACAGCACCCACCCCATGTTATCTGCAGCCATCTCTCAGAAAAACACTTCAAAGAGGAGCTGGTTGTTCAGAATTCTTAGCCCTCAAATCAAATTAATGAGTCTTGCCTAATCTGAATGGATAAATCTGAAATCCAGAGGGTTTCTTTCAATCCAGATACAAATGCTTCCACAACCACAACCTGAGATTTGCTTAGTTTGTTCATTTACTTGACTTCTTCCCTTAAACAGAATAAAGATACATCACAAGCCTGTGAGCAGGGACATTACTCAATGAGAATTGAATGCCTAACTTCTTCAGAGTGAACAATGGCATCAATTACTCATTTTTGGATTAGGTTGATTACTGAGCACCCAAGTACGAAAAAATCTTGACTGTGGCATGAGGATGAGCAGGTCTACCCTATTAATAAAATGTCACCTTTAAAAATAGACATAATTTTCTTATTTTTAGGCATGCAGTAAGTTAGAGTCCCATGCTAAATATTGTCAGTGGTTCCTGTGTTCCCTCTGCAACATGGGAAAAGGCTAAGGGTCATTAATGCAGCTCCCAGCTGAGGAATACTTAAGTGCCATGATGCTTCATTTTTATCTCTGGTTTGATTTTCTGGGGGTATTTTTGTGTGTAGTTGATACCATAAGTGTTATGAGTTTTACAAATGGAACTATAGAGGCTTTAATTAGTCCTAGCCACAGCAATTCCTATCAGGGCATTTTTTTCCTTCTCTCTGAAGAAAAGCTAAACAGTGTTAGTATCAAACTTGGAAATTAGCATGAAAAAAGACCTGAAAAGCATAGGTATTCTATTCTATAGTTGGTTAAGGTGACAAGGTTATTAATTTCTCTCTCCCAAGTATCTGTGGGAAAGATCATTCCTGGATTTCTCCATTTGCAATATTATTATTTAGAAGCCTAAATAGTAGAAGTGCTAAGAAGTAGCGAAGTTTTCTAGTAAAAAAACCCACAAAAACACAAGTGTGGAAAAAGGCCTGGGGGTGCTTCTTGACAGAGACTGAACTGAGCCAGGTGTGCCCAGGTGGCCAAGGAGGCCAACGGCATCCTGGCCTGGATCAGCAATAGTGTGGCCAGCAGGAGCAGGGCAGTGATTGTCCCTCTGTACTCGGTATTGGTGAGGCCACACCTCAAATCCTGTGTTCAATTTTGATCTCCTCACTCTGAGAAAGGCATTGAGGGGCTGGAGCAAGTCCAGAGAAGGGAACAGGGCTGAAGCACAAGTCTGATGAGAGGCTGAAGGTTCTGGGGTGTTTAGTCTGGAGAAAAGGAGGCTCAGAGAGGATCTTATCACTCTCTACAACTCCCTGAAAGGAGGATGTGATGCGATGGGGGTTGATTTCTCCTCCCAGGTAACAAGGAAGGATGAGAGGAAATGGCCTCAAGTTGTACTGGGGAAGGTTTGTATTGGATATTGGGAAAAAATAATTCTTCACTGTAAGGGTGGTTAGGCATTGGAACAGGCTGCCCAAGGAAGTTGAGTCACCAACCTGAAAGTCTTCAAGAAATGACTGGACATGGCACCTGGGGACATGGTTTAGTGGCAACTTGTCAGTGCAAGCTGAATAATTGGACTTGATGATCTTAAAGGTTTTTTACAAGTGTAACGATTCTATGATTTCTGAAAATTCAAATGAGGTAAAATGAGGACAGCAAGACAAGCAGATACAAGCAAAATCATTCTCAAGGCAGTCAGTGAAGCAAACACTAGTTAAGTGCTAACATGGAACAAGATACAGCATTTCATTGATTTGATTTGATTTTATTGGTAAAAGGAAGCCATGTATATGTGTGTATACTACATTTCTGCAGGTTAATCTTGTGGACATATATTTTTAAGACATATAATTCATGGGAACATCTCTGAACTGTAAAATCAGAAGAAATGTAGATATTTCATAGAGAGTAATTCTCACTCTTCTGCTATTCAAGAGATAAGAGCTGAAATTCAGCTTGGAGAGAGACCCAGGGGAATAACGTGCCTTGGAACTTTATGTACAGGAGCAAGAACAAGTCCCATTTCAATGGAAAGTCCTCTCACAAGGTTATGTTAAAGAACGAGGTCATTCCACATTTATTCAAGTTAACAGAGCACTCCAAAATCTCCTGAAGAATATGAAGCACAAGATTAATTAATATACTAGGGAGAGGTGCTTCTGTCTGGAAGACAAATAGTGCAACTTCTGCAGGGGCAGCAGCAGGCAGGCTGTCAGTTTTCTACTTGGAAAAGGAGTTTTCTCTGAATTTTCCAACTTTCTTTATAAATAACAGAGAGGAAAAGAGGAATAAAAGTGCAATAGCACCAACAGATGCCTGCCTACAATGCTGTGTTTGCATACATTGAAGACACCTACTTACCCTGTTGCTGGTACTGTGTTGATTTGTGGTTTAAGCTGGCATTAGGCACCCATTGGATTTCATGTGTAGATAATGAGGCATTCAGAGAATTGGCAGCTCGCAGAGATAACACCACAGCTCCTCTGCAAAGGGCTCTCTGCTGGCACTGCAGCTTGGCAAGCAGCACTGCTTTGGTGGAGAAGGGCTGCACAGCTGAAGCATGGCCCTGGCTCTCTTGCTGCCATGCCTGGCAGGATGCACATGCTTTTGGGATGCCCTGCAGCAATGAAAATGAAGTTCTGAGGCTCCACTGGCATTACTGGGTCAGTGCTCAAAAGTGGGCTCCTGCCCAGTCTCTTGATAGGCTTCAGAGGAAGCTGCTTACTGACTCCCCCAGCAAAAAAGGGCAAATTTCATGTTCATGCTAATCTAAATTTTTGGAGATGTGGCAGAGGAAAAGGGGTGGGAGAGAGAGAAAGTTCTCATGTCACCTTCACACAGACTGTTGATAAGGAAAGACTGAGAGACTAATCATAGCCAAGAAGCCTCGCTGGTCTCTTCTGGAGGATGAGTTGATTAAAACCTTGTGTAATTATATTTCACCTTAAATTCTCTCTCTCCCTCTAATATTTTACATCTTCAGTGTCAAATTAGAGTTAGAAATTGCTCCTTTTCATACAGGATCAAAAGAGTGGCTTGTCTTGTTTTGAACTTTCCTGCATTAAGTCTTACTAGGATTAGTTTTCCTGCTATATGAGTCCTGTGATTACTGCTCCTCATAACATACTAGAATCTTATTTTAAGAAAACTTAAATTTTCACTTGCTTCCAAATGTTAAGCTTCCATTGAGTAAAGGATTAAAAAGTTACTTTGTAGGCTCTTTGACTTTCCCTTTCCCTTTTCTTTGTTTTTCTCTGCTTCCTTAAGAGGACTTTAATTTGCCCTCTTTGCCTCTGTATAGCATATTTTTTACTTGCTGCCCTCTTTCCCCTTCTAAAAGGATCATTGAACATGGTTGGATTAGCCCCAAAATATTGCCTTCCTTTTCATGTGGAGATTGCATACACAATCATTGACTAATAATCTTGTAAGTTTCCTCTAAGTGATGTGTGGATGAGAATCACTGTGGTGATGGGAATATGATTAGAGAATACTGTGCTCCTTATCAGTTGCAAAGAGAAGGACAAGAGACTGGAGTGTCTAGGCTTGAACTGAGGAAAACACACTACATTTCTACATGTCTAGAAAATCATCTTCAACCTAAAGGGCTCTTATAACATGGAAGGAGAAGGACCTTTTATATGGACAGATAGTGGTTGTAATGGTTTTAAACTGACAGAAAGCAGGTTTAGATTAGATGTTGGGGAGAAGTTCTTTACTAAGAGGTGGTGAAGCCCTGGCATAGGTTGCAGAGAGAAGTTGTTGGCTGCTCCATCCCTGGAAATGTTCAAAGCCAGGTTGGATGGGGCCCTGAGCAACCTTACCTAGTGGCAGGCGATCCTGGCCATGGCAGGAGGATTGGAACTGGATGATCTTTGTCGTCCCTTCCAAGCCAAACTGTTTTGTGATTCTGCGAGCGTAGATCTAAAAAAATAGATTGGGGTATAGCACTGCTTTTGCTCAGCACTGATTTCAGCTCATATCTCACACATTTGGCTGGAAAATGAATCCAAGAGATTTGTTTTGCTAATCTTAAAAACAGTATTTCAAACCACTGCTGTCATCTCTGAAAACAGGACATACATATTTATGACAGAAATAAGCACTGTCTGATTAATGGCATGCCTAATGCTAAAGGAGACTTGTCCATGACTTTGTATGGGCTCCTCCCTCCTAAAAAGCTCCTTCTCCTCATGAACAAATAAATAAGTCCCCATCTGTGTAAACTGTATTATAAGGCAATTAATGGTGTTGTACCACTGAGGTCATTCATCAGCCTATGAGCTTCTCAAAAATTTAACATATTGATCCTTCTTTGTTCCATTTTCCTCTACATCCAATATCTTCCGCACAGTTGCTAATTATTTATTTTGGTAAAAACACAAATGCTCCAGTGATCATTGCCAACAGTTCAGCACTAATGAGCAGCTCTCTTGTAACGAACAAACACTGTGTGCATCCAATATGAGAAGCCAAATTGGTAAGGAAAAAGCTTTAAGAGATGTCATGTTGTTGTAGATAATAGCGAGGAGTAAAATCTTATCTTTGCAATTATTAAAAAGTATCTATCATCCTGAGAACTGAAACTTAATGGGCTATAAATATTATCACTACTGGTACTATTCTTATTGTTATTGGGGCAGCAATCTTTTGTTCATGGAGAAATAACAAAGGATGTGGAGAAGCACTAACACTGCAGCAGGTACTTTCTGGCTGAACAGAGAATAAGGAAAGCTTTTATTTTATCTTAAAATGCAGTTCAAGATAGCCTATAGTTCCAAAACACTTTTATCTCTGTCAGATACATCAGTTGTGTCAGAACTCTGTAGCAAATCTTTGAGGTGCGAGTAGAAATTTGTAAATTTCCAGAAAGTTAATTCATTTAGCAGAGGAGAGATTCGGATAGCAAATGGTTTATTCAGCTTCACTGGGACTTTCTTCTTCAGGGTATGCACTAAAAGTCAAGACCCCTTTCTATCAGCTGTTCTGACCACCCGCATATCCTTTGACTTCAATATTTTTATTTAACAATTTATACAATAAGGAGGTCCTGAGATAGGAATTCTTATAAGCTGTTGTGGCTTGAACCCAGACTTCAGCCTTTTCAGCAGGAACATAAGAAGGATTGCATTCCTTGCTTCCTTGTTTTCATAGAAATTTCAAGAATTAATCTTTTTGAAATACATTAGCCAATTAATTTGAAAGGTTGTCAAACAAGCCACACATCTTCATTTTGAGGTCTTTAGCATTCCTGTATCTGCCATGAAGTATGCACTGGAGCTGGGTGCATGAATTCCAACAGCTGTCTCATCCATGCTGGGACCACTCATCTTCCCCTGTCTCCAAGGACTTCATTAGAGCTTTTAACAGTAATATTGTGTTCACAGTTGATGAACAGGCAATCTCTGACCTCCTCTTCAACTGAATCATTATTTTCATGGCTGTGATCCCCAAATGTTTAAACCTCATCCTGCAATACACATATCTGGGTATTACTCTGAATTTTTGGCTGACTTAAACATACACTAATGGATGACTATTGTTTAACCAAGAGCTACATTTCACTCTTTAATACTCTGCTGCGTCTCATTGTTACCCATTAATCCTTCTGTGCTCTGCAGATTCTAGTGTTTATGCCCTTGTCCAATAATTAGCATGGATGCTTATAATGTTTTAAAAGTGTAGCTATTTATTTCTTATTGTAATGTAAGAATCCTATATCCCTGTACACCATGTTATTTCTTCAAAGTGTTCAAAGATGGGTGCAACAGAGAGCTTCAAGACATAGGTCTGAAGGTGAGGTGAATTCTCTTCCCAAAAGAATTTCTATTTATTATTAATTCAAATATTCCCTATGTTTGTGTTTTACAAGAATGTAGCTACTGAGACGCCCCCTCAGCCCAGTTCACTGATGAAGATGACATATGAGTAATTCCTCAAATCTTAGTGAAAACAGAGATTGAGATATATTTTTTTGGCAACTTCATCCAATTTTGAGATTCTTTCTGGGTGAATTTTTAATGTATTATACATTTCAAAAGTATTTGTCTAATTGGGTTTTCAATTATTTATTTTGCATCACTTTTGTTTCAAAATAAGTGTTAATTTCAGTTAAATTAGACTGAATCTTTCACGACTAGGCATTTCATTAGTACACAAGACTTACAACACCCCAGCTTTGTTCAGATTATCTTACTTCCTTCAAATGAATGGTGAATGGCAACTCTGAATTTAGTCCTAGTTTTTATGAATGCCATGATGTAAAAATCTTTTCCAGTTATGGTCTTTTCTTCAGCCTGGATGCTAGTGGGTGTGTCTTGTAGTGATGAATGATGAGGTAGCCTCTCTGCAGAGAGCTTCCTTCTTGCCTGCTGCCTCACCAGTGCCAGCAGCCACCTGTAGCCACTGGAAAGGTTGCACTGTACTCAGATAAGCTACATTTCAGCCCCTTTGTGGGCTGTAGCTGCTGTATTCAGAGCTCCCCTGCTTTCATTTATTAGCTGTGGTGTCATGGATGTGTTCTCAGGGGCAACCCTCACCCCTGCCTGCTCACAAACCCACAGGAGCAGCAACCACCTGTTCAGTGTGAATGCACTGCTGAAGGTCTTAGTGAGAAAATCAGAAAGTTTTAAACTTGAAAAAAATACAATGATTGTAGGAAACAGCTTTGCAGATTTGTGCTGATAATGTACGGCTTCTTTGTGGCAAGCAATATTTCCAGAAATGATGCAGACAGGCCTTTTAAATGAACTGATTTCCCTCCCCACCCCATACCACCAAAGAACCATTCCCTAATCTCTGTGAAAGCAGTGGGTTTACAGAGTTTAGGATAAAGGATTTTTGTTTATTCTGCTGATTTACTGTGTGGCAGAAGTGACTCTCAGCATGATTCAGCCCCTTCCTGAATATCATCACAGCTGCAGGACGTGCTTTACCCACATAATCTCTCTGGGTCTTGGGCATCGTTGTGGTTCAGCTGGCACTCAGCCATGCTCACACAGAGAATGAAGGCAGAGAAATCAGAATGTTCCTTGTAAACAATGAATTATAATGCTTTGGGGTGGGCGCTGACCTTGTGATTTCTGTCTGCTGTCATGAATGTCAAGGTGAGGAAATATATTTACACAGTAGTGAATGGATGTTGTAATTCAGATAGAAATGAAACTTAAAAATTATTTGGGAAAGGAGAGATGGTGCTTACCCCATTTACATCCATTACTTGAGAGAGGTCATTGGGGAAGCCCTAACATAAAGAAGATTTGGGTTTGCTTTGCAAGTTCTGCCATGTCAGATAACATAAACAACGTGTTTAGGCATAACAAATCATTTTTATGATGAAAGCCTTTTGTCCACATTCTCTTTGAACAACTTCTGAATTTTTTAAGAATATTTAGTAGACTCTGTTAGGTTTTGTTGAATTGGTGTTTTAATATTTTAATTTGATTAGAGCTTAACATCATCTTGTTGAAGTTGTTGCTGTGGAGCAGTGAGTATGAAAAGGAATGCTCACCTTAGGCAAGGAGAAGGAATATAGGTTTTGGACCCAGCCCAAACCCATCCACTATTAATAGCTCAGATACAGGCATTGGTATCTAAAACATATCTTGAAGTAAAAAAGCAGGCTTAAAATTTTTAGATGAAGCAAAGAGACAAAAAATCTTTCTCAGGTCCTTTGTCATGCTTTTAGTCCATTGAGGCTTTTTAACCAAAACAGCTTCTCTGTTCTGCTAAGCTTCAGATTAAAATAACCCTGAAGCGAAAGCACTGTAAGGAGAAGATGCCCCTTTGTTAAAGACAGTTCCTGCTGAGGAGCAGTCTGGCTCTCTTCCTGCAGTAACTTCTGTGGGCACACAGAAAAATGGAAGCATTCCCTCGGGTTTGAATGGGGTGGAAGAAAGCACAGCGGGAGGACAGCAGCATTCACCTTCCCACCCCCGCCAGCCCCCGCTCTCCACGTCCTCACCCACCCCCACAGATGGAAGCTCTCTCAGGGCTCATTTAACTGAGCAGATAAGAGGGTGATTCTCACTGATGAAGCCAAAACCTGGTTTTTGTAGGGTTTTCATTCTCAGCCTCCTACCTTTACTGTAATATTTTCTGTCTTTTCAGAGTTGTAGGCGTTATCGAGAAGCTTCTTTTTGTCTGTTCTGAACAGGGGACTGTGGAAGCACCTGCCTGGATGCAGAAACTTCCCTTGTGCCTGAAATATCCCTGTTGCATAGGCATATTGTCCAGCCTCTCCTCTGTGTTATGCAGAGAAGGCTGGCCCAGAGAGCAGCTGTATCTGTGTGGCATTTTTCTTGTTTTCTGGTTGCCTGCTGCTGGGGGCTGCAGCATCACCTCACTCTGTGCTTCTCCTATGATTGCTCACAGTCACAGAATTGGGGAACATCCCGAGCTGGAAGGGACCCAAGGGGATTATGGAAGTCCAGCTCCTGGGATCCCTCTCAGGAGGATGCAATTAAGTTGAGCTGCAGGAGGTGGTGTGAGCTTGGGGCCACAGTAATAGGAGGGAGAGGGGATATCCCGGCAGGAAAAAGAGAAGGAGGCAACAAAGGTCTCCTCTTTGCCTTTTGCACATCTACACAGAGCTGGGAGTGAGCACTGCCAGTGATGGTGTAACATGCTGCAGCCAGTGATACTCAAGCAAAGAAAGCTGGGAAACCCCTTTCTGAGCTTTTCCATCTTTGTAGAAGAATTTCAATTCTGTTTCAACCTGAACAAACTCAATTCTGTATTTCCCATCTCCTTGAGGAAAGTCAATTACAGGCTGTTCTGGGGAAAAAAAAATCACATTACACTCTTCATGGTGAGGCTGTTCCAATTTTCAGAAAACACTGTAAGCTTTCTTAGACCACAGAGAAAAAGAGAATGACATGTACAGCCTATTTGTTAGGCATTCCATGATAGAAAAGAGATAAAAGTTTTGGTCCCTGCTTCACATAGTGTCACTGCATTTCCAAGTGCCATTAAATAGATTAAAAAACAAATCTTCAGGATGAGTCAGTTATTTCTAGTCAAGATAATTGATCTTGAAATTCTGAACCCAATAGTTTACAGGGTTAATTGTTGATGTGTCAAGAGCTTCTGAGATTTCTTTTCATGCTGATATCTTGTTCTTGTCTTTAAGTCAGTAACACTTTAAGAGATATGGGGCTGGGGCAAAGGCACAAGAAATCTTTGAGAAATGTTTTCTGAGGAACTTCCTAAGGCTCAGAACTAACAGTGCTCTGTTAGTTTTGCAGTATTTTTTCTTTTTGTAATACTTCTTTCTATAATACTTTTTTCTGTTTTCCTTCCAAAAAGATTATTTTCACTTTTTTTTTTCCTTTGGCTTGGATTATTTCCTCCCATAGAAATATTTAGCTGTGCTTGGCAGTGTATGAGCCTAACTTAGAAACTTTTTTAAGATGCATGACTTTTTCTACTCCTTTATGTAGGAAGCTTGGGAGGATTAGGGTTTCACCTCATCAAACTGCAGATTTCTACAGTATCTAGATCTGTGCTGGTTTTCTAGACCCTACTTATCATCAGGGGAGAGAAATGTCAGTATAAGGAGTTATTTGACTCATTCTAAGTGACAGAAACTGGATCAGAGGAACCAATGCCTGGAAGTAAATGCTCCTCTGTGCTGAGTGTGAATATTCCATGTCCATGTAGACCTGTATCAGGGTGAACTCCACTGCCAACTTCCCCCAGTCAGGGGGAAGGGGAGAGGGCATAATTACCAGTTTAACAAGAACCTCAGGAGCACACGCCAGCTTTCATCAGGAAAGGCAACAGCTCCCCACGTACAGGAACTCATCAGAAACCGGGAGCCAGGAGGGGCTGCCTCTTGCAGAGTAAAATGCTGTTAATCACCAGTTCTCTGGGCAGCCTCTTTGCTGTGCCCAGAGGAGCCCAGGAGGCCCCTAACTCTTATCTGCCTGTGTCCGTGTGAGACAACAACTCTCTCTGAGTTTCTGCACATGCTCCTCTCCTCCTCAAAAAGCAGCGCTCCCGGAAAACTTTAATACTTTTTTGGTTTTTTTCTTTTAAAATATGTATCCAGTGCCTCTCTACTTGCTGTGTGCTGACCTAAGTGGAGGTCTGCAAGAGCTGAAGCTGCAGGTGTTTTAGGTCCTGATCTGACTTAGTCCTGCTGTGTTCTCAAGAGCAGAGTGAGGTTTGGTTGTAAAAGGTTGAGTTCCTTCTGTGTCTAGGCTGAGGACGTACAGAGTGTGTGTTTGAGGCTCTTTGGACATCTCAACAGCCTTGCACTGCACATCCTGAGCAAGATTTAAAAAGCCATCATGTTGGCTGGTACCGTGCAAAGGTATTAATTAGGATCCCAAAACCCAAGGGGGCTGTAACAGGCACTCTGCCTAATAAACTTCTCCAGTTCCAATAGGATTTGTCATCCTGTTTCCAGTTGCAGACCCTGCAGCAGTCAGTGCCAGCACTGCTGTATGTGACCTTCCCACAGTAAGTGGCAAAGGGGAACAGGGCACCATAACTTCCAGGAGCATTCAAATATTGCTTCCAGAGCTTCAGAAAGCACAGAATGTTGTGTAACCAGACATGCAGTTTTTAGAGAAGGGTTTCCAGGTTGAAGTGTTTTGGCCAAAGTGCTGATTGTGAAAATGATCTTAGAAAATTCCAAACAGGAGAAAAAGATTTACCACAGCCTAAACTCATCTTTGCTTGAGAATAGGGTGAGTGGTAGAGTAGCCTAAAAATCTGCACTCACACAGGGAAAGAGAGAAATGGAATCTTACTGAATGGCAAATTTAAATGTATATCAAGAGAACCAAAAAAAAAAAAAAATGGACTAAAGCCTCCCTAGAGACACATGCTATAAATCACAGAGTCCTTTTGATAGCATCAGTTCAATAACTACAACAACAAAGAAGATTATTTTTTAATAACTTGGCCTCCAACTAGGCCAGTACCTTGTAAAATCAAGAGAACGACTGGCAGACAAAACTATCTAGAGCCACTTTTTAATAATGAAAGTTTAAATTATAAATCATTTCATGCTCTTTGCCCAGAGAAATCCCATGTCACAGGTGTCACTGAGAGTAGCCTGTGGCTCAACACCTATGCTGCCAACACAGCTGCTCAGATACAAGGTTTCCCTTTCTTTGTGTGTGCAATTTCCCCATCATTTATTCCTCTGTCAGTTTAGTTGTTTGGAGACCCGATTCCAGATCAGATAGCCCTCATGGAAAAATACAGAGAAGTGGTGCTGTTACTGCATGGAAGGAAATCATGGGAGCTTCTTAGCAGGAATTACTCTTCTTCTTTAGGATGCCTTTAAAAGTCTGTCAGATTGCCTTTGGGCATTATCTCTGTCCTTTGAGGGAAGTAGATATGTGTGAAAGTAATGTTAACCTGACACACTGTCCAAGCCAGGGCAGTCACAACCGCTGAGCTTGTTCCATCAATTCCTCCATCCACCCCATGTCCCATTGCCAAAGGACACTGGGATTATTCATGCCCTTCAGGCATTCTGGATAAGCAGGGCACTGGATAGGCAGGGTTTTTCCTCAGCCCACTGTGGATATTCTGCACTGGTTTACTGTCCATGCCAACACTCCCCATAGAGGAACCTCCTGCATCCTCACTTCTTTCAGAAGACCATCTTCTGAGGAGCTCACATTTGCCCTTCTTCCTTTTGGTTCCTCCTTAAAGTGCTGTCTGAGGCGCTCAGTGTGGAGAAGGAAGACATGCAGAGGCAGTCCTTCCTGCAATCCTGCTGCATGGTTTGAGGAAAGCAGGGATGGGAGAGCATTTCCTTGTGTACCATTGCTGGGAAGACAGCAGCATCTGTCAGCTGTGATATGCTTGAACAAGGACATATGATCCTTCCTTGGCACAGGACTACCAGATGAAGACTTGACAGTAAAAACAGCTGACAATAGGACAAGGCAGATAATAAATGAGCAATTTTACACATCACAAGCATTAACAAATCTGGAGGATATCATAAAGCATGAGTGATACCTTAAAAATAATACTTTGAGGTTTATGGGGTTTGGTTTTTTTTGTTTTCTCTTTGCTCTTCATTTCTGTGTTGTTAGTTTGCATGATAATTCTGTTTTATTCTTGTTCTCAAAAATGTGTAGGCTGGAAATTTGTTTTAAAGAGAAAAGAAAGTAGCTGACATATTCATCCATTCTGGTAATGCTGGCAGTGAGGACTACTTGGAGGAATAAAAACAAAACCAACCAAAAGGAACAAAAATATTAGGACTCCATGAGACAACCAAGTTTCCAAGATTGTCAATCTTCCCTGAGTTCCCTCAGTTTACATTTCTGGAACCTTTTGCTGTCTTAGTGGAAGTGTTGCCCAGCAGTAAAAGAAGAATGACATTTTTTTAGTTAGCAAGTGTTTGAAATAGCATGTCACTAACAAAATCTTTCTTACCACTCTCAGCCAGTCCCTTTTTCCTTGCTCTACTTAATGAGCTTGAGACTTACATAAGGATGTAGTCAGTTCTCTCTCATAAGATGGGGATGCCATGATGAGTAGAAGCACATTTTCTGCAATGGCAAACTTTGATCCAAATTTCACTGTACTTTTGAGATTAAATTGTCTATTTTCTGTCCTTAGTTGAGGACTGCAGTAGTTTGATTTCCTAAGTGTTGGTTTATTGAGCAGTATTTAAACCCTCTTTGTGCATGTCTATGTGAAAATGAGAATACTGAGTTATGCAACTAAAGGGTTTAAAGAAATTTAAAAACAAGTAATATATTGAATATACAAAATGCATGGTTTTTTTCTCCTGAGGGTGTCTTCAGCATTTCTGTAAAATATAATCCCCTCAGAAAACTCAAAAAAAAAATGAAATGCCACTTTGGAAATTTAGAGCTGTTGCCTGACTTGTATAGGGGGAAAAAATATATAGTGAGGTGCTGTATTCCCTCAGCCAGCACATGTTTCTGAGATGTTTCTAGTGGGTAATAGTTTGTTAGTGGGATGATGTATGTTCCCTTGTGGAGGCAACAGTGTACTGTCATTTCTGCAGTTTGTCCAGAGAATTTTTGCCAACCATACTATTTTTCTGAACAGAGCATAACTGCCCATTGCAGTGTGACAGGGCAGGATGTGCTGATACAAATCACAGTGTGCTTCCTGAGCTCTGATGGATCTCATAAAAGGAGAGGATAGTCTGCTGTAATTAAATTGTGGAGCAGTCCCTATAGAAAAACATACTTCCCTTAAGGTATAATATGCTTTTAATAAAAAGGATAGATCTCAATGCATCCCATTCCCTCCCAGCTGCCTGGCAGTGTTTAGGTATTCAGGATGTTAAATCAAACCCTTGCAATAGCAAAATTGGAAGTCTGAGATGCTGTATTTCTTTTTGATGAGGAACTAATTGTACCATATCACTGACATGCTGAAAAAATGTTGCTGAAAGATCAAGTTCCAACATCAGTAAGCACTTTTTGAAGTCACACACTTTCAACTGGGAGAAGAGGACCTGTTAGTGATCAGCCTGTTATGTTAGGTAGTGATTTTCAAAATTACAGCCAAAATCTATTGAGATAACAATTGGAAATATGTTGGTCTTTTCAGGTCTGATTGCTTTACTTATTAATTTTTAATTTTACTATGCAATCTACAGAATCAGTGAAGGTGACTGATATAAAATAGTTCTTATAAAACAACCTGGCTAATTAAAAGTTGTAAAAACCCTACAAACAGCCCAGCCAATATCTATCACCATCAGAGGCCTTAACTTCATGAAAAAGAAGCCCTCCAGTGAAATTCCAGTGGTGGCTGGCTAAGTGGACTCTTTAATTTACTTCTCTCCTTTGAGAGTTTTAATAATGCCACTCCAGCACCTGGCAGTGTTCATTTGTGCACATGTGGCTGCACACACACACACATACTTGAGAAATCTCCACAAATGGAATTATGCACTTGAACATGGCCCTTCTTTCTTGTATAGAGGCCAAAACTAAAGTCATGTGTGCAGCTGGAAAGGAATTTTCCATTTGACTCTTTGGTAGGTTGTTTTTTTGGTTTTATTCTTCCCCATCAGGGCAGAGTAAAAGGCTGATTCACTCTTGTCTAACTTGTCTGAATTGTAAACTGCATCAGGATGCTTCACTCTGGCTTCCTACGAGGTCATGTTTAAGGAACAGCACTGACTCATCTTCAGGTGGCTGCCCAAAGTGCCAATTCATTATAAAATCACAAACCTGAGGGCAGGATGGGGGCTGCCTATTTCCAGCTTTGTAGCCACTTTCTCTGCCTTTCTCATGGATTAGACTTTCTGAGCATTACCAGCTGGAATAGGAAGGTGGACAGTTAAGAAGGAAGAGCAATCCTGTAGATCTCTCTGCTTGCTATATCATTGCTATGATGTCTGAGCAATTCCTATTCTCTACCACTGTTAACTCCACAAAACTTTAGTGTGGAACATCCTGGTTACCTGCATTTCACTGGCTGGAGCTGAGAACCAGGCAGTGTCTATGTGCAGATGGACAGATTTGTTAGACCTACCTTTTATGCAGAAGTGACATGTTTAGAGCTCTTTTATGGGAAATTCAACCTGAAGAGACTGATTTTTCACCAATCTAGCTCTCCTGGGAGTGCCACAAAGGCAACACTTGGGTAGCTGGGCTGAGACAGGAGCATGGACTTTGTTCTCCTGCGGCAGGGGACACAGGATGCACCACAGAGTGAAAGAGTCAGGATTCTAGGGAAAGATATTGAGGAAACAGTGACCTGACATTACAACCTGGTGAGGACTGGTCTCTCTCAGAAGTCTGCTTGAGGGTGTGCTCTGTGCCCAGGGGACTGCTCCAGAATTTGCAAATTGAGCATCATTGAGTGAAATGTATGAACTGGTCTGAAGCAGGGATAGCTCAGCTTGAACCTATTTTACATGAGGTTAAAAATAGGCTGACCAGAATCACAACTGAACTGAGGGTGTGTTACGATGGACTGCCTTTAGCTTAGTTTCCTGACAGGGTTCCTTGAGGCAAGAGTTGAAGAAGTGGGTGCTTTTACTTCATCACTGCTGTTGGTTTGGTTTTTGTGGTTCAAACAGGAATCCAAATAGCCTTAAAGACAGAGCTGTAGTGCCAATCAGTGAAGATCAAAAATACCTCAAACAGCAAAAGGGCAAACCAAATTAGATACTGAGCCAAATCCAGAGCAATTCATTCTGAGCAATGGTTTGTGAATATTCATCCTGGTTTTGCCCTTTCTGTCCTTGATTTTCCAGCTGACTGTAGGGACTGTGCTCCAGCACTTCAGGGCCAGAGGGCCACTGAGCTATGCACTATTTATGCACTGTTATGCAAGGGACATTGTTCCACCAGGCAGTGTGATCTAAAAAACCAATTTTTTTTTTTTTTTTTTTTTGGTGGGGAAAAAGGGTTGAGTGACCAGCTGTTGATGATTGATAAGCATAATTGTTTTGGGGGATTATTATTTACTTTACACCATGATCAGAACCACAGAATATGTCTGTAACCAAGATGCTGTCTCTCAGCAGACAGAAAAAGCTGTATTTCAATAAAGAAATATTGAGCTCAGTCTCATCCTGCTTCTCAAAATACACTCATAGGCTAGCCACAATATTCTGTGTATTTGATTAGTTGTTTTCATTCTGCTTAATTTATTATGGATTTTATTTTCTTTAATTGTGTGGGGACCTAACTTTGCAGACATGCTGATATGAATTCATAAACCTTGAGGATTAAATCCCTACTGATGCTGAGTCTCTGAAGTTGCAGCAGCTTTATTCTTCTCCTGTATTGTTGTGCAGTGGTCCCCTGTGCTGCTAAACCACTTCCAAAGCTCATTGCAGCCATGTCTGTGTTTTAATTGTAGGTGAAATGATCCTTGCCTGCAGTTTGTTAAACACTTTGACATGTTTTTGATTTAAAGGTGTTATAAAAATATAAGATTGTTATGTGGCTTTAGATTCCCAAACATCTCCTATAAGTATTTGAATATTGATAAACTCGTGGCTTGAAAATGCTGTGATTGCAGCTTCAGAGATTTCTTCTGTTCCAGTTTGTTTAAGCAAAGCTTGTTTAACATTAAATATTTAGCAAATTTCTTTCTTCAGATCAGCATGCTCATTAATAACTTAAAATATAAACTATCATACATTAAAGATGCAAATCAGACTTTTTATTCAAACTGGATCCTCAGTCTCCTACACATAGTTATGATAAATAGCACCTTCTGCAGTGAGTCACAGCTTCTGTCAGAAATTACCCCCTGAGCAAGAAGCAAGGCAGAATAAGGCAGCAGTCTGGCTGTATCTGTGGCCAGTGCTGACTGCCTGTCATAATACACCTTCAAACTTTTGGCCTCTGTTTCCCAGTTACCAGGCTCTGGGAATGTCCTATATTTAACTCACTTCAGAGTATCTTTACATGGGGACAGTAANGAGGATTTTATGGTGCTGGCAGAGTACATGGCTACATATAAGACAAACTGACTATCTTAGTCACTGGCACAATAAGAGACCCTTGGGCATTCAGGGAAGATAGCAACCTCACATGGAAATTGGAAGGGTCATGGTGAAATAAAATCAAAAACAAGCTACACAGAGTTTTTCCTCTGAGTAAAGCATTTGTAATAGGTTTTTGAAAAGAGTTCCCAAAGGATTGTGAAGGATTGGTAAAGACTACAGGAGCTATTCAACCCTTGGGGGACTTAGATATTGATAAAAATAGGGATAGACACTGAATGGTGTTGACTTTGAAATAAGCTACTATTTTGTATAAACAAATTATAACCTGGAAAAACAGTAAGTAATCCCATCCAAGCCTTTTAAGTAAAAATTGATTGATCTTTTTAGGGAAAAAGGCATTTCAAAGAGACATTTAATACAACCTGCCAATTCAACTTGTTTTGGCAAGGAGGAAAACTGAGGCAATGCTTTATTCCAGCTCTAAAATGAGCAAGCTCCTGGCTGAGAGCATTTGTTGTTTGTCTTACTAAACCCTATCAAAGTGCTGAGTTTTCTAATCACATCACTTCAGGATTTAACAAATGTGCTGCTCTTCTGCCTTCAGCACAGCCTCTCTGCTTCTATGCACTGCCAACAGGCCAATGGTGAAGACTCAACTGTTTCTTACATTACATGACTTAAAAAAGAAAAAAAAAGTAGTTTCACACTGACGCCTTTTTTGTTAACATGAAACAATTATTCTTAAGGGTTTTTAGCAAGAATTACCTTAAAAGACTAGAATTACTTGAATATGTGGTTATTTCATTCTGAAAATGATGTGGTTTTAATATTTGTTTTGGTTGAGGCCCTGCTCTTTGACAGAATCCTTATTTGCAGAAAAGAATTTCATCAGCTTTAGGCAATGCTGCATCATATTCCTATTATACGTTGTGTTTAAGTTTGTAAGACTAGAAGAGAGAGGAAGACTCATACAAGGAAGGAAAATATTAGAAGGACATGGGTTGTATTTGATTCTACACAGGATTTTAATTCAGATGTATTTTCTGGTAATCGGCAGTCTTAGTTTGACTCTGGCACGATATTGGAAAATAGCACCCTCTAAATTCTGAAAACTCTACAGTCTGCAGCATGGTGACTTGATTTATATCTGAGCTCTTTGTGTTAAGCTGTATGGGTCTCATCTGGTTATCTTCTTTGTCCTGGGTTTCATACCAGTGTTATTTATTAAAACAGAAAGGATTTGAACATTGCCCTTCAGCTTTCAGAGCATTTGGCTAAATGGCTATCACACTACAGGTTGCCTTTTCTTCCAAGCTATTTGTGTTGCATCTGAGTATAGAAATTGTTTAGTGCACTACAGCCATGTGAAAACTGTTGTTTTCCTTAATTCTTTATTTTCCTTTCATCCTAACTGATTACCACCTCTGTCAGAATTTATCAGCACTGCTCTGTGCACTGGACTGTGTGACCTAAATTTTATGACCTTGCGTCCAAATCTAATTCTCTGGTACAAACTCATATTTCTTTGTTGATCTTTTAAAGACATTTTCCTCATTAGCATGGCAGGAAAGCAAGTGGAAGCCAAGTGAAACAATATGCAATTTTGCATTGCACTCAAATTCCTTGCTGCAGTGCACTCAACTAACCTATTAAATTTGTATTTTCCCCCCATATCCTTGCTTTCTCTTTTGCCAACAAATAATCTGTCAGTGCTAAGGAGTTATCTATTTTGTTCATCTTTGATTATTCCTGTTGCCTACCAGCCTTCAATTTGTCCATTTTTCTCTGGCTACTCAAGTAATCACAGTGCCATCAAAGCCTTTCCAGGACTTGAAAAATCCCAGCAGCTATGTTTCTACTGCAAGGGTATCCTTATTTAAAATTACAATATTAACAAGAAATTATCTACAATAACAAAATAAATCTAACTCTCAGTTGTGCAGAAATCTGATAAGTGATTGTAAGTGGCAGCTTTTTTTTTGTCCCCCACAAGAATTCTTCAAGAATTTAGATTATTTTAATAAATATGAAACTAAGGACCTCTCCCAGGCATTTATATATCCATCCTTAGGCAAAAAAAAATGTGTTTGTATGTAGCTGTCAATGCAATTTTATTTGACCATGTCACATCCTGATAGACAAACAAATGCTTATGGGTCACTTGCAAAGGGCAGCTACAAATATCCCTCCAGAAATAGCCAGGAACATCAGCTGAACATCTTAAGATAAAATGCAAGATGTTCTTTAACGTCACAATATCTCCTAAACCACATCCAGTCATGAAAAATAGGGTTTGTACTTCAATTTGTGTAGAAAAATCACCCCAGTAAAATTTGGAAATAAACCAAAAAAGAATGAAGGACATCTAAAGGATTTTGCTGTGGTGCATGGTGTAAACTCAGGCTGATAGGATTTCATTTTTACTTCCTGGAGAATTTACTGGTGGTATTTAAATCTGATGTCAGTTTCACACCACCTTCCAAACCACTGAATTGGGAAAAAAATTTTGCTTCCCAACCTTGTGTTCCTCTCTAAGCTATTGTCTGGCTCTGGAAAATAGCATGTAACTGTTATGATCCAAGTTTTTTTTCCTGTTCAATAAGGCACAATTTACAGGAACAAAACACAGGTGAAGTTTATGCCCTCGTTCATATATGGAGATAACTCTACTTGTTCTGTGGTACATACAGTATATATTGATTAACTGGAAAAATTATTAGTATTAGAGCTATTTGGGCGAGATGGACACACTGATGGTGAAAATACTTGATGTTTAGACATTTCCATGCTTTTGTTACAAAGAATTGGCAGATCCTGAGGCTCTCTGCCCGGTAATGTGGCATTTTCTAGACAGTGCAAGTTAGAAAGTTGGGGAAGCCTAGAGCACAGCCCCCTTTTTCCCCTTTTGTTTGCTGCCATTAAAATATGTGCAGCTTTACAAGCTTCAGATAAACTTTTCACTGTTCACAGTTTATTCAGCAGATGATAATGCACTTGATTACATGTAACCTCCTGTTAAATTCATTGACTCTTGCTGAGTTAAGGAGGGTTGACTTGTGTGCATGCTGAACTGGGTACCTTTGTTTTGTGTTTTAGTCATTTTTACTAAGTAAGTTTTGTATCCCAGGGTTTCCTACTGTCACTCAGAAGTGACAAAAGCTCCTGCCTTGCCCTTTGTCAAAAGTGGCCTGTGAGGCCCAATTCCCAACATCTCTCTCTCATCTAGAAATGACCCTCCAGTATCTTGCCAACAGCAGCATCCCAGGCAAGCTGCATAACCCTGCAGTGGTCAAATGCAAGTAGTGATTTGGCTGACACACGCTGGGTTATGAATTCCAAGATCCACAGCATCTTTTCAGTCTCAAGAATGCGAATTCCGCTGTTTTGAAATAATTGCCTACAGAAGCCTTCAAAGCATAAATAATAACGAGACAATGCACAGTGTTTGCTATGGCAACATGAGTTCAAAAGCCAGCAGTGCAGTAATGATGCCTCTGAAAAGAAAAATGTGGAATTGCTCTGGAAGGCAAGTGTCTCAGCACTGCTTAGAAGTTGATCCAGACCTCCTCTGGGTCCCACAGCTGCACCTTAAACAAGGTTATTTGTATGTGAGTGGCTTCTTGCCTAATTCAAAATGCCTGAAATACTGTTAAAGACTATAAATGAACTTTCTTTGGTTTTTTCCTAGCGTGAGAGGCAAAAGTCTGCACTGCATGCTTTGGAACACAGCAGGAAGGGCAGATTTTAGGATGCAGTGGATACTGTGATATAGTATTGGAGGACTACACATAGTGAGGAGAACCAAAGCAGCACAGTCTTACCTACAAAAAAAGTGTAGGTAACTGTCCCTGGAGTAAAATATTTGAAACAACTCCGTTTTGTTTTGGTGGAAACTGGTTGGTTGACTTCAAAAACCTAGAATTTAATTGACTTGTGTTCAGTTTGGACAAGCAGGGTACCAGAACTTAGGGCTGAACTCTGAAGTTGATCACAAAGAAGACAAACCCTTGGTTGTGCTTTCTTCTCTGTTCAGTTGTGGAAAGAAAGCATTTACATGCTTCTATATAAAATTCAGTCCGAGTCTTGCATTCCCAAGAGGAATAATTTGCAAATGTTTTTATAAGCCTGGATAGAAATCAAAGGCCAAAAGCGCATCAGAAGCTTCTGATGTATCTTTCATAACTTCTAAGGCCACTCTTGTCTTGAGTGACAATAAAAATTATTTCAAACACAGCTAACATCAGACCAGGACTTTGTGCTGCAAAAGAGAGAGCTGAACAAGTCAGATTGTTCTGATAGCTGAATGATCACAACCTCACTCGTGTTGACTAGCGTGGCATTTCAGCAAGATTTGAAAAATTATTGTCAGAACCCATCTGCTCCCACAGATAGTGTGGTTCACGTGTTGACTGCAATTAAAGAAGCAGAGCTGTCCTCTCCTATTAGATGCTTTACATACTCTCAGCTCAGTCACTGAAAAGGGCCTAAATATGCACCAGGTGAGCAGTGTTTGCATCATTTCTCCAAAGCATCCACACAGCAAGAACTGCTGGAAAATAAACAAAGCAGCTCCTGCTGGCTCTTTAGCAATGTAAATTAATAACAGATGTTCTAACAGAGTTATGACATGTAATCTGGATAGTTAGAGCAACAATCAGCCATTAGTGCTGTCAAAACAGATCTGGAGAAATGGATAAAACCCCAGGAAGGTGATTTGACAGGAGCTGAAAGTGTCACCTAGATCCTAGAGACCCTCATCACAGTTCTTCGTGACAAAGGAATGCCCAAAGTTCTGGGTTATGGAAAGATATTAATGTCACTGAAAGTCACCAGCCCTGGACTGGCAGCTCATTGGTAGCAGCAGTGAATACTTGAGAGTGGCTAAACACTTAGATATTGTGAGCTTTAATTGTTTTGTTTCTCTGGAGACACGCGCACGGAGGGCGGTGGTGGGAAGGAAAAGATGTTCATTTCTCGCAGGGAGCTGTGTGTTCAATTCCAGATGCAAGATCTGTTCCCATGAGGAAGCCCAGAAAATTAAGATTTATGGTGGATTCTGTAATTCTGGGTCTGTAATATGGCAGGGACAGAGAGACACACAGGTAGGGGGTAACAGCACTTCTGATAAACCTTTAGAAGGCAAATCCTTGCAATTTACCCCCCACCTGTGAAGTCCTCAAGTGCAAGGATTTGAAAATGTGTGCTTGAGACGATGTTAGTGGGTGTTCTGTTATAAATCAGAAGGGTATTAAATATGCTGGTGTATGAGATTACCAGCTGAAAATTGAAGGCAGTAAAATGTGATTCCCCCATGTGGTTGAAGCTGTGCAAAACTAGGTATTCATTACTGTCAGCACTAGCAGAGGAATACCTTACAATACCCAGCAATTTCGAATGGTTAGTGAGAGAATCTGCTCAGCTGCTTGTGATATTATCAGTGTTCAGAAGTCTGCCCCTCTGAGGAGGATGTCAATCAACTCATTATCATTAAAAAAAGAAGTAGAGAGAAAAGTTTGAAATGTGGATTCTGCCACTCTGAATTTACCATGTTTTTGACATTGGCTTTGTTCATTAAAAGCAATTAATCTGTTTTTTCTGGAGCCGATTTAATTTTGAAACTGTTGCAAATATCTTGTTTTCTATAGAGGCACACAGTTTATTGCAATATGTGTAATATTTTTGGGGATGCTTTTTTTTCTATTTGTGTTAGAATAAACTTAAATAAACTCAAAAATTCACATCAGTGTAAGGAGACAGTGACTGTTTTTAAAATGGGCTATCTGAAGCACAATTAGGAGTTGTGACCGTTGCTCAAAAATATCATGGAGAGGAGTAGGCTCATGATTACCAAAAGGAAGAAATCAGAATATGTGGCATACCCAAAAATATGTGTATGTTTCATGAAAGCTTTGTTTTTTAAACTTTCAAGAGGAGCTATAAAACTCCAAGATTAGGATACTTCTGAATGTGATAGCTGAGATCAAAGGGAAAATCATGATGTTATATACACAAAAGCACTTCTATCTCTGGAATACATTGCTCAGCCATGGTAAGCAACCCACTTTAGATTCCATGATTACTTGAAAAACACTTTGTGGCTTACACAGAGCAGACATAGCACTTGAGATATTCTGTCATTTATATATTGTAGGAAACAAGCTTGGAATTGCATAAAAATCTTGCACATATTACATAGGAAATCAGCTAGGAGGCTTAACAGCAGAGATTGCATTAAGATGTCAAAGGCAGCCCTGCTCAAGGATCTTTTAAGGGTTTTAGTTTAAACTTCACAAAATAGAGTTCTGAGACACAGAAGATAATGTGTGTTCTGCTGGGTTAATGACCTTGGTCAGGGACAGGAGGCATTACAAAGTCTTTAATTTACATCCTCACAGCACTTGTTACAACAGAAGATAATAAAAACTACAGAGAGAGTTCCCATTTGTATCTTTCTCCACACGAAAAAATACTTAGAGAACTAAAAGTAATAAGAATGACTAGAAAAAATATTGATTTTTTTTTTCCAGGGGCAATTGTAATAGTGAGTGTTTAGTGATTTAAACATGCTAAATAGACATTTCGTAGGACAGGGTGATGTTACCTTTGAAGACCATGTCTGTGTAATTACCTGTGCAAGAGGAGAGAGTGGGAGAACAAAACACCTCATTTTGTATAGTCAATGTTTAGGCAAAGCTATGCAGTGATGGAGAAAGGAGTAGTGTCATAGGGGGAGCAACCAGTCATCTATTCTTACCTTTTATAAAGTTTTTTACAAGCTTAAATCACTAAATACTGAACAATCTGTATTAATAAAAGTGGTTTTATCTCCCCATGGGCCTTCTGGATAGTGTTAATACATGTTATTGTTGTTGTGTTTTATTTTGTTTGACGGTTTGGTGGTGGTTTTTTTTTTCCCCCTTGCAATATTGCAATCTCATAACCTTGTTATGATTATCTTGATCCATTTTACCAGAAGTATTTTTTTCATATTGATTAGTCATTTATAGAAACATGTTGACTGGTTCTTGCGAATGGAAAGTTCAGTTTGTTTTTCTTTTCTTTTCTTTTCTTTTCTTTTCTTTTCTTTTCTTTTCTTTTCTTTTCTTTTCTTTTCTTTTCTTTTCTTTTCTTTTCTTTTCTTTTCTTTCTCTTCTGGGTTCTACTAACAAACTTCTCTTACAGTTTCTCTTCATTGGTAACTTGTGATGGATTTGGAGCTGCTTGGTGAGAAGGATGTGGTAGATTTGAAGCAAGATCTGGAGCTGTTCAGAAATAATATATTAGTTCAGTGAGGAGAGTAGTAGCTTTTCTTCTTGATAAGAAAGTGTAACCTCAGCTTCTCTTCATAGGAGGCACTGTAATGGTACGTGACTCTGAAAATCTTTCCTGTGTGGAACTGGCACATCCATTTTCAGTCTGGTGATTTCTTCTCTTGTCCTCAGCACTGAGAGGCTTTCTCAGTGGAGCACAGAAATCAGCCTGCTTTTTTACTGCATACCCTAGCTCTAACTACTTTTTTATTTATAAAATTATGAGCATTCACTAGTATTTTTAGGACCAAAATCTGCATGAATAATTCCTTGTTTGCATTATGTGTCAATTTTAACCCCAGAGTGGCAAAATGTAAGCTGCTGTTCCCTTCATTTCTGTTCCTGGCAGAGGTACTAAGAGGTGCCCATAATCCTGCTACGTGTGACAATTCTTTATTTCTTTTCATTCTTTCCTTAACCTTGATTATTGTTGTCTCTTTCACCATTTGCTGGATCTAGTTTTCTTTCTCCTTGTCTTTTTTTTTCCCTGTCCTTTCCCAGCTTCTCATCCTAAAAATTGTATATGGAAATTCCTTTTCTCCTCTGTTTGCTCCCCTTCAGCACTACCTTGCTAGCACTACTTCACATTCCTGTCCAGAAATGTGCCTTCTATATCTTTGTTCAGAGGCAAACAGTGAATCATGCCAGAATCTCTGCCTATAAATCTTTGGTGTATTTGAGTATCAGTGACACGTCCAGACTTGGCAAATTCTATTCCATGAGGTCCATTAAGGAAAAGTTCACAGAGGAGCAGGAGGTTTCTGCTTGTGTATGCTACTGTGCTCCAGAAGATCCTGTTTCTGTACTGAATCACAGACTTAAGAGCAGTGAACTCTTTTTAGACGTTGTCAGAGGGTCAAGAAATCTAGGGCAGGTGTCTCTGTAATGTTTTTTCTTCACATCTACTTTATCTGAATTAGCAGTATTGTACAGCAGGTAGTATAATTCCTGAGACTGCATCTCTAAGCAGTGCATCTGTGGATAGCTATGACTTATTTTCTACAGAGGGATGTTTTTATATTGTTTAAATGTCTTGTGTATTTCCAAAAGGTGGGGTGTTTTTCCCCATTTTTAAATCCCCTGGAAACTGTAAACTACATGACAGAAAACAGCTGATTCCAGTGAAAAAGTTTTACTTTAGATTAAAAAACCACCTTGTGTTTTTGTGGCTGGGGGAAAAAAATCCTGGAGAGGGAGTTCTCCCTATTGGGGAGTGGGTGTTGGGGCTTTATAGCTATTTTCTCATATTGCAATCTGAAGCCAACTGTCATGCCTCAGACCATGATTATATGCCTTAATTTTGGCCTGGGGAGTGGCCTGATCCTTCAGTTTTGAACTATTTCCCCTGTTTGCAGTGCTGAGCTTGCACAGGCTGCTGAGTTTTCAAAAGGTTTTGTATTTACGTGGCTAAGCAGAGACAAAAATGGACCCTTTGGCAGGAATCTCACTAAAAACATGAGTGTTGCTGCAAACTGCACCAGTACTGGAACCCCAGCCCTGTGGAGAGTGGAAGTTTATGTAATCAGTGTGTTGCAGGCTTGAAAGCTGCTGGGGTTTGCATGTTACACAGAGAACTTTTCAGAGTCACTGAGCACTGAACTTGCTGAGCTCCCTCAGCTGCTGAGAGCTCTTTTCCATTCACTTGAAGCAGTGCTCAGTCAATACAGAGTGCCTTTGAAAGCATCATCCATTCCAAATTTGCCACCCATTTCACAGCTCCAGAATGTCTCCTTTTCCCTTTTATTTTTTTTTTCTACATTGTGGTGTGTCTTTATCTTCTTTGTTGCCTTATTTAATAAAGATGTTCAGAGGTAGCACCTCGTCTGATAATGACTGGAGTTAGTTTCTCCACACCTGAGGAGTTTCTGGCCTGATTTTTTTTTAACTTCACTATCTGCTTTGCATTTGCTGGTTTGGAGGTTCTTTTTTTGAGGTGTTTTCATTGGTTTTCTGTGGAGAACATTCAGTATTTATATATCATCGCTACTCTGTTTTATGTTTGTCTCTGACTTGCTGGGTTTTATTGAACAGCTATCTCTAAAGACATAAACTCTTTTAAGGTTTGTGCAAAAACCTCAGGTGTCTCAGAATTCAAAATTCAACAAATTATTTTCATATAATTTTTTTTTTGCATGCACAAAGATATAAAACCTTTTGTGGCAGATTGAGGATAACGAGATCTCATATAAGTGTCTGCATGTAATATGGCAGCAAATTACTTTGATTTATTGCAGTCTAATTGTATGGAAAGCCAATGAATTGATATGTCATATGCCCAAAGTAATACAATTTAACTACAACAATTATGCAGCTAAGTAGAATTAGAACTTGATTGCTAGTCTATAATAACCTCTCATAACAGAAAAATCTCTTATTTATCCTTTTTTAAGCAATAATGAAAGTTAAGATTGTTTCTTCACACTTCAGGGAGGGAAAGCACAAGAGGAAAAAATGAAAGGAAGATGGAGATTTGAACTCAAGAAATCTATCTTTAGCCAGTGCTGTTTATTTTCTCTGTTTACATGGACAGATAAAACCAAAACAAACAAAACCACAAAAACACTCCCCAAAACCAACCATAAACCCTCAAAAACCCTAAAAAAATCCAAACAAAAAAATCCAAACAAAAAATCCCTCCTAACAAAATCCAAAAATGAAAAATTGGGGGGTTTTTTTCCAACAGTCTAGTTGAAGCCCAAGATGCATCCAAATCCAAAAACCTCAGCTGTAATCTGAGTGGATAATTCACCTTATGTGCCATTTTAATGCAAGGCTGTACTTAATAGGTACTGACAGTTCCCCTAACTCAGGATGAAGAATTAATTTTGTGGTGGTGTGAAAGATGCATTGTGCAAAGCCTGTTACCATTTTGCTTAAAACTGCACGTTGTTGTTGTACTCTGCACCAGAGGAAAAAAGGCTGGGAAATACCAGGGACAGATTTTTTTCCAAGGTATATTGTCAAGTTTCAGCAGCAATCAAGCTTGCTCTTTATTGCCAAGTCTGTTTTATGTACTGAGTTTTAAAGGAAGTGAACCTTGGGAAGAGCACCAGGGCTAAAGCAGGGGACTGATGGACATGGGGACCTTTACCTCACTGTAACATCAAATTCTTTGTGACTTCTGTGACTACACCTCTGAAGCTAATTTCTGATTTGCGGTGTGCTGCTGTGTTGAGGCAAAACAGGTTGCAATTATTCACAGCTACTCCACGAAATACTCATTTAACAGTTTTGGAAAGGTGTAGGGTCCCTGCTGATGTGTCACATACATCCTTACAGCATCAATTTTTAGGCTGGTTCTGTGATTTATGCAGTCCCTCTGCGGGCCTTGATGCTGCAGGATCAAGGGGAGAAGGGGCTGGGTGTGATGCAGTGGAATGCAGTGTCCTTGATCACACATTTTCTCTTGCAAAGCAGAGTGTTTCACCCTCTGCCTCTGGTAGGATGACAGGGAGGAAGGTTTTTCCTTGAGGAGGTGGAACAGAGAGGCACCCAGCTTATTGCATGCCAAAACCCACAAATGCCAGGGTCCAGCATCCTTCTCAATATCAGAAAAATGAACACAAGAGGTGCCTTTTGCCAACAGATTCCCACTGAGCCAGTGTAAGTAGGAAGCAAGCAATTAACTGACATGTACTGCCAGTAATAGCTGCTCTAGGCAGCACATTAAGCAGTGCATTAATTGATGTATTAATTGATTTATAAACACCAGCTTCCTGATTAGCTTGATTATTGCTATTGTACTGGGATGAGGAGGATGATGGGGGTCTCAGTAAGCCTTAGTGGCAGTGTAATTAAACATTTCTTTTGTTACACTCTCTGTGACATTCACTAGAACAGCACAGGAATGATGTGTTTTTCTCTGCTCGAGTAATGCACTGGATTCATTTCAGCAAACTTTACAATGCTCAGAATTGCATAAAGGCTTTCTGAATTGTGATTTATCTAAAAAAAGAAGGTGTTTTAGTGAAATGAACAATGAAAAGATGCAGGGGTCTGGGAGGCAGCAAAGGGCTAAGAACCACGTATTTAACTGTAATAAAATGTGCAAGGAAAGTTGTTCTGCTCACTGTCACACCTGGACCTGAGAATGTGCTGTTGAGGGGCTTCCCAGATCCCTTTTTTGAGATGAACATCAGGCTTCAGCTGGTCACAAGGAACTAAATTATGGCTTTGTGCAGACAGATTCTGCTTTTGCTTACAGTGCAGGTGCTGCCCTTCCACGCTCTGGGTATTTCTACTGGGAGCAGGCAAAGGGAAAACCAAGAGAAGCTGATATCCTTGATCAATCCCTTCTCTGATGCTCTGATCCTTGGGCTCTGAGGCTCAGGGACAACTGCAAGAGTGTAAACTGCACCCTTCAAAGGCCTCAGGAGAGAGCATGTGTGAGACAACACAGCTATATATTTCCTCTCAGCAGAGGCTGTACCTCAACGTTTGGGCTAAATTTCTGCTCTTTCTCTGCAGCATCCTTTGCTCACCTTCCTTCCCTCTGCAGCCTCTTCCTCACTATCTGTCTCTGCAGCCTGCTCCTCTCTTCCCAGTAGATCAGCAGGAGCTGTGAGTCATTCCACATCTCATACTAAACTCAGAACAATATTTAATCCCTTGACATCCCCCTCAAGTTGTTAATGGACTCTGTTCCTTCTCCTTTTGCCCTCTCATCACGGCAGGGGCAGAGAAGCATCTCTGGGGTCTGTCAACACTTTGCTCAGGCAGTTGATTGGGCATTGCCTTGGTGTCAGCAGCAGGCAGTAGCACAGAATCCTGAGTGTAGGGAGCATTCTATTCCAACTTTGAAGGGATGCAGTGTTGCAGCTTAAAAAACAGATGCTGCCCAGTGTGTAGACGGGGTGTCATGGAATCACTGGTAAGTGGGTGACTAGGGAAATCAGGAAAAAAATTGTATATGTACATCCCTCTGCCCCCCATACCACTTCAAACATCCCATTGATTGCTTCTGAGGTGAAAGGGTTTGTCATTGCCTGAAACACGACGATGAAAAGAAGCTGCAGTGGAAAAAGAATAATAATACTCACATAAAAAAAGTCTTTATTCCATGATTTTTCTTTGCTTATCTTTTCAATTAGATGTCCTACACTAAGTTGCAGCAGATTGAGATATGGGTGAGCTTCATGGAAATGAGGTTCCAGTGACCATGCTCTGTATTTTTATGAGCCAGATGTATTGCCTGCACCAGGGAGGTTTCATTCTATAGGCATTGACAAATTCCTCCCCCATGAACAAATGCTTGAGGGCAGCTTAGTGTGCAGGGCATGAAACTGCTGCAGCTGGACTTAATCTTCCCAAGTTTCTAGACTGTATTAATATTTGGGCAGTGTAGGAAACTACCAAGTCTAATTTTGGGAAATGCTGCAGGTATTTGTAATCGAGGTACAGAAACAGTGAAAATAATATCTTAGACTTAATGAGGAGAGTGGAAAGCAACTAGGAGAAAAAGTCACATTCATTTCAGTGGAATTTTTGTTGCTGAAATCTGTTAGAAATTCTTGAAAATACATTTCTAGCTTAACTAAAAATATTGAAAGACATAGAACATAACATTAGATATGTTTCTATGCAAAATAACTCAGCAGAGTCTACCTTTTCACATTTATTGCAACTGACAATGAGTAGTCTTTTGTTGCTTGGGTCGTTGGCACTGTCTGAATAATTTGGGGCAAGAAGCAGAATAACTTCAGTAGTGTTTATTTTTCATTTACTTTCATAGGATCTGTCCCCATAGGACTGTAAATGATGTAAGAGTCTGTTTCTTCTGTTACAGCAACACCATTAGGAGTCCACTGGTGGAAGAGGGGTCCTGGGTACAGAGGGAATGTGGTTGGAAAGCAAGGTTCACAGGCTAATGCCAGGGTTCAGCTTGAAATGGAAGCACAGGGATGACTCTCTGCTCTGTTTGCCATTTTGCTCTCCTTCAAACCCGGGCTATTTTTCCTGCATGCTCCATATTTCTCTTTTCACATTAGTAAGAAAGCAATAGCTCGAGCAATACAATCATCTGGGCCCTCAGTAAATGCACCATGACCCCTGATATTACAAATGAATAAGACACAGAACAAGTTGTGTGCAGCTCAATACCTTACACGAGGCATCTTGTCTCTAGACAGTTCATTTCTATCTCTGTTATTGTTGAGACAGTTCTTCTGGCTCACTCTTTCTTTACAAGAGTCCTTCCCTGTAATAAATGGTAACTGTCCTCCAACTGCTCACAACGATTGTGGTGGAAAACAAGTTTATTCTTTAAAAATGCCCAGAAAGATAATATTAAGTTTAATCCTCTCATATTGTACCACTTGATTTTTTTTTTCTTTTTTGTCCTAAATGCTCCAGATGTACTAAATTCAATACTACTAGAATGGTTTATGTTGTATTCATACTAATCATCTGTTAATACATTGTTTGACTGACAGTGCCACTTTAGAGTGGCAGCTTTCCTGACAGTTGGACATACATGGAAAACCTGATCTGAACCTAGGGGCAGGTGTGTGGATAAGCAATTATTGTATATATACTCATGTATGTACATAAGTATTGCTGAGCAATGTTCATTTATGTCTCTTAAACTGAATGATTAATGTATCCAGTCTGTATTCCTGTATTCTGTTACCTAAGGACTAACCTGCCTGAGGTGGTGCCCTCTAATAAGTTATATTGCTGCTGCTCTGCACTTGCCATGCAGGGAGCCAGCTCTGTTCAATCTAGAGAACTGCTGGAATGACTCAGGGTCTTTTGAATTTGGTGCTACAGTAATCACAACACCAGTTTTAACCTGCTTAGCAAGTGATCCCATCTGAGGCAACGTGTGGATTCCTTACCTTTGGTGGAGTGAGAATGAGCAGATTAAAGATTGTCAGGGATTTAGGGATGATGGAAATGGGGTGTCTCAGATGGTTCTGGAAAAGTGCAATACATTTTTTCTGTGCTGCTGGGAATTAGCCTTAGTGGCATTCATTGGCACCCATTCTATGAGTCCACTTGAGCCACAGAACAGTGACTGTGATTTTGACAGGCCAAAGGTGGGGACAGGGTTTGTTGTTGGGGTCCAGTTTCCACCAAAAGCTCTGCTCCTGGTGGTGCTCCTTATAGGTTTTCTGGAATTCTGAACATCCTGGCATTCTCTCCTGGTGTGTGGTAGAGCAGTTGCTTACCTGAGCTGTCCTTAATAAACAGCAGCACTGTTGGTATTTCATGGGAATAAAATATAACAGTGATTCTTCAGCCCACCAGACACATTAATATGTTTTCTGATTATTAATTCAGTTTGCTGTAATACCAGCAGTCTCCTCTTGTGACAGCAGTCAGAGGCAAAGGCTCTGACTGTAATTACAATTGAAATTGTAAATGAGCTCCTCTAGACTAAATGGGCATTAGATCAGGTAGTCTTTGAGAAGTAAACAGCAAAGACTGAAGGGCCTGATTGATGTCTTATCTGGTTTTGTCTCATTTTGCTGTCTCTAAATCATTGCCATTGTTATGCTCAGATTTTCCCAGTCATGGAAAGATTTGAAAGCAGGAACATTCTTGAGGGTTCATTGGTATGATGAAAAGTGCAGAAGCATATGCTGGTGAGTTAAGTTTTCATTCTCTTGGCTGGTGATGCAGTACTGGAGATTGTAAAAGTGTCAGTTTAGGACATATAGCTCCAAATAATTACTCTTCTGTAAGTCTGGATAAAGCAATATAATGAAATTACTGCTAATACAGTGAATTATGGTTTAGATTAATGTTCACAGGCAATGTCTGTTGGGGTTTTTTCTTTTTTTTTTCCCTGTTTGTTTTTTCTTGTTTCCCCTGTAAGCAAGGGATTGTGATTTCAGGTTTAATAATCTCTAATAGCTTCCTTTTTAAGGTCTGCTAAACTAAGAGTATGAGGTAACTACCATTGATCTTAGCTTGATTTATGGTCTATAGATGACCAAGCAAAGGCTTGAAAAACTACTTTGCACTAAAGAATAGCTATAAACCCCACTTTTCCATCAGAATGAATTTTGTTAGTCCGAAGATTCTGGTAGAAAAAACCTTGATATCATGCTCACAGATAATAAATTATCTGCAACCTTTCCTAGCCTGCAATCAATATGTTATTCACTATTTATTTCCCAATTTTAATCAAATCCAGAGACAGAAAACTCAGAAAAGTCAACCCAGGACAAAACTGATGATAACAATGACATTTATTGACATTTCTGAGGCACAAGGAGATTTAAATGAAGTTAAAAAACCTCTCAGCAAATGACAGGGGGTCTAATGAAAACCCAGTGAACACAATAAAATATGCACCGTCAGCTGCATGCAGGTCAAAGATGGAATTTACATAAAAGTAAGATAACTTTGCTTTTGTGGCAGTTTATCCTGCTGCTAGACAGCTCCTTGGTTGATGCAAACCAGAGCAATGACATTGTGCTGCCCAGGCCACACAGCCTTACTTCTGATTATGTAAAAGGAGAAGGAAACTGAAAGGCAAGGATGAGGGGCAGAGATGATCCAGCAGCTGAAACTCGAAGATCTTTATTCATTTATGACATATATATTTAACTGGGTTTCTATTTGCTAACAGATCCCTTTTTTTACATCTCTGATTCTGGTGGATTTAACATCCTACATTTTAACATCCTACATGTTTGGCCTTTACGTTTGTGGTACATTTTATAATGTTCCACCAGGTCTTCTGCATGTGCACCTGTTACCAAGCCCACTTTCAACCAAGAACTATTTTATTACCCCAGTCTCACCAGAGACATTGCTTTTGACATTACTCTGATCAGTATAAAACACTCAAAATGTCTGAAAAGTTCCTTCCTGTGTTCCTGTGTCTGTTTTGGAGACAGTCTTGGAGGCAAGGCTTGCAAACATCTGTAATCTAAAGCACTTGTTGGATTGCTATTTCAATTAATTTATTAGACAAATTTCATGCTGCTATTAAAGAAAATCCTGTGGCTGAAGACAGAATCAGGCAGTATGAGGAGAAAATTGTGAATATTTTTTACTTGTGTACGTGAAAGCAGACAAGGTAACAGTCGACTGATGGAGTTTCTGGGCTGATGAGGTGGAAGAGAATATGTGGGAAAGTAAGTTTACAGCACTTTCAGAGGTTTGAGAGACCATTTTCAGAGAGCAGGCTTGTGAACAAGGAATACACTGGGCATTTGCACAACTTAGGTTTCAGTTTGCAGACTCCTCAGAGCAGGTACTGGTATTTGTTCTCCTGGTGCCTGAAGGTCTTAATTCTGGAACACCAGCAGTAATTTAGCAGTGTAGAGGAGTGGAGAGGTCTTCTTGATTACATCTTATGTGAGGGCCTGCAACACAACCCTGGGACATGCTTGAGGGAAGCAGCAGGAGAGTCCAAAACTTCAAGCAGCATTTAAATGGAAGTAGGGCTGAATTTGCAACTATATTCAAATACCTTCAGATTGTACATCATAAGGCTCTGTCAAAAATTGCATTGCTATTGAAGTATGGCACAATAACAACTCTTCTGTTACAATCCCTCCAAACTGCTCTGAAAAAGTCCAATAAGAAGTTTTTTTTTTTTTAAATTATGGGAGTAGCTTCAATTTTCACAGCCCTATCATGGATGATCAGAGAGATTCAGGTTTTATTTAGAAGTGCAGTGGTGTTTGGAAACCAGGTACTACTATTGCAGACCTGAATACCTGAATTTCATGCTGCTACACACTAAATAACAACAACTAAAACAAAAACAGATCCTTGTTTCATCTTTAAATTCAAAATGACACAAAGAAATAGAGACAATACTCTGATATTATTTTGGTAGCTGATGCAAAAAGATGTTCAGTAGACTTTTTGAGCATTGGATACATACAGCCACTCTATCTTGTTTATCAGTCTTCATAGCTGCTATATTGAGTCTTATTCTGTTAGTATCAATTTTGTACGAATATGTAAAACAAAATATGTATAATTACTCCTTTGTAAACAGAGAAGAAAAATATACAACCAAGCAAAATTGTCATTTTATCTTTTTTTTCCTAGGCTGGCATAAAATGCATGATTTTGTCATTTCAGAGGTATGGTTTTTGTATTCTTCCATACAAATGAAACGAGCTGATGTAACTCAAAGGACAGCTTCTGGGGCAATACCTCAATTTACTTAATTTGCCTTTTTCTTTACTTTTTCCCATTGTATAGCTGATGACTTGCTTTTAAAGCTGCTAATTTGTATGAATTGTGTAAATAGTTTTAGTGTTCCTTGCATCTGCTGAAATATTTTTACAGCTGAGAGCGTTAGCTTTTATTATAGGTCAGGCTTTTGCATTTGTCTCTGCTACTTCATGTTCTCCTTCGATCTCTTTCTGTCCTGATAAGGAGGAAATCACAATCAAATAAAATTTAGATTGATTTTATATTTATACTTCTCATCCTACATCATACAGCTTGTCAAGAGGGGAGCTGTAGTAAAGCTGCTGCTGTACCTACTAAAGTCATTACACCACAGATCCTTGTGCTGTTTTACGAGCCCATAATCTGCTTCCATATGAGGCAACCAGATTAGTGCCCCATAAAAATGGCAGAAGCATCACTATTACTGTTCTACAAGTTTTTATGCTTTGCTGAATTTTATCATTATTATTGTTATTTTACTGTTAGTGTGGCCTAGTGAAGCTGTGGTTGCAAGAGAGAATTCTTTGTCTAAAAAAAAAGTCCAGCCCAGTAGCTTGAGAGAAGTGTGACCCCCTTGGACAGAAGCAGGAGTTTTATCTGTAGGTTTGGGTTAGGATACCTGCCCAACCTGCAAGTCATGTCCATGATTCTGTTCATTGGGCTAGGTAGTTTGTGAGGCCAAATAAATTTGCAAGTCTGTGTTTTGAAGTGGGGTGAAATAGTTGACATCAAAATTGTTGAAGTGATAAAGGGGAGATAATGTATCTGCTCATTTAGTTATTCAAATATTTAGAGCAGCATTTGAATACTAAACTTCTATAGCTCTTATAAAGCCCCTTTCTTGTTCCTTTTGACACACATATTTATTGGCACATACCAGTGGTTTTGAAACTGCAACATCTTTTTCAGTATCTCTATTTCCAGGTAACATTCATGCCAACAGAAGAGTGAACTTGTGAAAAAAGGGGGGGCTTTTTCTTCTAGTTTGGGGCAAGCAAGCAGAATTATACATTTGGGCTGTGGAAATTCTCTAAGAAACTGAGGGAGTTTTATCTGTTTATTTGCATATGTATTGTATTGCTCTGAGAAAGTCATGAACAGTCTTTGTTTTCCCCTAAGTGTGCCCTCAATTTTAGAAAAACGGGGTAATCACAAGGACAGTGCTCCAGAAGTTTTAATGAGCATTCCTGCAGATTCAGAATGATAGAAATTATGTCTCATGTGCCAGGGGAGGAAGAGAAATCCTTGGAATGAGAGGGAAGGCAATTTATCAGTCTCTGCAGCTATTGAGGCAGAAAGGACATCTTACAGGGTCAGAGAACTGTAGGTTCTGGTGGGCAGCCAGACAGGGGGAGAGCTGAAAGAGAAGCACCTTGGGGGCACCCATGTCCCATGTCCCTTGCTCTGGGAACTTGGCCTTTGCCAGGACACTGAGCTGGGGCTGACCCCTGCAAGGAGCTGGGATAGCCCCAGGAAATCCTTATTGCCACCCAGCTGAGCCAAAATCCAAGAAATGTCTTTCTCTGGAGCTGTTTACTACCTGATGGGAACCTTTTAGTTTTCCTCTGGTGCTGCTGTTTCTGAATACCTCATGTTATAGAGGTCATTTTTCTTCTGTTCTATCTGGTGCTATATATTGAGTATAAATTATAATTGCAAATACAAATAAGGATATTTATCTTGACATCACTTTTAAGTGTATTTTAGCAGAGTGACTCCAGAGTGCCCATTCAGCAAAATACATCCTTTCAGGTGGGATCATTTGCTTTTCCTGAGCCTGTCAGAGAGAAGACTATTTCAGCTTTTGTCTCAATAACTCAGGGCTCTCTTAATTTAAATTTATTAGAAGCCAGGGAAGGTGCCCTGCTGCTGTATAACCTTGGATGTCTTACAGGTTTTTCAGCTGCAGAATAAGGGCAATGCCCTGAGTAGATACAAATTTAACTAGACATGAGAAATTGCAAAATCCTTTTTTTTATCACCAGTTTTCAAGTCCCTTGATTCGACCATCAGAATAAATTTTCTATGATCTCATAACTTCAAAAGCTCTCCTCGCTCCCTTCTTCCCCCATCTGTTTAACCAATAACCTATTCTCACAAACACTGAAAATCACATTATGAGCAAAGTTGTCTTGATGGGTCTGCAATGTACTGTAGATCCATGCTGAATTAGGTTATATGTGTGCTGAGAGTAGGCAGGATAGAGTAAAAGTGGCACTCTTTTTTTTTTTCTTTTCTTAAAGGTAGACTTTTTAAAAAAAACTTTTTTCAACAAAGATGATAATAATGGATTTGGGGCCAACTAAAAATATTGAGATGATTTGTACAGCTGAAATTGAGGGGGTTTTTATTAAAAAATATTATTAATCAAGGAATGCAGAGGCAAGACTTTTTTCCCACCACTTCCTAGTACTACTGAGAGGGCAGAATTGTAATTTTGGAGACTTGTATATATTGTTTCCCTAAATAACTTGAGATGATGTTGCCAATAATCTCTCTCTTAGTGAATACACATAGAGTATCCAAGATCTGAATCCACTTGTAGGAATGAGATCAGTGTGGTGTTGTCAGAGATGGTGGTTATCATGAAGGATACCAAGATCCCTATTTTATGAACTGAAGGAGACAATGAAAAAAAAAATTTTTAAGATGTTAGACCAAAGTTGCACTTAAAGAATGGATTTTTTTGGGGGAAACAACTGTTTCAACCAACCTACTTTGCTTCTACAGCATACCAGGGAAGAAGCACTGAATCCCTTGTGTCTTGACTTTGGGAAGTCTTCTGACCCTGTCTCTCCTGATATCCTCAAAAGTGAAGAAAGCACAGTCTGCAGAGATCTGTGACAGCATGTGTGTGTGTGTGTGTAAAATTGTTTGAAACTTCTACACAGAAGGCAATTATCAGCTTTCCCATCAAAAGAGTGGTGTTGGAGCTGCCCTGTGCTTCTGGTTGCTCATTAATGATCCCCACCCTCAAGGTGTGGGCAAGCTGGGAGGGAGGAAGCTGTGTGCACTGGGCAGTGAGAGCAGAATTCAAAATGATCTTGGCAACCTGGGGAATGTGAGCTGAAATGGAAGAGGGGGAAGTGCATGATCCTTCACGTAGGCAAGCTGAGTCAACTGCATAAATAAAGTATGAGGAGCAGCTGGCTGGGAAGCTGTTATACAGAAAAGGGTCAGGGGTTGTGCTGAACCACCAGCAAATACGTCTGAGTCATGAGTTAAAAATGTCACACTGCTGTGGTGAATCCAAATCCCATACTGGGAGGCAGCAGGGCACTTGAGGGACTGTTTCCATTCTGCTCAACTTTGATAAAGATCCCTGGGTCTCAAGGCTAAAGGGTTATACTGAATTTGGGGCACTTGCTGAAAGAAAGATCTGGATCAGAGGGAGACATTTTAACAAGAAGTTCCAAGAATTATTAGATTCCTAGAAACTGTCATCTGAGATCAGAGACCAGATTGAAATTGCATAGCCAAAATAAAAAAAGGAAGATGGAGGGAGCACATAATATTTTTTAGAACTACAAAAATTTCTGGAATGAAGGAAAAATGGATCTCTTCTCCCTCCCCAAAATCTAAAACTCCCAGTCTGCAGTGGGCTACAGCCATAGCAGAGTAAGCACAATTTTTTGGAAGATGCAGAAATTTAAGGAGGACTCTGAGAAGGGGAAGTGTTCAGGAGTTTATTGACTGTGTAAATGAGGATTAGGAATTGTTTGGCTTATCAGGCAAAAGGTAGCATAATGCAACTGACAATCAAGTAAGAAGGTGGGATGGTTAATCTCCATCTTTCCCAGGTGTATAAAAGTTCCAGATAAGTTCTGCTGATGCGTAGAATATGGGTATTGGCAATTTGGAATGTGACAGAAAGGAAAATGTGACAAGAAACAACCCGTTAGGTTAAATTAACCTGGAAAACTAGAAAGATAAAGGGCAGATTATTTATAGAGGAAGAAGAAACTCAACTGAGGAAGGAATATTGTTATATTGCAAACATGAAAGGTTTATGTGGAGACTTGCTTTGAGCATCTCCCTGTTTTAAAAGACAAGGAATTATTGTGCTGCTTTTGAAGTTTTAGGAGCTTGAAGACACTCAGGAGGGACTAGACCAGTCTCTGGCAACTTTTACTTCCTATTGTAAAAAAGTAGTCACTGCACAAGGGTGTGTATGTTGACACTTACTACAGTTGCACCTTTGCTCTGCTTTGTAGATGTCCCCTGAGAGAAAGGCCAGTCCCAGTGGGCAGAAATAGAGGACCAAGCAAATGTCATCTTTAGTTTGTATCCCACTCAAAAATCATGATCTGTGTCTTGGCTTGTGTTAGAGCAAATACCAAATTCAGGAGGTGAAAATAAAACCTCAGGTTACACTGACAAAGCAAAACAGAAAAATACGAGGGATAAACAAAACCCAAAAACCTCAAAAAGTAAAACAGTATCTGAGTGATGCAGCAAAATGTTTCTGACTCTTTGGTTGACTGGAGAGAAGAGAGGTTAAAGATAAAGGTTGGGAGGAGAGATGGAAAAGGGAACAGGGGATACACTTTCTATATCCATTGGCCAGGATGGTGAGTAAGAGAATTTGGACTGTGGCTGCAGCAAGGAGCTCTCTCTTCCTCTTGTGAGATTTCTTCATTACCATCTTTCTTTTGTAAGGGGAAGGCACTCTTTTTTACTATTCAGCTATTGATCATCCAAGTAGCAGTTTGACAATGTGCCACTGTTCTGTGTCCCATGCTGCTGTTTCCATGGCTCAGAGAAAAAAAAAATATCACTGTCAAGCCATGTAAGGATGGGTAAAAACATGATAATAAAACACAAGGAGCCATCAGCCCATTCTTTTTATGGAGACCAGGTCTGACCCAACCAGAAACATCAGTCCTGAATAAATTTTAATTCAGCCCTATAGCCATGTAGGTTTTGGGATGGGTTGTTCTTTCTTAGACTTTTAAGAACAGTGTTATTTTAAAGTGCCTGGACACTGCACATATCCATAAAGATTGTGTTCTTGCTGAGATCAAGAAAGATCCACAGTCTCCTAAAATAATGGCTGAATTCTAAGCAAGTAAGACAGAGAAAGGAAAAGGGGAAATAGAAAAGAGAACTTCTCGCTTTCTTGAGATGAAGATGCCATTTGTCACAAAACTATAAAATTGTAGAATGATTTGGGTGGAAGGGATCATAAACAACATCTATTTCCAAACGCTCCTGCCATGGCCAGGGGCACCTTCCACTAGACCAGGTTGCTCAGGGACCCATCCAACCTGTCCTTGAGCACTCCTAGGGTTGATGGGACACCCACAGCTTTTTTGGCAACCTGTTGCAGTGCTTCACCCCCCTCACAGTAAAGGATTTCCTTCAAACAGCTAATCTAAACCTGCATGCTGGTGGAAAAAGTCCCTCTCCATATTTCTTGTAGGCTTCCTTAAGGCACTGGAAGGCCACAATGAGTTCTTCCCTCCAGAGATGTTGAGCTGTTGACCACAACTTTGGGTGCAGCCATCCAGCCAATTCCTCCTGCACTGGGTGGCCCATTCATCAAATCCAAGCCTCCACGGTTTATAGACAAACATGTCATGTAGGACACTGTCAAATGCTTTGCACAATTCCAGGTAAATGGTGCCTCTTGCTCTTCATTTATCCACCAATGCTGTGCTGTTTTAGGCCACTAAATTTGGCAGGTATGATTTAAGCCCTTAGTGAAACCATGCTGGCAGTTACCAATCCCTTCCTTATTTTCCACGTGCCTTAGCAGAGCTTCCAGAGTGATATCAGTCCATCATTAATCTTCTCACACTGAGGAAAGCCTGTGTGAAAAGTGGTAGCTCTTCAGCTCTTTCATTATCTTTTTAGCCACGTGTCTTCAGAGAGACTTCAGTGTTTTTCTGACCCAAACATAGCAGTGAGATAACCTCACATCTTATTAGCACTGACAGAGGTACCTTGTCTCCACAGACCCCACAGTTGCCTCTTCTTTTGGCATTGTACATCACAGAGTCCTTGCAGGAACATCTCAAGGATATGCAGCAGCCAGCTTTCAACTGTGTCCTTTAAGGCTTTTCAGTCTTTCATATCGCTCCCCCAACCTTTGGAGGTGATGTATTATCCAATTCCTCGCATTAAGAATTTATCATTCCTTGGGATGCCATGCTGGCATCCATTCCCTGTGATGCTTAAAAAGACAGCAGTATTTCCTAGCTTTAGTCACTGTAAGAGTAACCTACTTTCACACAATTTTAAATTGGAGTGAGCTTTAAAAATTATTTGAACTCACCTCCTGACCTGAATATTCACATTCTTGTCACATTAATCCATTTTGATATAATGATGTCATAACAGATTTGGGGAAGACTCAGGCAAGTGTCTTTTCAACTTAAGTAAGTCTGGAGAATTCTTTCTTCATAAGACCTAAAGCACATTAAGTCTCACAGTGCAGGGTTTGGGCCATGCAGCTCCGTGTGCTTGAAACAAAAGATTTAGCATTGAAAAAGCACTGGACACAGTGGAAAAGGTGAGTTTTGGAAACAGTCTGTGCCACCCATTGAAGACAAGAAAAGGGTATTCAAGTCTCTACTATTGTGATAATAGTGTGTCTAGTGATAAAATCGAGATTATTTATCTACACTTTCAACCAAAAATCCTAAATGTGTCAGGGAGGTGCAGCGAAATAACGGAGTGCAAATAAAGGATAAATATAGTAACCTAATATTGGCTTTTTTTTTTCTTTTTAACCAATATCCTGCCATTTAATTAAGCAGTGTCAGTGTTCTTCACTGCCATACTAGTAATTTTGTTTTCTTTTGGGGTATTGTACTTTTTGTAGCTTATTGTAGACTGCATTCTGCCATCCATGTCACTACTGTATAACTCACATTCTGCCCTCCCAGTTACAGCAGGAACATAAAGGGAGTGAGAGACTAATCAGAGTGAGCACAAAAGGAGACAGAATGTGTCCCTGAACGCTTAAACTCATCAAGAGAAGGCCTGCTGCCTTTCCTATTTTGAATGCACAGTTGGTGCCTGATATCAAATACTTTTCCTTTGGTAGTGAGGTCTGTGGCTGCCTGCACAGAAAGCATTATGAACCAAGCACTAATTCCTATTCCCTATTCTATTCGACCGAAAGTTGTCAGTGCTTGCATGCACCCATTGAAGTGGTTTAATCCTACTGCCTTTCTGACACCTGAATGAAACCAGACTCCCTGCATGGCTTAAGGGGCTGAGCAGATGTTTCCACAAGGCAGAAATGAAAACAGGAATATTCAGGTCAATGGCATTGCAGAGACAGTAGTCNCAGACCTACCAAATATATATATGTATAAATATAAATAAAGAGGTGAACAAGGGAGTTTCCATTTGTTACATATAACTCTACATTTATTTGCACATGCAAAAGGAGGAGCATGCTTTCTTTTGGACATAGCTATAAAAACACCAATGTACCACAAAAAGGTAACTTCACCAGAGACCAGGAAAATGGATATATCCAATGGATCTCTTAGGCACATGCAGTGCTCTGAAATTTAGCAGGATCAGAGATAAGGAAGCCAGAAAAAGGCCAATAAAGGAAGAAGTTAAGGTAGAGATAAAACATTTGAGTATTTTTCCAAGCAAAGAAAAGATTGGAAACACTTTTCAAAAGATGGTATTCACTTCATGAACAAAGGTATTGGGGTAGATTTTGAAAATAATTTTTTCATTTAAAAGCCTAGCAATAAAAGAGGAGAATATTAGAGCCATTAGTTATGCACCACATCTTAATATCAGTGATAGAATTTCAGCTGTCATAAAGCCACAACATCAGAAAATGAAGGTCATGGCAACAAAGACAAATCTACAGATCTAGGTAACTAAAATAAAAAGGCTGTATCAAGACAAGCTTCACAAACAGCAGTGATGATTCAGTCTGTGGTCCCAGCTTTTAAGAATAATTCTCATAAACCAGTCAAACACAGGAATGTAAAAGTGCAGAAAGGTGTAGTCCCATGTAGAAATGCAATTTTGCCAGTTTCAAATGTCTCCCACCTGCACTGTACTTTCACAGGGGAAGAGGAGCAGTTGTGATATCAGTGTACTTGATACGTGCCTTCTGCTTTGTTGCCTTCTGGTGTTATGTGCCAAGGACAACTCATCTTTCTTTGTGAGGTAGCTCTGTTCCTGTGTACAGGGATGTCATTTTTATGCTTCATGTTAAAAACCATCAGCTCAAAAGCCCTTCCTGAGGTTTCTGGGAAGAAAGGTTTTCTTTTTCTTCATCCTGATCAGATATCTTCCAGCCTCCTTCCCTTGGCTCCTATGGGCCTTCACACAAATAACTGAGTAGAAGTGAGCCTTCCTCAGGCCTTTTTCAGCCTCCAGAGCAATATGCCAGCCCCAGTCAGCACCACTGGAGTGATTTAGTGACATCCTCTCTTCTGTCCCCCCCCATAACCCGAGCCCCCTTGAGAAGTTTTATTTTCTCTGCACGCTTGGCCTCCCTGTGGGATCGCTCTGACATGACAGACTCCTGAGGTACATCCCATGAAACCCTTCCTCTTCAAATAATTTCTCAGAAAATACTTTAGGACTTGCTTCCTTTCCACAGACATCTAAAAATTTGTGTTTTCTCTACCCAGTTGGGCTGGCAGGGAATAACTCCCCTATTTTCTGGCAGGCTCACCAAGAGCCATGGGACCTCTACTGCCCACAGGCTGCTTAGGAAAAAAGCTTTTGCTGGCCTGAGAGGGAAGAATGGCAAGGGACAAAAACAATGTTGAATTCTTAAGTGTTGGATAGAAGTACTGCAGATTACTGTGGGCTAAAATCAGCTAAAGCCATTATCTCACCACTTTTTGGGGTGTGCTACCCCTACTATGACAGACATACATGTCCATCATCCTTCTCTATTTCAAATGGATGGCAGTGAAAAATCAGGAGAACTGTGACATTCCCTGTATCCCTAAATCATGCTGTACAAGCTCTGCTTTGTCCACAGTGAGGTCATGAATGACTATCTGCAGAATATATAGCTTTTTTCCTGTTTGTTGTGGAGTGCTTGCACCACTTCNAGGAGACAGAATGTGTCCCTGAACGCTTAAACTCATCAAGAGAAGGCCTGCTGCCTTTCCTATTTTGAATGCACAGTTGGTGCCTGATATCAAATACTTTTCCTTTGGTAGTGAGGTCTGTGGCTGCCTGCACAGAAAGCATTATGAACCAAGCACTAATTCCTATTCCCTATTCTATTCGACCGAAAGTTGTCAGTGCTTGCATGCACCCATTGAAGTGGTTTAATCCTACTGCCTTTCTGACACCTGAATGAAACCAGACTCCCTCCATGGCTTAAGGGGCTGAGCAGATGTTTCCACAAGGCAGAAATGAAAACAGGAATATTCAGGTCAATGGCATTGCAGAGACAGTAGTCAAGGGCCTTGAGAGACATGAGGTATAGCAGCAAGTTGAAGTGAAAGGTCTCTTTCACTGTATTCTTTTCACTTTTTTTATATATTTATATATATATATATATATAT
>VXBC01008395.1:62614-110402 GCA_013399945.1 Ploceus nigricollis | reverse complement strand
AGAACTGTGACATTCCCTGTATCCCTAAATCATGCTGTACAAGCACTGCTTTGTCCACAGTGAGGTCATGAATGACTATCTGCAGAATATATAGCTTTTTTCCTGTTTGTTGTGGAGTGCTTGCACCACTTCCTCCTCTAATGTTTGCCTTGAATGAGATATCTAGATTTATTAAGAAACATATTAGCAGGTTTAGGTGCTCAAATAGCACTCTTTTCTCCCAAACTCTTGATATCATTTGTTTATAGGGCGATTAATAGCAATATTCTGGCTATCACACTGTAAAAAAGTGGGCAATTCACTACCAAATATACTGTTAAGATCTTGTAGGTCCTTTCTGATTTGAGCAGACTCTTTGTAAATTTTCATAAATGCCCTTGCATCTGGATGTTGAAGATTAGCAAGCAAATTTTCTAATTTTAATGTACTTTTAACCTCTGCTGCTAATAGTCACCTCAGCTTACAGAGATGATTCACTTCACTGTACATAGCAATCAGGAACATTAACTTTGCTAATATCAGTCTGACTCAAGATGCATTAAAATATCTTTTCAGAAGGCTAAAAATATATTAAATTTGATCTGTGCATGTTCCCAAATCTTCCAATCTTTGTGGTATTACTCAGATATCTCTTTTGTGGGCCCAAAATGAGAGAAGCAAAGACTAAAATTGCCCTTGATATTGCAATTCTGGAAATGTGGAGAGCTTGGGCAAGAAAAAAAGGTCCTCACCTGCATCTTCTGAAAATGAGTTATGTTTCTAAGGGTGTAAAGGTGTGTTATACACCACTTTTGCCCAGCCAGCACAGAGATTCAGTGAAATGTTCCCACTTGAGACAGGTGCTTACATAACTGAATAAAATTAACAGCTTTCCTGTTTGTGTAGTCATAGGGGGGAAAAAAAATCTCATTAGGATATGGGTCCTATCTCAGACTGCACTACACTTCAGGAAGCTATTTCCTTCTGACTTTGTACAGAAAAATGGAAGTACTGGCCTTGCTTAGAGTGCATGCAGTGCACCCCAAGGTGACACACTGAGGGTCTTTGCAACCTCATGATCAAAGAAATGAAAGGACAAAATCACACACAAATGCTGTAATAATGGTGTCATGAGGCAGTGGTGGTTTGCTTCTGAAGGGAAAGGAAACAAATGAAAATAGTTCTTAACTGGTGAATGTGAACTTAGCTGAACTTTTTAAAAGTAGAAAAAACATAAATGATGTTTCAGGCTTTTTTTCCTCTTTTTTTTTCTTTTTTTTTTTTTAATCCTTTTGAAAGGAAACCATGTACCAGTTATAATCCTTTAAGATAGCAAAATTCTTTAAAATAAATTGTCAGGAGAGATCAAAGAATGAGTCAGGGATGTAGGAAAGGCTATGTCATATCCAATAAATAATGAGTGTTTCTTTAGCATGTTGCCAAAGGCAGCCAGGATCTGGTCTTTTACAAAAAGCACTGGAAGCCTTGGTGTACGTGTTAGGTAAACAGGCATGGAGAAATGAGGAGGGAAAAGTAAAACCAGGGTAGTTTTTAGCATCTTCTTTTGGTTATAGGTTATTTTTCATAACCTGTTATTTGATCAGCTGCTGGGACTGCTCAGACATATTAATATTGCATTATAATAGCAATATTACATTATTGCTCTTGCATTATAATAGCAGATATTAACATGGATGGAAGAAATGCCACAGATGGGGAAGGAAGGAGCTGAGAGCAGTGGCAGCACAAAGATGACTCATCTATAAACAAGACACAGGTAGCAGGGAAAATTGCTTGGCTGTACAGCTCAAATTAAAAACATAAAAATATCAGGAGCAATCTCACCAGACCTCTCATTTTTTTCTTGCAGCTCAGAATTTTCTGGAGTTTTAGAGTTGTTTTTCTTCATCCTGTTACTTTCAGGTATCCCACCTTTAGCAGGCCAGCTGTTTTTCTGTGTGTTACATCTGACCATGCAGAGCTCTCATAGTTGTCTTGTGTAACAATGAGCAACCTCTTCTCTGCCTCTTCCAAAACAGAGACATGGTTTGAAACACAGAATTTTCACACACCACCCCCACCCCAGCCTCTCCCTTGCAAAAGGACTCATGAAGTGGCAGCCCTGGAAGAACCTGTGGGCTGAAAGCAGACAGAATCACAGAACTAAGTTGGAAAAGACCTTTGAGATCACCAAGTCCATTGCATCCTTGCAAATTTTTCTCTCTTTCCCCATCACACATCAGCTTGTGTCTGCTGTATTTGCCTGAGGAGACCCTTTGGAGGCTGCTGGTGGGCTACAGCATCACCACTGTGCACAGCCAAGAGTTGGCAGAAATCCCTGTTAGTGCTGTCCCAAAAAAGCAAAGCTTAATGTCACCACTGGATTCCCTTCTAGCTACTAAGATAAAACTGCTGATGTTAAGCCCAGCTTAAGCAGGGTAATATGAGGGGTGTATACCATAAGTCATTTAGTGCAGAAAGATAAACATGATTTAAATGATTGAGTGCTCTTCTAAATACAGCTGTGCACCAGAAGACATATCTAAAGCTTGGCATTTGATATTTCTGTGTCACAGGATTAGAGTTGGTTTGGGATGGGCACCAGCACAGTTTCTGTGGTTGCTGTGTTTCAGGAGTGTGGTGGGTCATTGCAGAACAGAACAAGTCAGAAATTGTGATCTGTGTGTTTGTGGCAGGCTGCAGGGCTGGCAGTCTGCTGGGTGGGTGGGTGAAGAGCCTGGCAAATATAAATCGTGAGGTGGGAGTGAATGTTCCCATCTGATGATAGACACATCTAAATGGGGGCTTTAATCAGCTAAAAATATTAGTTCTTTTAGCACAATAAAAAAAAAGAGATAAGAGGAGGATTAGTGGAACACATTCCTATGAGTCAGTGGCAATATCCAGCTAGGTATAGAGGATTGGTTTTGGTTTGGTTATTTTTTCCTTGATCGGAAAGCCTTTCCTCATCTGATTTTCTTGGAAAAAGCAGACCTTCCCAGGGTGGGAAAACAGATTATATATATATTGTTAAAATTAGAAAAAATAGAAAAATGAATGAAGGCATCAATACAGTTATATTTGGCTAAATATTTCCATTTCAGAACATATCTTTTGCTCAGAGTCACATAATTTAGTGCTGATTTTCCAGGCAAGCAAGAGTATATGATCCTGTTCTGTCTCAGTGTTGCTTCCACTTATTTCTGAAACTGTTACCCAGTTCAGCCAAGACTTAGATGGATTAGAGGATCTCAAAGATGAGAGTCCTATTTTGTGAAAACTCATTCAGGAGAAAAACTGGAGTCGTTGCTTCTGTGGAGGAAAATTCACAGCACCAGGCCAATAGTTGATTGGCCTGGTGGCCTCTTCTCAAAGTAAATCCAGGGCTTAGGAGAAGTGCTAAGGCTGACTTTGCAGAGAAGGAAAACAATAAGGCCCTGTTGACACAGGGAATAGGGGTTCAGGTCATGTGCAGAATTAGGAGGATGCTGGTAACAGAAGGATATTGAAACCTGTCTCCAGAAGGATCTGCTCATCATGGAGCTAGTTGTGTCTTCCCTTTCTTTTCAGCCCAGATGGTAAAGCCAGTTCCCACATGGAGATAAAATTATATTTCTGTTTCTTTTAAAATTTTTTTTTAATGGTGTTAGTCCTACTTTACCATGGATTCTGTGGTGGTGAATTGAGGTCTGCACTCCAGAATAATTCCTTCAATTCCCTGTGGAGTTATTTCCATCTCCAGTGTTTGTGCACCACACTGTGGTAGTGTCATACAAACAATACAACATTAAGCCTGTGAAGGAGTCTCAGTAGGAGATGATTAATTTATAAGCATGAAGATTTCATTAAATTTATTTCCTATCCACCAAAGACAGGCTCCCCTGTAATATCCCCTCTTAATTCTCTATGTCAATTTTCTGATATTGGACTGGACTTTTCTGATATTAGCTCTTTCTTAAGTGGACAGAGGAATTTTTTGGGTGCATCTCATTCATGTCTGGAGTGCCTGGAAGCAGGGAAAGCGAAAATCCTGAAGGCAGGTGAGTGCAGGGGGGTGGCAGGTTCTGTTTTCTCTCACCTGCTCTGCTCCATGAGCTGCTCTCACGTCCCTGTAGCTGCTGCTGAGCCCTGGCCCAGGGTAGGACCTGTTCTGCCAGAGCCTTGCAGGGACAGCTTGATGAGATGCTCCTGCAGCCATCACGTGCAGAGAGAAGCAGGGAGAGGAGCTTTAAAAAGCAAACAAACCAAGCAAACCCAGGGCTGGCTGCACCTGTGTACAAAAGAGGATGGCAGGAATTTCCCTGCCCTATTAGAGCACTGGTCCATTGCCTCCCATGTCCAGCCTCAAATCCCAGCCAACACCAGATGCTCCAAAGTGTGGAACAAGGCACAGTGCAGCAGGCAGCCATGCTGGCAGGAGGTGTCACTATTAATACTCACTTGTTTAATCTTTTTCTACTTCTCTCTAACTCAATAATTTAATTTCAGCCCATTTTTTTCTCCCAACTTTGCCTCAAAAAAAGAGTTTTATTCTCCTACTGTAATACCAGTGTCCCAGTCATCTTTGCTAAGCAGCTGAAGGATTCACTGTGTTCTCTTAATAGCAGTTTAATTCTGTAGGTATTGATAGCTGGGGGAATTTATCTGCAGTTGAATCTGCTCTTTGGCTGTGTGTAGTAACTTCTCAGGCAGGTCATGTACTCCATTCCACTGCTATCTCCTGTTCCTCTGTATATTTTTCTGCATTTTGCATTATCATTTGTTAAATACATTCCAACCTGCAATTTATCTTAGTCAGCAGTTTTAGGACCTTTGTGTCTCTCTGCACACACAGGGAATTTAGAAATAAATCACTGCTCTAACTGGTTGTTTTTAACGCAAAAAATGTTTTAGAGAAAGTCAAGAGGGGCTTGGTCAATATTGTCTGGACTCTCCTGTGCAATAAGACATTTTCCATATGTTTTCCCAAGTGATAGGAGAATCCTGATTCAATTCAATTTTCTGTACTTGCTATTTTTAATTTTTAATATGTATGCTTTTCATTGAATTCAAGCTCTGCTGGTTAAATTTCATGTGTTGGAGGTAATGCAGACACTAGTCAAAATTACTTTTCTACTACTTATGCATTGATTTTTGTTGGCAGGTTTTACATAAAAAGAATCTTTCTGAAATATTTGGTGGGTTAGATAATGCAGAATAAGCTAAGAAAACAAGAAACTGCATACAGCACAGCTATGTTAGGCAGGGTTTCTTAGATATTTAAAGACAGAACCTGTTTTTAATAAGATGTTTCCTAAAGTACATTGCTTTGCTGAGGTGGAAACTGCATTAATGTAAGAAAAACATGTCTCTTCTTTAAAACCTGTCAAAAAATAGGGTTCTTTGAAATGAGAAGAAGGATTTGCATAAAGATCTAGGTCTCCCTCCTGCACCACTGAAACAAGTGAAAGTCTTTGTGCAAACGAGTCTGACTTTCTGCTGGTTGGGGTGGAGATCCTGCTCCCAGTGCAGTGAGTTACCCTTGCTAGGCTTGCCTGCCTTCTCTCATTATTAGTGGGAGGTGTAAATGGGCTCCTTTGGTGCTCAGGGTAAGCGTTCCTGCCTCTGTGCTCCTCTGGGTCAGCGCCAGAGCACCTGGCACTGTCAGGGCTGTGCCACACCCATGGACAGGAACTAAGTTGGAAAATCTGTGGGGTGGTGGAGCACCTCTCTCCTCACCACACACACTCCAGGGCCTTAACTGAGAATGTTTAGGAGCAGAGGCTGTTTGCCCATCAATCTGTCTGCTGCTCTCAGCAGGGTGAGTCCTCCGCAGCGCCGGGAGTCACCGAGCGCTCGGGTAATAATGTGTAATAAATGATCACGGAGGAAAAAATTGTTGTGAGGATTGTGTAAAATTGATTCAAATGGGAGGCAATTGTCACAACTTGTTTTAAAAACAAAAGCAGGGCTTTTAACAGACCTGTGGCTATAATGCTTCATTATCACAATCAGCTTTCTGTCAAGAACTAAGAAAGGCTGGGAGCTCATGGGGACCCCTCTTGATAAAGAAGTAATATTCACTTTTTTTCTGTGATATTAGTCTACAGGCTTAACAAATTATAAATAATTGCTGAAATTAAAAATGATTGAATAATACATTCAAGGGACAGTTTTCTTATTAGAAAACTGGTCTGGTGTACATTCAAAAGAATTTTCTGCTGTTATTTAGCAGCAGGGATCAGAAATATTCATTTCCTCACAGTAAGATGCATCTAACAGTTTCCTTAATTTGGAGACAATAAAGACTGGAATGTGGAGGCACTATTGCAGTGAAGCGACTCATGCTATACTTATTAGGGAACAATAAGATTACTTTACCTTCTGAAGCAAAACTAAATCTCCAAACTACTTATTTTTAAATAACTGAAGACTACATATGAATAGGGATAATCGGATTCGAGAGATTTTTCTGTTACTGAACCCACAAAAAGCTGACACATCTATTTGCCGTGCCTGAGCAAAAATGAAGAAAAAACCCAACAGTCTAGAGAAAATGACTGAAGTTTATAAGTACAACTGATCTTTGCATGTGTGTGTTAATACTTTTGGGGTGTTTTTTGAAGTTCTCCAAGCGTTGGTAAGATGAAGTTATTTCAGCTGAGGCAGTGAGCAGAACTTTGTGCTTCTTTATCACTTCATCAAAAATACAGTCCTGATATAATATGTACAATAATGTATAAACACAGGCAAATTCTGAAAGAAGGCAGCTGTTATCCTGCCAGTGTGCCTCCTCTTACCTATTTTTTGTGTGGCAAGGCTGCTATAAATGTGAATTTATAGTACACTGCTACCTCAGCCTCCAGCTGGATGGACATCCTCTCCTCAAACATGTTCCCTCTTCAGACAGACACAAGACTTTCAAATGGTCATCTTTCTGCCTGATCAATCTAAAAGTCATCATTATAGAAATATTTTGCCAGAAAGTTCATTTGCTCAGAAATCTGTCAAGAGGTGCTTTTTGGGTTTTACGGATTTATTGGCGTAAACCAAATTTCAAATACAATTGTTCATGTGGGCTTCCCGGATAAAAATTTTACTAATAAAACTTCTCATGACACAAACAGATTTTGGACAGAATTAGGGAGTCACTGAAATAGGAGATGCCAGCAAAAATAGGGTTGAAAATCAGTGTGGGACTGTCCCGTGCAGCCTTTGTGGCTTTCTTTGTCTTCATTGAACTTCAAGTGTAGTAAGAGACTAGAAGGAAAGAAGAGATGAAGCCTGGACAGAGGAAGAGCTTTACAGAGATGTGAGGTCAGAGTTTATGAACTGGACAGGTGAGAGGGAGAGCATGGGAAACAGGCTGTGACCTTGCTATAGCTACAGCAAGAAAGGAAGATGAACTTTTCCTGGAGGCAGGGAGAGAAGAGGAACAGGGAAAGTGGGATGAGGAGTTGTTTTAAGCCATTGCATAATGAAGAACAGGCTTAGGGGTAGGAATAGTGATGAATGATCAGCTGTACAAGCCAGAGACAGAGAGAGCTGCTAGGCAGAGGAGGCTGCACAGAGATAGCTACAGGGGGAGGAAGATGGAGAGATAATTACAGAGAAGTAAATCACAAAGTAATATGCCTGTATAAAGAATTTAAGTAGGAATTCGGTAAAGACTAAGACTTTTTTAAGTACATCTCCAGATATATTTCTGATTGCATAGAATTGCTTTAGATATTGGCTTTATTTTAAGAATGAATGAGGAAGTTCCTTGCACCATCCTTCTGAGGGAGGAGTGTTTGCTAGGAAGTACAAGGGTTTTTAGAAGCTAGTTTGCCTGTTTATAGTCAAGGTCGCAAGAGAATCTGAAAGGTTTTAATGCATCAATACACTAGCCAGTAGCATGCTATTTGAATTCTCTCAAATTCATCGTTTTTGCAGATGTAATGGTTGGACACTGAACAGGTTTTCAAAGTGTGTCCTACAATAGTCACATCATCTAAAAATCAGCTCCTCACCAAAAAATCTCCTCCTTTTCTCCTGAAATTTTTGTCTCTTTTTTTCCTTCAGATTTATTACAGTAGAAGAACCTAAGGAAATAGTATCCATTTTGCCCAGTGACTTCAGGCAATAACACTATCACTAGAGATTATTGGTACATACCCAAAACCACATCCTACCAGAAATGGGATGGATACCTGGTAAGAAGTAAATTCAGCATGATCTCACAAAAGTCATCTGAACTGATAAGCTCTGACCACCACAACTGGATTTACTAGAATTGGGGATGCTTTGAAATCACGGGAGAGTTGTTCACTGCTTTTAAAAACCACATCAGCAAAAGAGCTTTATAGAACAACAACAACAAAAAGCTATGAGTTGCAGGAGCTTTGAAATAACTTCACTTAAGATTCCTTTTTACTTGTCTAGCTGTGCTGATCACTGTGATCCTAAATGTAGAAGATTTTAGGAAAAGCAATTTTCTTATCCAATTTCTCAGAGAAAAAAAAAACCACAAGAAAAAGACTAACATTCAAAAACTAAAAATGTAGGGAGCTCATGACTCTGTTGGCATCCAGCTGTGAGCCATTACTCACATGAGTAGTCTCACTGATTGCAGAGGGTCTATTTGTGGATGCTGGGGCTTACACCTGGGAGCAGAGGCAGCAAAGACAGAGGAATCAGGCACCAGTTTGGGGAGGCAGGCTGGAGCAGGAAAAGGCTGTTCTGACTGTCCTGGAGGATGTGCTCCTACAGTCTCAGGCTCTGGTGGCACCAACTTCCACAAGGTTTGAGGCAGCTTGTGCTTTACTACCCTGAAGCCTCTGCTCTGCACCTCCTCACTGGCCCAGGGGCAACAGAGCAGTAAGCAAGGGATTGTGAGAGGGTTATTTGGGTTTTGAGTAAGAAAAATATAACAGAAGGGAGAACAACAGAAGCTGAAGGTGAAATTCCCAAGCTGGTCTTTCTTCTCCCCCCAGTTATCTGGTTCTTCCACCAACAACCCTCTGTCCCTTTCCTACTCTATTCACTCTTCTCCACACAGACCCCCCATTCTCCCTTTTCCACCTTTCCATGCCTCTCCTTTATCCAATAACACTACAACTCCCTCTCACTCACCTGTAGTCCTTTCTGCCACATGGAGAGACTCAAATTTTATTGCATTCCACACAGATATCATTTTCTAGCTCCTTTTGCCCTTCCTGGCCCTCCAAACACTGCCCTTCACCACAACACACACACCTGTCAGCAGGTGACTCCTTCAAATCCAGCCTGTTGCTTCTGCTGCTGAATTGAATTTGCTTGAAGGATCTTTGGAAGGACAAAGCTGAATTTGTAGCTGAGAAGCCTTGAGCTTTCCCATCTGTAAAAGAGGCTGAGGGAAGAATCAGATCCGAAATCCAGCTTTTAGTGATTCATATGTGAAATAAGTTTCACGGAGAAGTCTTTAATCGGGTATGGAATAAAACTCTGTGATCTCAGCTAATAGCTCAAAGCCAAAAGAATAAGGCATGATGTGTTAAATCTCCTTGCTAAAATCTGCTCACTTATTCTAATTACAGAGATGTCTCATCAGGACACAGACATATGATATGGAACCTACTCAATTTTTATTTTATTGTGGAAGAAATTTATTGTGAGCTCACTGGAGAAGAAATGTGACAGATGAGAAGGAATAAAAATGCCCGTTACACTTGTTATATTTCTCCCCTTGGATTTAGGGCTTGGGTCTGCTTTTGCTAAATATGCAGAGTATAGTGGGCAGCTACATGAATGCCAGCTGTCACATGACTGTGGAAAACTGGAAGAATAATTGGCCTAAGGTTATTCTCTTTGATTTTCCTTTTTTTGACATTGCTACCCCTAATATTTCTTAAACAGCATTTTTTGCCTGATATAGAATACAACTGAAAAGATCAAAAAGGTGTATACAACCAAACACAGCTGGAAGTTTTGGCCAGCTTCAAAGTGTCCCTGGGAAACCAATATCCTGTTCTAGGAAATTATCTTCATTCAATACAATACTTGCACAAATACTTAAGTCTGTGATAAAATAAATACTTTCATGGATCAGAAACCAAGATTATCATAAGTACCTAATTCCAATTGATTTTTTTTGTCTTTAAGTGCTCAAGGTATATCTGCAGGGAATATGGACATTTTAAGATAGCTGTCACTTTATGTAAATCATGTGATTTTAAAAATATTTTTTCCAAATCATCTGAATTGTTCTTGTTTTTTCCTGGAGTTTATTTCTCTATCGACAAAGGTAGAGATGATCCATGATTTAGTTCTCTTGTTTAATGGCTTTTTTGGCATTCAAGTCACTTGAGCTCAGTGCTCTGTCCCAGCTGTAGAAATTTTCTGTTCTTTCAGGTGAGTGAATAGAGTCACCAGGATTTGTGCATCTCTGTATTCATATTTGTTTTTGTAAGAGCAAGGTGCGTGGAGAGCCCTTCAGAAAGCATTGAATAGCTCATTGAAGGTCTAGATTATTAAAAGTTTGCCTCACAGAGCCTAATCCTGGTGAGGATTTAGCTCTGATCAGCTGTGTTGCAATCAACAAAGAAATGTTTTTTCACTCTCTTGCCAAATCCACTGTGTGTCAGAGCAAATCTGCATGAAGCCTTCTTACACAAAAGATGGCAAATCACAGCAGGCATACTATTGCTTTTTTATTTTCCCTTACTATCAGGCTAAAATGTAACATACTCTCAGGCTTCCTCCCTCCCTCTCTCTCTTTTTCAGACCCAGTTACCAGTTATTTATTCAATGCAAACTGAACTATTTCTAGCACTGAAAGTGAGCTCCTCTGATCACTCCTGAATACCTGTCACTCACTGCTAGAACACCTTCCTTGAAGCTAGAGAATACAAGTTCAAACAGTCTTAAATGGCATTCCCCCTATTTCTGTTTATAAACTTGAAAATGTCTGCAGACCCACCAGGCTCTGCATCTGCTGAGCCCAGCAATCCCAGAATGTGTCAGATTTAATCTGTGTGGTATCCAGCATGTCTAAGACATGCTGAACTCAGAGCACATTTGCTCTGAGTTGATCCTGAATCTACAGTGGCATTTGTCTGGCACTTTGGGGCATCCTGACTTATTGCTCAGATGTTCAAAATCCTCAGGTTCTGCTGGATGGAAAGATAATTTCTTTGAAAAAAAAAAAAAAACAAAACAAAACTTGAGTAGTTTGACTCAAAAGGAAAAATATTCTGGGCATGCCAAAAACCTCACTTTGCATATGCAAGGAGTTAAATATGTGTAAGACTCTGACAGCCTATGTGGTGGACTTTGGCAGAGAAATGCAATCATTAAATACAGGGCAGCAATTACCACAGCCTCAGCCTTGTGACAAACAGCAGATCTGGACACCTGTAATTCCAAAATGAGGGAAAGAGTCTTAATCCTAGAGAGATACCTCTCTGAAGCTCATTATAATGCACCTGCATGTCTTGGAAAAGCATAAATAAGTGTTTTGGGAGGGTTAGGTGACTCCTTCAGCAAACTGAGGTTGGTGAAACCCACATATTTATGCCAATTTCTTCCAACGTCCTGCATGTACTCCTCACCCTGGGCAAGGGATTGCAGTACACAGCAAAGAATCTAAAGTTTGGGAAGTTCAGCCTAAGGTTGGAATTTATGGTCTTCCAGGTGGCTGAGTTGATCACATGCCCTTCATCCAAAAGGAAGTGAGCTCACTTTTTCCTCCTTCACACAGAACTTTGATACTTCTCAGATGCTTTTGCAAGTAATGTTTGACCTTTCATCTTTTGGTAGAAGAGGACTTTGAGAGCAGCTAACAAAATGTCTTGTACAACTCTGTTCTGAGCTTCACAGTCTTTGAACAGCAAGCAAAAATTACTTTTCTTAATGGATGTCCACTCTAAAAGACAATGAGGAGCTCAGTTATTCCAGTAATGGAGATAAGTATTGCAGACAAAACTGGCTAGATTATTATCTAAGCTAGATAAAATATTTCAGACAGCATTTTAGGATTCTGGAAGGCAACATCTTTAAATTTTTTATTATGTGTTGATCACAGCTGATTGCAAATGTATATATTGGCTGAACTGGGTACCCTCAGAAAAGCTGAATATTTTTACACAATTATTGCATGTAGTTGTGTACATCATGCAAATATGAGTAATCCTATATGTGCCCTCACGTACCAGATGGGGCTTTTCACATCTAAAAAGGGTTGTGTTCAAATCAGATGTAAATAAGAATTTCTATTGTTTAAGATTCCCTAGTGTTACTAAGAATAATTAATCTGGTATTGGATATCATGCATTAAAATCTGTTATTTAAAATATGATACATGATATACCCAGTGAAACTTATCCTGATGAGGGAAAAAAAATTACCGAGAGATGATAAAAACTGTAAGTCACACATGAATTACCTGGAGAATGAAACTTCCTTCTATTGTATATAACTTTTATAAAGATAGTGGTCCCACTGAAGATTTCATATTGCTAGCTCTAAAATACAGCTGCTCACACGAGCTTATGATAATGTAAAAATGCTGGAAGGGGAGTTAATTCACTCCTTTAAAATAGTGAAATTATTGAGCTATGATAATAATTTCTGTGGATTATATATTTATTGGGGGGAAAAATGTGCTCTGGATGGTTGCTCATTGGACTAAGAGGGATCTAGGTTTATTCATTCTGGCTGTTCTCCCAGAAATAGATGGTTGACCTAGAAGATATTCAAATCCAAGGTTTTTTGGATAGAAGCCCATTTCAAGCTGCAGACCTTGCTGGTGTCCTAGACCCTGGTGACAAGGAAGCCTTGACCGGTTGCCCAAAGTGTGCCGCTTCTTGCCATGGGCGTAGGTTATGTCCTGACAGCGCATGGGGGCAGAGGAGTACAGTCTGCCCAAGTCTACTCTGCAAAAAATATTTGCTCTTGGACTCACAGCAACTATTTCTCCAATTCTTTGTCCCTTTTCTTCCTTTCTGATCATTCATTCTGTTTCATTGGTGTTTATGTGACAGAGAATACAAGAGCACTCGTAAAACGCCTACGGCAGATTCGATCTCATCGGAGTCTTCAAGGCACCACTCTTACCCAGGTAAGTTAATAATGACATTAATAACCTCAGAGAGCTTTGTGACAAGGCCCTGCAAATTTGTAACCAAAACATCTAACCCAAGGTACCTTCTTGATTCTGGTTCAGTTTACCACAGCAACGTGAAAGTGCTGTGTCTCTCAAACGTCCTTCAGTTGGAGGGCTCTCCTCATGTAAAATATAGTCAAAGCCATCACCATTCTGTATAGCTCAAAAGCTGCTTTTCCTCTCAATTTTCTTGCTGAAATTACCTTTGAGACAACACTTTACCTCTCACTCCTATTAAATGATTATACAGCAAGAGCTATTTCTTAAGTGGGATGAAGTCTGTGGATTTGCAGTGCTATTTTTTCAGTTATATTTTTTTTTAGTAAATGTTTGGAGTCCTTCATTTTGGTTCTTTGTTAGACATTATGCTAGACACGTGGGGTCTGGCAAGTTGAGGGCTGTGGGAGTAATTCTGATCTGAAACAGCCTCTGGTAAACACAAAAATGAGTGTATACCAATTTCAGAACCTCTCTGTCTTGAATTACCAAAACAAACAGCTTTGAAATTGGAAATGTGTTTACCCTGGCCCTTCAGTCTGGCAGAGCAAGCTTGGCCCCATGGAATGGAAATGATGTATTTGAAACATCACAAGCACTATAAAGGTTTGGAGACCAAATATGTAGGAGGCTGTGAGCATTCTGGATTGAAATACATTAGGAAGGTGGGAAAGAACTGGCTGGATCCACAAGATAATGTGAGACCCTTCTGTTGTACAGGGTTAGCCACAAAACTCTTCATTTTCCAGTGCAAACAATCATTGTTACTTCAACAGTCTGGAATGCCTTGAATTCTATACTGACACTAATTCGTTTTTAGAGGTATTGCAAATGTAATGGGAACTATAGTATGATTTTGTCTGTACTCTCTGTTTGTATTGGTTGCAATAAAAGAAGTGACAGGATGTGTTTTTAACTCTACCGTTATCAATCTTGGAACTTTTTGACAAAACCTAATCTGCCACGCTTTATAATTTAAATTATTAAAACGTGAGTTAGAATTGCCAAGTTTGCAAATTAAGTGTACACAGGGAAAAAAAATCATGACCACTGACTTTAATGACTAAATAGTTTTATTAGATCCTCTGAAAAGATTATGGAAAAATACTAATAATCTGAAAAAGGTTAAATTCAGAATTTTTGTCCATGATTAAAACACATGCGCTTGGCATAAAATTTTAAATATTATGTGGTTGTCAGGGCTGACAACTATTTTACACCCATAATGGGCCAGAGCTGACTGAAAATAGTTTATCTTGATATTATCTATGAACTAAGTGCTTAAGCATATTGTAGCTAAATTCAGTGTATTTATGGGGATCCTAAGAAGCAGGTAATTAGTGCATTGCAATTTTATTTCCAACATCAACCAGCAATATGAGTCTGTGAGCCAACTTCACAGATGGCATAGTCAACTTTAACTCCATTTATTTCATTGTGATGTCCTTATTTAATCCCCTGATTATTTCAGAATCAAACAATACTTCGGCATCAAGTCTATAATTTAATCTTTTTCCTTGATGATCCTGAACCATTCTAGCCAGTGCTGTCCCACTGATTTGTAGTCATAGTCTGGATTGCATTCAAGTTGCAGCTGGGAGCTGGTCCTATTTCCCTGCAGATACATTTAGGCACAGCAGAAAATTACAGTCCTCCCCAAAGTTGTGTGTATCTTATCAGGATAAGTTACACAATGGAGATGCTCAGTGTGAAAAAGCAGATGTAGCTGAAGATCCAGCAGACACAACTCTCAGCATTCTTGTGTTTGCCTTTGGTCTGACTCCAGACTGATCCCATGGACTGAATACCGTGGCTGAAGAGTGTAAGGAGAGCTCACAATGCTTTAGTTCATTTGATCCAGAGTGCAGAAATGTGCTCACTGAGTCTGCTTTGGTATGCAGACCAAGGCACGGTAAATAGCGACTGCCAAGATTTAATTGCTGGCCTGAACCAAAATACTATTGTAGGACATTCTGTAGAATATATTCAAAATCACTCTGAGCCTGGAGAGCAGTTTGGACAATTTCACCTTTCAGTAGTCTGGTTTCAAGTCAGAATCTACAGTCTAACTTCTGTGTATGAGAGGTAACCCATGACACAGTTCTGGAATTCCTTCCAAAATGCTCCAATTATCTTCCCTCTTTTTTTGTTTCACAATGTCCAGCCATGCCTCCCTTTAGGGAAGGAAAGATGTACTGATTTGAGGTTTTTATTTTCTTTAATACTGTCAAAAAAAGACTAAGGTGTGAGCATAATTTGCTCCAAAAATCCAGAGAAGGAAAGAAAAGCAATGAACCTTCCAAAGACATGATAACGCTACGGAAGAAAAATTAGATAGAAGAGAAAGTAAGAACTATTCAGAGCTTCTTCACCTAAGATTTTACAGTATAGAGAAATCAATGGAGTACAGGATTTTTGTGTTTGTGATGCTCTCCAAGCTGCAGTAACTGTGTAAGTCTGCTGAGATGAGTTTGTAAGAAAAGCTTAGGCTATCCTTGTCTTTGAATTAATTGCAGTGTTAATGAACAAGTCCTCACACATCTCATACAAACACTTTAACCTGATACATTCCAAATCTCTGAAAGGCTTTGCTTTGCTGCAGCCAAAGAGCACTTTAATAAAATACTGCCTCATACTTCCTCATTGAACCAGTTAATGAGAGCTTTGGTGACTTAAGGAGCACCAACCTGGTTGAGGCAGTGAAGAGCTGAATTTTTATCATGGACACATGGCGTCAAGTCCTTGACTCGGGGTTTTTAGGTGAATAATATCTGAGACACTTTCACTGGCAGCTCCAATATTCATCCTTGCATTTCTAGCATGACAGAACAACAGCGAAAGTAGGTGCCCCATTTGAGCACACACTGCCAAATCAAGCCTACCATTTCCAATAGCTGTCAGACTTCCAGGGTATTTTTTCAACTCTTTGAAAAAACTCTGGGCAGTTCTGGCAGAAGAAAGCAAAGCCAGTTCTTCAACTGAAGTAAAGTTTCCATGCATGCAGCAAGCAAAACCACTCAGCTCTATGATAACAATAGATTTACAAATCTCATAACTTGTAAGGGAGAATTATTTATATACACTTGCTTGAAAAGTAATTTGTGTTGATATATCATTTGGCACCTCATGAAATCCTTTTCATCATTATGTGAAAGTACAGTCCCATCAATTGTTGTCTGCTTTTTCTTGGTTACTGCAATGTACATCATTCATATCATCTTCATCATATATTGCATTTTATTTTCTTATACATGATACATACAGACATTTCTTTGTGTGTATGTGTCCTATGTATTATATTTCTACATTCACATACATGTGTGTGTGTAAAAGTATCTATAAATAGGGAGAAATTCTGTGTGTGTCTGTGTGTACAGAAGGAATGAACCTCAAATTAATGTTTCATGGTGTGGTTGTTGTTCTTTCTGGCATGAGGGATAATCACGTAACACATTTGCCAAGATGCTGTGGAATAATTTCTTTGTGGGTTCTATGAAATGCTTCCCTGTATTAAACCTTTTTGTGAGTGTATTCTTACAAACCAAACAGGATGAAAAACTGTTTGGTTTGTAAGAATTCAATAAAATAAGACATGGCTCTTGCATACTGTATTAATTTTACTCCTTGCTGTGACATCATCCTTTTTTTTTTGAATTTTGGTGATGTTTTGGTCTTTCTGTTCATGATTACAATATAGCCACTTCTAACAAAATTTGAAGTAACTTTTGGACTTATTTCATATACTTAGGAAGGTGAGACCCTGCTTGCATTCTCCAAGAGCTTTTTGCCTTTTATAATTTTCTGCAGCATCATCAGTCACAGATGAGGTGAACCTTGCACTCCGCAGTGCCAGGCCTGCAGGCAGCTGTTAAGGATTTCTGCTGTTGTGACTACATGCAGAACTTTTCATCACTGGGTGTCTTTCTGACTGCAAATGGGTAATTTTTAGTGTCATTTCTCTACTTGAATTCTGTTGTTTTGCAGGTTTGTTTTCTGGGAGTGCCACACTGGTTTCTGATTCTCTCTTTGAGACATGAGCTCTGTCACAGCTGGGCACGTATCGCATCTCTTGTGGTGTGTGAGACATAGAATGGTCACTCCTGCTTTAAACTTAGAGAGCTAAAATAAATTCTCTGTCACTTTGTGCCTCTCTTTAGTTTCTCTGCAGAGAAACAGCACTGAGAGGAAAACTGCAGACCATGACTGCAAACTACCATAAAACCTGTAATAAAGCAAAAAGAACTTAAATACCTCAGGCTTACATTTTACCAAGCTGCAGGAGTCCTCATCCATTATCTTTATAATTCTACCTGCTAATGAGTTCTGTGACTTGCTTCTGGACCAAAATGTGGCTTATCAACATTAATGAACCTTTATCACTTTTTCCCTTAAAAAGTTTGTGATCTGAGCCTTTGGGCTGCAGGACTGTTGCTAAGACAGATGCTTTACAAAGAGCTGTTAGTCTTGTGCAGCTAAAGGTTTGACAACCTAAGGGGTTACTGAGACCATTTTTCAGTGTCATTTCACATTCCTTAGGCATCTCCTTCAGGGAAAAGGAAAGATATGATACCCAGCCTAGTTTTCTCACTAAACTGAGAGACATTATGGAAAAAATATTTATTTTATTACGGGTCAAAACAGGACATTTCATCTAAGCGTTTTCTAGAAATTATTTTTATACTATTGCATCTCAAGTCCTGCAAATATATCAGTATACAAACATAAATGGTAGTTGACATAAAAATGCCTGCATTTGTGTTTCTTAGACAAGCTACCTAATCAGTTTAAGGAGTTATTTATTCAAACACCTATTCAGAAGCTGAAAAAATTTCAGGCTTGGAGATGCATTATTTTATGGATTGAATTTAAAACTGCAGCTGACTTCACACTGAGGTATAGGTCCTGGTTTCAAGAATGAGATGTGGACTGTGCTTTTTCCTGACATTTTTGATTGGATTAACATTGGGTACAAATACAACTATTCTGTATCTCTGAACACAGACATTTTTCAGAAGGACAAAAATGCATGCTGTTTAAATATTAGGTATCTGTGTCAAATGTTCCTTTCGTAGAAATTCTCCCAGTATATTGGCATTATCCAGGTTTAACTTACTGCATTTCTACTTGAGGAATCTGAAAGCCATTATTTGCCAGCTTCGGTTTTTTAACATTGATAGTTTTGTCACATCATTCATTACACCCTTCTGCTTCTCTTCGGGAAGCATTACTCCACTGGAAAGGAGCAATAGGATTTCATGAGAGCAGCACATTAGCCAAGACAATCGATTACAGTTGTAATTTCTCACAGATGTTTTAACCTGGGGGGTTTAAATTGATATCCAAGTAAGTTTCAAGAGAGACTTCACGGAACGGAGGCGATCGCCACTCTACATACGCTTGTCTTCCTGACAGTACAACATATTATCTGTAAGGAAGCACCATATGGCTTCCACTCAGATGAGACAGCATCTAGCACTGTGTGCTAGATGAATTTCTCTAAAGCTGAGCAGCAAAACTATAATGCACCATGCTAAAGTGCATATGTGAGGAAACCAAGAGTGTTATAAACACAGGTGACAGCCTGGCAGGCTTTTCTGGAAGTATCACCTGTCCTCTCAAGATGATGCATGATGAATAGATATTGGCTGTGCACGTTCTTCATCCTTACTTAGTGCTTGCTGGTGTTTATGCTACTTATGTGCTTGGGTTCTTTGGTAATAATGTCAGTTTTGACCTCTAAAGACCTCTGCAGTAAATTACATTCCTTTATTTTAGCTGGTTGACTCTAAATGTGTGGGAAATGCATGTATTATAGAGAAGGTTTCTTAAAAGTTGTGTTTCCCACTGGATTGGCACAGCAGTTGACATATGGCCTCATGTTATGTGTAAAAGTTAGCACTGCACAAAACCACTCCAACTCACATGGAATCTATTAGCGACTGGCTTAAATAAGAAATCTCACAAAGAATTTCAATACAGGCATTTTTCCTGGGGTCATGGAGAGATTTGGGTTTTGCTAATGTTATTTAGTAAGTTGCTGGTGTCTTGGCCTTTGCAAACTGGTGCCTTGTCCCTTTTCACCCAAATATCCTGGTGTTTGATATTTTACTGAAATATCTGTGGAAAATTTTGTCAGAGTGGGTTATGATGTAATGCTTCCATTGGGGAAGTAAAGTTTAAGAGAAGGAAGAAAATGGGTTTCTTATACAAGACAACTTTTCTTTTTAAAATGCAAATACCAAGGTCACTAGAGGCAAGTTTAACACTTATTTCTTTTGAGCCTAGCTGGTGACACTTTTGCAATGGGATGGGTGTCCAGGTGAGACATTCCTGCCTTTGAAAAAATAAGATTTTCTTGAGCTATTATTGAAAAAATGCTATTTCTTTAACCCACCTGTTGGCTGTTAATTGATTTTGACTATTGATGTCTTTTGTTCCCCTCATTTTTTATTGTACACTAGACGTGTTGGTTTTGTTGTTGTTGATGGAGGTTTTTTTTTAATCCTACATCAACTGTGATTTCTCAAGTGCTAGGGCAGCATTTTCCAGTAGACTGAACTTAAAATTTTACAACAGGATGTGAAAGCTGATCCAGTACCCAGGCTGTCAGATACCCAGTCCCAACACAACACGCTGTCAAACAACGCTAATTTATGCAACCTTTGTGAGGTATGATGGAAAAACAGCACCCTGACACATCTGTTACCATCATTCTCCTTCATCACTGATATCACCTGTGAAAACATAGTCCAGAACTTCAGTGCTCCCACCTTCTGCACAGAACTGATGCTAATTCCATTTGCGGAGCAGGGAGACATGGAGGAAAAAAAGTCCTAAAAGCAGTGAGTGTTTTCCCATTCTTTGCTGGAGTATTTCTTGAGAAAATGGTGTAATTATCTAGTATGTTAAAGTAGAAGTATAACTTAAAGTTATTAACAACAAGACTCTGAAAATTAGAGTACTGAAGACCTGACTTTGACAGGTGTGAAACAGTTGTCCTACAGGTCTGGCCAACTTCATCTGTTCCCAGCTGAACATCCTAATATGGTCCAGAATCTTTTAAGTTTTCTTGTTCCCCTGCAGCCACTGGAGCAAAAGATCTCAGTGCTCTTCTGAACAGCTCAATCATAAGAAGGCTTAGGCAGTATGGAAAGAGAAACAGATCTGGTAACACAGAAAAAACTGTTTTATGCCCTTAGTGAATGCTGGCTATTCACCTCAAACGCTGTGTCGTTTTCATGCTACCCATTAAAAAACAGCCATAGAAAATACTAAGTTCATTGGGGAATAAACAAAAATCACACAAAGTAAAGTAGAATTACAAGATAAAATTTAATAAAAACTTATACACGTTCAGGGTATTTTTTTTGTCATAGTGCTAAACTGACCTTGGTTTTCATTGCCACAGGATGAATAAACAGAGAGATATTGATGTAGAAGCAAGTATAAAAAGATGCAGGCAGCTCTCCATTTAGATGGCATATTGTTGTTTTCTGCTTATAGTAGCATAAATTCCTATGAAGACTCTCTGGCTTCATGCTTCAAGAGAGGAAAAAAAATTTATGCCTTTATTTAAAATACTTGATTTCTAGAAAACAAAACCAGATCATTGATTTGGTCCATTATATGGTTATGTTTTACTCTAGGCATTATTGTACTAGTAATTCTAAAATCTTTGAAGTGCCTCATTCAGGTTAGATGGGTTTTGTTTTAATTGCACAGAATAATCTTAATAAGAATGTCTTAATCACCTTTTAATGTCAAAAATGAAGTACAAATAATATCGACTTCAAGTCTAGCAGTGAAGCTTTGTGATATCAGGATGTATATTTTCCTTTTCTTCTACTCTGTTAGTTGAAGGTCAGCACTAACAGACACTAAATTTGAAATTGTGTCCTCAGTTCTGAAAAAAAATTCAACCTTTTTTTTTTTTCCATAAAAATAAGAGTACTAATTCAACAGCACTGACTGCCTCAAGAGTTACAAAAAAAGAGCAGAACTGTCTGTCACAATAATTCCCACACAAACAACAGTAAGGAGCCAGAACTCTTCGTGTAGGTATATATTTTTATGGCCATCCTTTGTGAAATGTTTCATGCTCCAAGATAATATATCAGGCAAGCACAGTGACTAATAGCTGCACTTTTTGGACATTTTTGGATTTATTTTGACTCATTTTGAAAGGTGTTATAGAGTGCTCAATTTTAATGTTTTGGGTTTTTGTCACAGGCTTGGAGTTTGCTCATTTGGCTTCTATTTTTCTAAGAATTTTTTCTTATGCAGCTTCTTTCAGTTGATTTCCAAGGAGATAAACATATATATTGGATATCTAAAGTGATGAGATGTCTTCAGTATTAATGCATTGATTGCCACAATTGCAGAAATTGATCATGAGGTCTGTAAATTGAGAGATCGTATTAGTGGTACTCATTTCCTTCAGCTTTTAGACTCATGAAGATGAATAAATTTCTCCACTGAGTTCCAAATAACAATATCTGCCTGCACTCTTGAGAAGTAACTGTCTCAGCAAACAACAGTGGCCATGTAGGCAGAGTTCCCCTGGTCTTCCAAGCTGACAGAATTTTCTGCCTGAAATTTGTTTATCCATACACTCATGGCTGAATGAAGTAATTTTTAAATTATGCAATTTTCCTGAGTATTGAAAACACATAGAGGTTGTCTCATACATTTACAACTAATATGTCTGGTGGTTATTACAAAAAAACTGTAATCAGCCCTATTAGGCCAAAAATTGCCTAGGTGTTTTGGTTAATTTACAGCTATCAATGTGAGCAAAGTGGAATCATTTAAAGAGAGTTTAGATGGGCTGACCAATAAGCTGTATAAAATAAATAATTGCACAGATTTCTTTAATCTGTTTCCCCTTCCTGCTGCCCCTCTCCTTCCAGTTCCTTGAGGCTCATTCCTTCATTTCTTTTTTAACCTTACACCACCAGTCTCTCTTCTCCTTTGCATGTCTCAGGTTTCCTCCAAGGACAGCCTTCCTATGTTTAACCATCATTTTTTCAGGGCTCTCAACATATACATCAAGAAACAGAAAAGCATAATTTCCTGTCATTGTCTCTGCAGGCTATAGGAGTTCCATTTTCACATTGTCATTTATGTTTTAAAACCCCTCAGATTCATCTCCACTCAGGTCTGCTTCCTTTTAGGATCCCTGTTACAGCAGAAGAATGTGATTATTCAAGGAACTGCAATTCAGGTTAAAAGTGGAGATAAACACAAAACTTTTCTGTTGAGGGCCAAGAAAGTATAGAGAAATTCAAAGCAGGGAGTCAGGCTGAGGAGGCAAACACCAAGAACCAACCAAAAACCCATAAATGGTCTGATTGAGAGGTTTGAGAGTTCCCTGCATCAGGCCTGTGGCTGCATTTCCAGATAGTTCACTGACACATACATCCCATCTGGAATGGGAGCTTGCTCTCACCAGCATCTTTAACTTTTTTCACATCAACATTTCATGAGCAAAATACTTTTTGTGCTTCCTCATCCATGATGCAGTTAAAAGCAACTGGTAAATAGAGCTTGACACATAGACCAAAATAGTTTCCAATGAAATACTTTTAAACTACAAAGGGTTAAAATATCTCATTTCTACACCACCTTCCCAAACAGTACCACTATCTGTCTTTCTCCTTTATATATTCCTTCTTTTTATTCCTCTGCCTTATTTAGGTTTCCAGTCCCATCCAAGGTGGAAAACACTCCTAACTGGGAAGCTGATGTGAACAGACATTTAGGTGACATGACTACGTAGCAGGAAAGAGCTGTAGCAGGTAGGAAAAACAAAGTGTAATATAATGCTAAAAAGTTTTTTTGTTCAGGATGTCCACACAGTTTAAAACACAATGAAATCAGTTTCATATGGCAATTTTATAGAAAAATGACCTGCAACTACCATTATGTTTTACAGTATTTTTCAGTATTTTTTTTACTCTTGTGAAGGGGGATTGCAATCTTCTGATCATCGAAAAGTATTTCCATTCTATTCTTGTTCACTTTAAATACATTTCACTGTTCAGGCCTTTAACTGGCTCAGTAAAACGGTTCAGATCTGAACTCTATCACTCAATTGACTGAACTTTGCAATTTAAAACTAATGTGCTGTTGCACTGTCTACAGGCACTCCTAATGGACAACTTTAACATTGTTTAGATGCCAGGTAATTTATTACAACCTGAATTTCCTCTTCTACTTAATGGCTGAAAGTTAAATGTTTGCCATTAAAACCAGTGGTCTGTTGAACATTGATCCATGTGAGAACAGTGAACCTATGTCTCTGCAAATTTGTAAGTCATCTGAGAGGCAAAGCAGAGCTGACCTCGTAGTGTCAAATCCCATTTAGAGCTGGTGAATAGGTTGGAAAGAAGGTACTTGATATCTTTTGAGCAGTATTAAAAATACACTACTGTGCAGAGGGATGAAAGCCTCAGTAAATTAATGTAGGGAGTCTGGCCTTTCCAAATAATTTATAGTTGAATTTTGTGTTTTAGGAGGAATGGGATGCAGTTAATAAGTGTTGTGACTTCAGTAAACAGTTTCTGAGCACACAGGCTTCCAGATAAGTGTTAGAAGCTGTAGCTTTGCCCTTCTGTGTACACCATTTTATTTTAAATTGTCTTTCCTTAAACCTCATTAGTAATTGCACTTTCTAACTTCACTCAAAAGTGGTATCTCACATCACTTAGCTAAAGCATCCATTTGGAGTTGGAATATATATCTAACTGCATTTTACTGAAATATGAAGCTTTCATTTAGTCTATATTTTACTTAAATTCTTCTTATTCAGTGGTTACAGGCCACAAGAGCACCTAGGCATAGACTCATGAGGCTGGGGCTGATGCCCCACTCAAGACTAGTGTCTCCATTTCCCTGCCAGGTGTCTGTATTGTCCTCTCTTGGTAAATTCACTCTCCTGGATGTCAGCTACGAAACTTTTGGGGTTTCCAGACTTGCACCTTTAAGATCTGACTCACACAGCTTGCAATTTGCTGCATAATTTACTGGATAGCTATCCACTTTATTTGGCTAAACTAGCAAGCATTGTTGCTGTTTAATGTTAATTTTTGCATAATGGGAATTACATTTTTAAGGACTTTTTTTAAAACAAAAAAGCTTAAAAACTGAAAGTGAAAATGTTTAGGTAGTAAAACTTTTGCTTATAGGGCTTGCAAAGGCTCTGAGCAAATGCAAGATCTTCATCCACTCTCTTTCCAGAGTGTCACTGCACTGTTTTAAACACATATATACTGGCAACACCCAGGGCAGGATTTGAAATGGAAATCAAAAGCTCTTTTGAAGGGCAGTAGCAGTTTATCAGAATTGTCAGAGACCAGTGAAGAAGATGGTTGCTGGATACAAAAACAAGATGTGACTCTGATGGTTGTGTGTGCTAATATATTTATGAATTTGGGCAGAAAGATGATGGGACACTTCATCTGTGCCTAATGCAATTTCATGCAGATTTTTACCAGTTGTGACCTCTTTGCGTTGCTCCAGAATGTTATGCCTGAAATAGCTTGCCCTCTTCATCCCAGTATTTTTCATTAGGCTTCTGCTGTGGCCAAAACCTACAAAATCTAACTATGCAGCCTGTGGAGTGCAATGCTTTCTGAGGAATTTAAGTGGAGCCAAAAACCAGGCTCCAATTAGACAGCTTGCTACATTCTCACCATGGAGAGGAGACAGCATGTAAACTACCCATATGCATTAATTATAATCTCCTCCCCTGCTTTCCATTTTTCAGCTTGCCAACTCTCTCTCCCCAGAATGAATTCTGCCTTTCCTTTGTGGCTAAGATTGGGAGGTTTTGCCCCCTGAAATTAAAAGGACATGGGCACAGCCAAAAAAGGCTGGTCTGTGGGGACCCAATCAGGCTGGTGTGTGTGGTTTTTTGTTGGGTTTTTTTTTTGTTTTGTTTTTGTTTTTCACTGAGTCATCGGTGGTTAAGAGTGACAGTGGGGAACAATTAGTGTTTTCATAAAACTTAGACCTAGAGCTGAGGAGAGAGCAGGAAGCAATATATCTGTGGTGAGTAAGCCTCAAGAGCCATAATTTCCCAGTTTGTTTCAGTTCAGATGAGTGCCACCCTGTTGTTTGTTTTATAAACTGTTTAATAAACTGTAATGTTTATTAACAGTAATCCATTAAGATCATCTCCTTTGAGACCTTTCCTGTACAGTCAGTGCTCTGCACTTCAATGAGGAACCCAGTTTTATTTCCCTCTTGTTTCTTGTTTTGCACCAATTCAGAAACTTTAATGATTTTATCTGAACTTTTATACCATGCTGCATAGAGAAAGAGATCTTAAAGCTGTTTAGGCAACCTCTGCCAGCTTCAGATGTGTCATACAGAAAAATAATGAAGTCTGAAATATGTGTATGTGAGCCCCATCGTCTGAAATTGTAACAGCTCCATTTCCTTGCTAGGATGTGGGAAAATTAGCTGTGCTATGTCATGTGGTGGATCAAGGTGGGAGGTAGCACAGGTGGTCATAACAACTGCAAAGGTTTTATTACAGAAGGCTCTGCTCATTTTTAATAAAATTGTCCTTGAAGCCCAGCTAGCCAGAAATTAATAGGAAGCTTGGAATGATTTTTTTTTTTCCTCAGGAAAGCACTCTGAAATTTCACATAGTGAAAATCACTTATCAGTGCATCTAAACCGAGTTTTATTTTAAAATACAGTTTTTAATTAAAGTTTGCAATTCTGAGCCTGCTGCTAGTACCTGATATCTTGCTAAAAGGTCACAGCACTGGTGGCATTAATGGCATGAGAACCTGATATAGGAGATTATGAATGCTCAAATTGCTTTTCAGTGCAAGTTTATCATTAGGAGGGGCCGCAGGCATTCCTGGCTGAGGGCAGGTTTAGTGATGGGAGTGAGGTGCTCATTCTTTGGCATGGCTGCTGTCATAGGAACCAGGCTTTTTCCTAGGGTGGGTGCGAGCAGGGAAGGGGCAAATGCTTGCCCATGGTCTCAGCTCCCTCCTTTGAGGAGGGTGTTGCTCCAGCAGCCCCAGCAGAGGTGTGGTGGGCAGGGTGGGGGTGGTGACTGGGGGGCAGTCACGCCCTAACCCCTGGAGATAACAGGGGCACAAACATCTCCTCCCTGCCCAAGCCTTATGAGTTGTCCTTACCAAGAGCAGGAGCTGCTTCATGTGGCTTGTGTCCCTCACTCTTCAGGTGACAGAAGTGACTTTGCCTGTACTGCTGGAAAGCCTTGAACTGGATTGGTTCCAGTTGTATCTTGAGATGTAAACAGAAGATCCTTGAGCCGCTTTACCGCAGCTGACAGCAGTACAGGGGGACTGTGGAGCTTTGGGCACTTGCCAGAGGAGAGAGGAGATGCAGCTATTCCCAGAGTGGCGTTGCAGAGAGCTAAAGAGAAGCAAATTTAACTTGGAAGCTGTGAAAGGAGCTCACAAAGTGAGGCAGAAGTAGATGTTTCTTGCTGGGAGGGGGCTGGCATTGAGTGCTCTGAGCTCCTGAGGCAGCCCAGTGTCACACCTCCTGCCTCTGGAGCGTATCTAAAGTAAAGCAGAGCCATGAATTTTGCACAGCAACGTGAGTAACTTTGGTGCTGCCTGAGCCAGGAACCTGGAGCTGCTGCTGTGCAGGGCAGGCAAAGAACAAGACTTGAAAATCCTCCAGTTTGGCAAGGAGGAAGATGCTAAGGAGGCCTTAGAGCCACTGTTCTCCAGCAGTAAGCACAAGACTAAGCCGTCTGCAAACCACCCCAAGGATAGATTGGGCACAGCCTTATTACTCTAGTCATAACTCTGAATTACTATTACTTTAAAAATATATTGGTCTAGTGAAAGCTGAAATTAAGTGGAACATATTGCCACTGCCCTCAGGGATCTGGCATGGAACCACCACTGAAAGCAGAAATGATCATTTGCAAACAGAACAGAAACCAGAGCTCTGAGAGTCAGAGGCACTCACTTCAGAACATCTGCCAGATGAGCCATGGCATAAGCTGCATCGTCAGATTATGTGTGTTGGGCTGTTGGGTTTTGTTGTTATTTTCTTTTAAAATTGCTGTTTGGTCTCATATAAAGCCATGAATCTTTGCCAAAGACAGTGCTGAGGGTGAAGATCCAGATGAAGTAAGTATGTCTAGCACAGGGTCTCTGAGAGAATATATTTCCAAACTTGTGTTATTGAGATGAAAGCGAGTCAGCAATAGCAGATTTTTCTAAGTACAAAGATGATCAGAATGCTTCAGAAAATAAACAAATAAATTAAAGGGCACCTTTAAAAGGTTTTTGTTAAGGAATGCAAAATCTGAGCCATGGCTTCAGCCATATTGAGGAAACCACCATGCCAAAAAATACTACCTGCAATTGCTAAAAGTAGCTATAGAGTGAGGTTTTAAAAATAGTCTCTGTGTTTACTTTCCTTGTATAGAGAAAAAACTGCTTGTTATAAACAATCATTCTTATTTTTATGAAGTATCCTTTCTGTAAGAAGATAAACCAAGTAAATTTTCTCATTTGGAGCCTTGGGAACTATAACACTTTCCAAAGAAGCCATCTATGGAAATTGGTGGTGACAAACACAAGCCTTAGGTAGGTCACAGTGATATCAAAAAGGGACTTTTGTCATTGCAGAGAAATTCTTGCTCAGGCAGAAGAGGTTATGTCAGTGTAAGGCAAAATGGGAGGGAAGCAAAGGTCTTTGTGCCCAAGACAGTTTTATATGGGCAATAACCTCCCCTTGATGAGCTGGCTGAGCCTGGGGACGTGATTTATCTGGTGCTAATGAGCTTTCTGCTGCCCCCAAACACCTGAGACAACACAGGGTGTCTCAGAGATTAGCTGACTACAGTTAGGAACTTGCTTTCTTGTGCTGGAGACTTTTTATTACACTGACTGCCATTAGGGCTGTGTTTGGTTGAGGAAGGTGGAGGAAGTGGAAAACTGTTATTCTAAGAAGATCTTTGTGCAGAGGTCTCTGTTAGAGGTTCAAGGCCAAGCAATAGATCTTAGAAACTGAATGAGTTTCTCAACACAGCTTTTGTGTTGCTCAGCAGCCAGGAAAACAACCTAAGGATAATGGCTTTTGAGAAAGGTAAAGACTAAATAACTTTCGGTTTTCTCATTAAAATCTTCTCATTATTTAGAAAGATATTCGCCTAAGACAGCAAAATACTGTTTTGTATTTCAGACTTCCTCTGAACTTGGGCCTCTGAAAAGTTTATACTGTTAAGCAGACAGAAAGAACAAAAAAATGGAAGGAACTGCTTGCTCCAGCTAACAAAGCACACTCAGGAATTAAATCCAGGCTGCATTATCCCCCCACTCTACATGCAGCCTGGGGATGCTGATTTGGCCAGTACCAGGCTACTCTGTATTAGTGACTGACACATAGTCTTTATACTTATGAAAAAAAGTACAGTCACTGATAAGCCCCTCGATATGCCTTGTCCTTTTAACAACAAAGTTAACCAGTGGAGGAGGCTTTGCATGTAAATGAAGTTCTCTTCAGGTTCCAAATCTAATCAAAGTGGAATTCAACTTTCTTCTAAAGGATATGCAAAACTAGTTGGTCAAACATCCTTCAGCCTCTGAGTTTATCACCAGCCTGACGTCAGTCTGGAAATCCCAACTTTCTTAAGAGATGATAAATGTTATCTGCCAATCTCTTCCACTGAATAAACTCTGTTTGATCTGCATTAATCACACTTGGCAGAAGCTGTTCAAGCCTGCTAGCAGCAATCCTGGTGAACAGCTTGGCATCATTGCTTAATAATGAAGTGGAACAGTATGAAAAAAAAACATGAAGGAGCCTCCTTTTCATTGCCACCCCAAAGTTAATGAAACACACATTAAAATGTATGGTTTGAAATATTCAATAGATCTGAAACTGTCTTCTTGTAATCATATTATTGCTCTCAAGGGCAAAACATATCCCTTTCTTTTTCCCTTTTCTGCTATAATTCTATGTGTCAGAAGTGCACAGAAAGAGAAATACTAGATACTTCTGTAATTTTTGATACTTTTTATCATTTTAATAAATGAGTATTCGATGTCCTGAATTAATCTTGACAAATTTTGGCCAAGAATGTTTGAGTCATTATTGCTTTCACTCCAATACGATGAAGCACAGTTCAGAGCTCAATTCCTGCCATTTTCCTTAGTAAGGAGAGAGGGCCTGGGACGGATCTGTGCATCACTTCAGCCCAGCAAACCTTATTTTGGGGTGGGCTCTCTGGATATTTAAGCAGTGACTGGAACACATGCTGAGAATTTCCACAAAAATGCTCTGTTTCCAGATTTTCATCCAGCAAATGCTTCAAAACCTTTTTCAGTGACTATACTTGGGTGTGTGGCTACACTAAACTCAGTGGGACTGTTAACACAGGGAAAGTCTAGCCCAGAAATAAGGAATTGAGAGAAACATCTATTAGAGCACTCAGGGAGAGTGAGAAATGTGCTCCTGGGGGGTTACATAGCACCTGCCTTTGTTTGGAATAAACGGGAAGAAGGAGTAATAAAGAAAATGAGTAGAGGGGGAAATACAGAAAGTGGAGTCACAGCACTGAAAAATGAGATGTAAGAATGGAAGAGAAAAGAACAGAGGAGGCAAAGTGAAAACAGTGAAAATATTTTGTTTACTTGTGGCTGGATGGGGAAAAATAATGTTTTTTAAGAAGGGAAAGAGCTCCAAAGCCTCCCATACAGTTTCTGGGTGTGCAGGGCTTGCTCAGCAATGACTCACAATGTTCTACTGAGGAATCTCTCTTGTAAAAAAGAACATTGGCAACACTAGTGTGATTGACAAAGGAAAAAACACCAATTAACTTTTTCCCCCCTAAAAAAGATAGTAGACTTCTCCAGAGACATTAAAAATATTTCCTTGTTAAGAGTGTGCAGGGATGTAAGGATAACATGGCTGATCTTCTTTATAAGTGTTCATTCATGTCAGCTTAAGCCTTGAATTTTTGAGACTAAAAGACAACTTAAACATAAGTTTTTTGATGCATCATCATCATTTTGTGAGCTTCTGGACCTTTTCCTAAACGTTTATTTCTGAAGGTTGAAGTTACTTTGAAACATATTAATAAGTAAAAAAAGCATGTTCCATCCTAGTATTCCAACAGATTTGGTGAATCCATCCTGTTATAATATAAACTTCTTCCTCTAGCCTATAATATACACTACTATTGGCTTTTTCTAATTAAAAACTGTGTAATTTGAATCCTGGGAGACACACACCCTCTGAAATCATGTAACATTGTAGTTAAAGTAACAATGAACCTTCTTTTTCTCAGGAATTTGTTGCATTGCACAAAAGTTTATTACAGAAGCAAAAGGCTTAGAATGGATAAAAAATTAAGAAATGAAGGCATAAACATACATTAGATAAGACATTATCATGATGTATGGCATTTTTTCTGAAGTTTGTATATTCAGACAAAGGAATTAATTAAGTTATCACATTTTCGGAATATATGTCTAAATACTTCATTTTAGTGCTGGGCACAGAAGCTACTTTCATTCTTAAAACAAACAAGTTAATTACTCAAATTTCACTTTGATGCTTGAACTTTCACATTAGACACTTGGAAGTCTATGAAAATATTTAATTAATTACTAGTGGGCCAAAATATTTCCTATTGCTGGTAACATGTGTTTTCTTTCTTGCAGACACCTACACTGATGCCTCATGAATTTACAGGGGTTTGCTACATATTCATATCCCTGGAAATACACTTTTGGCTATGCCCACAAATAACATGTTTTTAATTCTATTGCATTAAAGAATTGCAGTATCCATATGGCAATATATATGTAATGCATACTATATTAATTCAAATTACTCTCCCCTCTCTAAGAAACTGTCAGTTTAATGAGACATCACAAATAAAGTGCAATCTGAAAAAAAATCTCTCACCTATAATTGCTCAAAGCATGCATTCTCTCTCCAAGCTTCATTTTCACTGCATGTGTAATGTTTTTAAAGTGGTGTTGAATGTAATGCCTTTTACTCTGAACGCTCTTCACTTCCTGGCTCGAGTTTCCTTCTTGATATAAGAGGGAAAAGTTGAAATTGCTTCTAGACATGTAGGGAAAGCACTAGAATACAGATTAAATTCTTTACAAGGTTTTGATAAGTCAGGAGTCCACTATCTCAGAAGCAGTTAGGCTAATCAGTAATGAGGCAATGTTAATTAATTCATGTGCTTGTACTGGGGTATCCTTTTACTTATGTATAAATACTTGTATATATGCATATATGTATATACATATATGTGTGTGTATATATATATATATATGTATGTATGTATGTATGTATAAATATATGAAGTGATTAAGGCCACATTCTTTTGTTTTTGCTATTCAAAGGAGCATTTTCTAAAGCCTCCACTGAAAACTGAATCTGACCACACAAAACAGGAAGAATATAATAAAAGGAAAGGATGTATATGATGAGAAAGAAATGTACAAATGGAGACTTATCAAAAAAGTATGGACCCAGAAAAAGGGCCGGTATGGAAACAAAAAATTATGGACAAAATGTTCAAAAAGCATTTTATTCCCAGGTTCCAAAATGGTAGACTACACTGAATTGAATTTTACATCCATCTGCTGGAATATCTGCTCTCAGACACATTTTAAACCCAGAGTCTAAAAGCAGCTATTGCTCAAATGCATTTCTGTTAGGAACATTTGTATCTAAATGTAGATGGTGAGACAAAGAGTAATTTATTATATATACATATTGGTAACCACAGTGTCTCAAATTCTTTTTTTTTTTAATGTTTTTTTTGGGGTTTGTGTAAATGGCAAGGTTCCTGCAATTTCAGTTCCCTTAAAACAACTGTATGGTTGGAAAAGGATAATTTAAGAGGAGCGGTGCTGTTTTGGAAACATGCAGCTTTTAGTATCAATCTGAATTTTTCAGATAAAGGGTAAGAATTGTATTGAGTAATATAGAAAACAGAAGACCTTTTCAAAGGTTAATGTAAATAGCAGGAAACCATTTAGACCATTCTTTTTTATTATTATTTTGTTTATTAAGATTAAAGGATTTATTGCTGTTCTGAAGTGAAACTTCAGTACCCTGGGGAAGGAAAAAAACTTTGCTTAGGAATTCAGGTACTGCTTACAGACACATGCTCTATGGTATAAAATATCTGAGGATACTGCTACAGAGGATGCTTAAAAACTTGCAAGATGATTGGCAAGTTGGAAATCTCTCCTTGCTTCAACATAGGTTTTATTAGCCTTGTATTTATACCTTAGACAAAATGGTTATTATTTATTAATAAATTCACTTTGCAAATCCAAATTAAAATGGTAAGAAATGTTGTATTTCTTTCAGAACATGCAGGATAGACAGAACTGTGAAGGACCTGGAGATGAGGAGGTGATCTCAGGACAATGAACAATGAATGCATGTGCATGCTGGCTAGATGGACTTGATCAAGATGTTATAAACATCATTGTCAAGGAGGTGTAAAAGTGATGGAAACACACTTCTGAAGATGGCTCATCAGGATTTCTGGTAAGCACATTTTTGGCTTCATTTTCTGCTGTAATCTTTGGTGTGGACCACCAAATCATTCCCCAGATTTTAACTTCATGACTACAGGCAGCTGGAATGCTGAGGTAAATGTATTTATCTTCCCAAGGGAAGAAACCAGGCATTGCCAATGAGAGCTCGAGGGCTACCAGTCTGAATTTTCCTCCTGTATGGATTTGACTCTCTGGGTAACCTGCCAGGTCTCTCTCCTCACCTTTTTTTCTTTTTCCCAAGTCTCAAGTTTGCTGTTGGTGTTCTCTTGTGCTTGTTAAAACCCTGCCACTCCTGATGACCATGGTTGTGTTTTTACTGTAAACTTCTCTAGAAATTCTGATGGAACTTGAAGTGTAAACAAGTAAACAAACAAATAAGTCTGGTCAGAGTGATGGCAGATTTACTTGTCTTCCAGGTAGCTGAGAGTGACTCATTTCTTTCCAAATAAATGCCAGCTTTCTTTGAGCAAAACAACATTAGAGTAGATAAAATGACATGAGAACCTTTAAAAAACCCAAGCATAGCATAAAAATGCATTGTCACTTAAAAATCCCAATTAAAAACTAAAAAGAAACAGACATAGTATACTTGAAGTATTGGGTCACACATGCTGCAGATAAAACTAACAAAGCATCACCTGACTTGTGGAACAGAAAAGAAGCCTTGTTTGAACATAAACAAATGAATCTGACAGGATTATTTTTGGCCTGTTTTTAGAGAAACAGAAATGCAGACAGCTGACTACAACAAATGCATTCAGAAGCAATGGTTAGAATCATTACTCTTGATAATTAGAAACAACTGCAATTTTTTCCAATATTGAGATATAATGACAATCACCCAGGAGTAATATTTCCTTTTCTTTGACATATGGGAAATTTTTTACTTTTATTATAACAGTGAGAGTTATACTGTGGAATCTAGGATTTGGAAGAACATGGATTTGAACATGTACAGGTGCAGTTTTAATATTTCTTTTAATGCAAGTAGCTAGAATTCTTTTACATCTTGGTTTAACCTTCACATATGGTCATGGGTCTTCCTTGCAATTATTTTGTACCTTTATTACTTAGGAAAAAAAACCCATCAAAATGTGAATGTGTCAGAGTTCTGATGGTGAATACACAGACCTGTCTTGGCAGTGTTATATCTTTGTAAAAATGCTTGCCAAAAAGATGTGATAATATTGCCACATCACATCTCCCAGTCAACACAGATTCCCTTTAAGAGCCTTGGCTACTGTTTCTTCAGGGAGTTGATTTGATTGCTTATAGGCCTAGGAGCTCACACAGTAGATCTTCTGTTTTTACTCATGGGATTTTCAAACACTCCTAAGTTTTCTGGAGATAAACTAGACAGATATATGTAAGCTAATTTGATTATATGTTATGACAAGGTTAATTTGATTATTATGACTTTGAGGTTTTGAGATCCAACTCTGTCATCATTTCTCTTGCCAGGTGATGCTTTTTTCCTAAGAATTTCAAAAATAGAACCAGTCCAGGGTTAACTGTATGTTTGACTTCCCACAGTGTTTATTCCAAGGTATCTCACTCAGGCATCTGGCCACCAGCAATCTCCTTTATCCCTGTGGCCTTCATCCCTTGCTGTCAAGATGAGTTTATGAATTAAATCCCTTGCCATAATCAGCTTAACAACTCTGAATTTAAGTTACTGTTTGCAATTGCTGTTGTCTCTCGGGGCTGACAGAGTTAATGGCAGCCTTCATAAAACACACCAGTGTTTTTCCTGTAGACAAAATAACTGCAAGGAAAAAAACAGTGAAGCTAAAAACAAGATGATTAAACAAGCATCTTTAAACAAGGCATGATACATAGCAGGTAATAGCTGTGAAACAACTGAGACCTTGTTTCCTGCTTCGTCTTCAGATACATGTCCTGCTGTGAGCTCGTGGCTAATTGTTTAAAATATTTCCCTCCAGCCTCTTCCTTTATTTTTTTTTATTCCTTCTATATTCATGACCAGTAACAGCTACTGCTTCACACTGGTACAAGCAGTCAAGTCTGAACCAGCAGCAGACTGATCCATTCCTTGTAGTCCTTATCCTTAAAGTCCTTATAGCAATGGACATAGAGAAGTTTCATCTTTAACTGAATATGTGGAAAAGAGAACCAAATTTTCCATGATGTAATTGCACCTGAGCTTTTTAATAGAGACAATGAAAGGAGCATACATTTGTTATTGACTGGGGAAGGAAAGCTAAATGCTCTGCCATCTGGGGATTTTATCGAGCAGCACTTTGAAATATTCTAAAATGAAAGTGAGCAGCCTGATCCATGTGTTGGCAAAGGAGAGAATGATTTGAATTAATTTTGCTACTCTGGGTTCTAAGACAGTATTGGTCATCATAACCTTGGAGGTAAAAGAGGTGTAATTGCTTTCCTGCAGTTATAGGTGGAGTTCATATAGAAATAATTCCTAAAAAGACAAGGGAAGTATCCACCAACAGCCAACTATCGCAAGCCAAATTACCTGCCCTTAGAAATAGATACAACCCCATTGACACTAGAGTAGTTTTATCCACTGACAATAGCAAAGATCTGCCTTCTTACTGAGGTTTGTTGCTGTACACAGTCTGCCCCGGGGTCATTCTGTAATTACTATAGAAAATAGTGTACTCACTTGATAACTTCTTCGAGCAGAAAAGCAATTAGCCTGCCAAGTGACTTGATGTTCCTAAGAAGGTACTGGAGTTTTGGAGGCTGGAGGTGTTAGCAGAAATAAGTGGAAGAGGGAAAAAGTCTGGCTGGCAGAGTACAAAGGAGAGGCCTGGCCAGGGAGATAGAGATGGCCACTTTAGGAATTACAGCTCCCAACAAAAACTCAAAGCTTTGATGCAACACCAAATTCAGAAAAATACTTTGCTGCCAGCTAATGGTACAGGGTCCTTGCAATAGTGGGAAAAACAACTGGAGATTCTGCCTGAACAATTTCCCCAGGCTATTCTAGGCTGGTGAGCAGTGGCCACATTCTACAAGATCATTTGTCACATCTTTCTGATCTAAAATATTATTGGTGCAAAAAGGAAAGAGATCCTTCTGTACAGAAGCATTATTACCTTATGAATATCATTGCTTATGTGTGAAATGCTGCTTGACCAGTGCTTCAGCCAAATCCAAGTTTACTGGATTAGGATGGTGCTGGTGTAATCTCAGTTTATTGGACACAAAGGCAAAGATGGAAATGTTAGTGGATATCTCAGCTTGTTGCAGTATTGTTATCACAATATCACAAAGTATTATTTTGTTATGGAAATCAAGACAATTTCTCTCAAAGAGAAAATAGATGCAACACATGATGGACTGTGCAACATCTGAAAAAACTGCTTAGGCGGTTGGGAATTGAAGAATAAATTAAAGTGCAGCAACCCTAAAGAATAATAACCATTTTTTGACTCTATTAGAGGGGAAAATGATTTTGCAAAGTGTGATTTACCTGGCTCCATAGAGCAGGCTGTATTGCAAGCCTCTGTTGCATTTTCTTTTCTCTTTATAACTCTCAAAAAACAATTTTGAATCAATATGATGTGGAATATTGGAATGTCAGTATCTATTGAAAATGAACTGGTTTATGCTGATCTGATCTAATTAAAATCAATGCAGATATCTTTAGAAAAATGTTTTCTTTTGGGGATGAAGCCATATAGGGTTATTGGGTAAATAAAATGCTCCCATTTGTCTGCTTTTCATGGAGAAAATGTTTATGTGATTGAATCTCAGTTTATCAATAGCTAATGTTCTTTTTTGTTCCATGCAAACTAGATTAAAAATGAAAAGACTCATAATTCACATTAAAATTAACTTTAAGAGATGGGACTACACATACATAAATATATAAAATAATTTTTTTCAGACCTGCACATTACTGACATTAGTTGGAACAAATAGAATGTTAAGCTCACATGTATCTGAAAGCTTTATGTTTCTAGATGCAGGAGAAATAGTAAGATTGTATTTCCCCATCTACTTTCAAAAAATGAAAACAAAACACCAGCCACTTAATAACACAAACTCATTTTAAAATCCCAGTCAAGTTCCTAGAAGGCTCCTACCAGCCTGATTTGAGTTTTGTAAAAGTCACTGTAAATTCAAAAGAAAGCAAACCTGTGCAATGCAATTCCTCTGAGGAGACAGGGAACACAGACTAGATCTAAGGAAAAGGAGGGCTGATGTTTTCTTCAGACTAGAATGCACATTATCTAAGTTCATAAATTCTTCTTGAAATCTTCACTTTTTAAGGTAGAAAAAAAGGGAAGGGGTGGGAAACAGTTGCAAGTTGATATTTTTTAAGGGAAACTTTTAAAATTAGTTTTCACTTTCATTTTAAAAGGAGAAATATACTTGCAGTGTTCAAGAAAGTAAATTCTGGTTAAATTTAAGTGGCCATCAAGCAGTTTCAAGACAGAATTCACTTCATGCGTCATCTCAGAGGATTTATGACATCAGGAGTTCTCACTGCTCCTCAGAGACTGCAACTAGTGGGAGGCTTCCTGAGAGAGCAAGAGAAACAGGAGCTCAGAAAATGTAGAATGTCTCATAAGCACCAATGATTTTATCCTTTCCTATTTTCTAGCTTTTGTTGGCACAAAATCCTGCAGATTCATGTGCAGGGATCCTACGGATCTCACCTGAAAGAGTGAAATCTCCAAGGTAAGGAGAACACTTACAGGTAAAAGTTTTATAATGGATGCATATTTTTGAGCACATATCACTTTTCAGGGATATAAGATGTAAGAACAAATGTAATGAACTAGTTAAGTTCAAGTGTAAGCCTGTCATTGCTGCAAGCTGGGAGTAAGAGTTGTAGCCAGCAGAGTTCAGTCTGCAAGTATTTGACATCCATATGCAATGTCAAATAATTTTCTAGGGCCAGATAGTCATGAATAAAAGTTCATAGATTAATTCCACAGTTTTCTCTGCTACAATTTTTAATGAGTTCTCTCACTTAGAGATTTACATAAGGCAGCCTGTTAAAAATTAAATTGAGATGCTTCCACCATAAATCTGAACATGCTGTAACATCAAACTCTACTTGGGCAAAGTAAACTTTTACAGGTTTTTCTTTTAGCGACATTTAGGTTTTTGCATTGGTTTTGGAATGCAATTTAATGAAAGTTTTTTGATCTCGTAAAGGTTTCTTTAGATACTTTGAAGAAAACATTGCTTTCAGTCTACACTCTGCTGCAATGGCATTGTATTTGTCCCTCAGCCCCTTCACTCCAGTATAAAACATTTAGTGGTGAGGCTTGTACAAGGCAGGCTGTGTACATTCACAGGTAAAAACAGTTTTAATGCAATTAAGTCAGCTAATTGTGAGAGCACAACTTGGAGTAATGCTTGTCCTGTCACTGTAGAAAACTGTACCCAAGGGGAAAATGTCATGGGATTATCAGAGGTGACTCCTGACACAAGGAGTCTTGCCTACTTTCTTTATTCCCACCTATGGAAGTTTCACAAACTCACCCTCTTGTAAATCACTGAGCTTGCTCTGATGCATCCCCTGCTTTTGATTGCATTTACAGCAGCTCTTCTTCTCTTATTCCACGTGCACTCCCAAATTACCCATCCTGACAGCTGTTTGCTGTGAGCCAGCATCACACTTTTAATGAGCTGGTTTGTGATTTTTTTTTTCTCTGAAGACATACCGGGCATTGCAGACCTCTAATTAGTGATACTTAAAGTTCAATAGTCAAGTCTTTTGAGGCATTAAGAGATTATATTCTTTAATAGCTCTGAAATGAATGAAAAACATCCTTTTTCCTTCTCATTTCTCAGCTTTACCAATATCAGGATATAATTTTGTGTCATGGAATGTGTGCATTATGTCTTCAAGAGGCTATACTGGTGCATTGGCACGTAACCAGAACAGAGAAAAAGCTCTTGTCTATCAAAGAACAATGAAACCCAAAATATTGAGTGAATCAAAATGAATGTGTGTGTGTGTTTGTTTCTGTCAGGGAGAACTTCTAATTTTTTATCCTTGGCTATGATCTTGCAATAGATCAAGTTGTCCCTTCTCTTTCATTTGACTGACAGCAGAGCCAACACTTGCTGAAACTTTTTTTTCATTCCTCACGTTTCCTTTCACCTTTTTTTTTAACTTCATTTTTCTCTCTTCCTCTCCAGAGATCCATCACAGCAGCATGCAGCTCCCAAGTGTAATCTTTGATTTGTTTGGCAGTGTATGTCTAAATCAAAGAGAAGGGGCAGAAAAGTATCCTGACTGATGTGCAACGTAATAATGATTTTCTTCCATAATCCCTCACAGAGTGTCATTCAAGGAAAAGCTAAATAATTACTTTAAAACAAGACCTCAGAGTTCTGCATGTCAAAAGCTCATTCTGTATCTCAGTTGCAAGAAATAGTCTATCTTGTCAAACAGTCAGTCAATTAAAGAAAAAGCAAACAACCAAACAACAACTCAAAATCCATAACAAGAAGGAGCCAAAACCTTGAAATATTCCCTAACAAATCAGTGATCCCAGCTAGTTGGAGGAGTCATAAAAATTGATCCCAGATACCCCAAATATTCCTTTCTGTGATTAATGTGTTAGTGCAGAAGTCAATGAAGACTGCCTTGAGTTACTTTCCCACCAAATTAAGGGTATTGAGTTGTCAATACACCTCAGGCTTTACAGATCTTATCAGATGTAGCTAAAATCTGCAGTGTAAGAGCATTTTTTTCCTACTGTAGTGTTCAACTGAAGAGCAATTTCAAGTGTTTGTTGTCAACATCAAAAACATTCAGCAAATTTTAGGCTCTTTTTCTTCAATGGAGTTGCTTATGTTTTGTAATTATGGAGTATATTTATTTATCTGTAAGGTTTGCAATTCTACTTCCAGCATGTCTCTTTCCTAGATATATCCCTTTGCTTACCCTCTTGCAGCATATTTTGTCATATTTAAAGAAGAACTCCTCAGTCATTGAGTGCAGCTCTCCCAGGTTTTAAGTCAGTGTAAAGGAAACATCCCAGTACATCTGCATGAGCTACACTTCTGTGATAAACTTGTGGCAGAAGAAAAGGTGTCAACATGTGCATTTCTTCAGAGGTGAATTCATTTTTTCTCTCTCTCGAATTCTTCACAATTTTTTTAATGTACTTTTGGCTTTGGCCATGTACCCTGCTGGACAGCCTCAAGTGCCACATGAGAGGAACATTTGCAAGCTGAGCCATAAATCCCCAAATGTCCATTTCACTCTGGAGACCCCCTTGGCACCCAAACTTTTATCTTCTAAGCTGTTTGAGTTCTGTGAATACCCAGCAGCACAGCCATCACACCTGAGCTAATGGCAACAATTTCATGCCCTAGGACCATTTTCCATGCTTTGAGAAGTTTGTTCTGCTGGGCAAATTCAGAGTATTGCCTTTGCAATTACAGCAGTGACGGGCACTTCAAGACTGTAACCAGAGGAAATTACATCAGTCCCTAATTTTTAAACAACTTAACACATCTCCCATCTAGGAAATTAAAGACTTCCTTTCTTAAATATCACCTTATATTGCTTTCCTACCAGATAATCATCCTCATTAATAATTAGAATCACAGTTGTCTTAATTTCCCTTTTATTGTCTGTTTGTCCCTCTGAATCCTGGGTATTTTTGTAGTATGGTGGCAATGAAGTGTTTCTTTTCCTCAGATTAATAAACATCTCTCTGCATAGAACATCACACAGGAAGGGCAAAGCTATGAACTTAAACTATTTGTGACCAAGGAAGATCAAGAATTGTACTTCTACTGTCAGGTAATTCTATCTTGGCATAATTGTTGGGTAGCAATAACAAGTTGCATTGTTATCCTATTGTCCTAAAACCCCAGTCACCCTCCTCAAAAATTCACTTTGTGTGAATTCTGCATGCAGGAATGCATTTCCTGTACAGATTATATAGACTATAGCCCTGGCTCAGCATTTCAAATGCACATTTCTTTTGGGAGCACTTGTGCTGTTTGGGGGGTTGTGAATCTCCCTGTTAGTTGGAAGTCTCATTGTCTTTGTTCACTTAGGAGAGAATTTTGGCCCTAAGCTGAATTTATGAACACAGAATTTGGCACTAGATTGTTCTGGCCTTTTATTTGCACACATTCACTGTAAATGCAATCAGAAACCCAGACTGCTGAACTGTGGACATGGCCATCATTTCTGCCGGACTTGATTGTGCTGTATTAAATAATTATGCAAGAATTAAAAAATAACCATAGAGACAATGGTGAAAGACCTCAAAGTACCAAAGGAATGAATGTTAATTTAATTCCCTATTAGAATATTCAGAAATATTCTGAAGTGTTTTATGGAATCATTAAGATACATGCTTATTTTATGTCCCTATACCATTTAAAATTATACAACAACATAATGATCAGTTATTATTAATTTTTTTTCATGGTGTGTATATGTGAGCTAGACTTTGCTGTTATTAGTAATTTAGTTGGAGTTTAAAATTATACAAAACTGACTAAAAATAGAATCCAGCTTGTTGTAATGCTTTTTTGTATTCAAATCATCCCAAAGTAATATATAGAATGTGTTGTTGTTAGGTATCATTAAAGACCTTCCATTAACTAGGAAAAGCTGTTTGATGGCTTCAAAGATAATTGAGAAGAAGTTTCTTAACATAAGACTAAAAAGAAAAAGCACTCTCAAACAAATTTATCCTACAGGGAAAAAGCTGGGGAGAGAACTGACTTTTGTCCTCTCTTGGTCAATAGATGCTATTAAATCTCTAAAATCATATTAAACAATATTTTAGGGAACTGACTTAAATCCACAAGGGGAATAAAAAAGAACGAAGGCAGATATTTATTCTGAAATTTCACACTGTTGCAACTGTATTTCAGAGGCTGATGATACACCATGAGCATGTTATTATTCACTCTGGTCAGACAGCAAGGGTTAAGATAGGAATATCATCCCAGGCATTAGCCATTAATCTGGGTATCTCATTGCTTTACTGAGGTTTAGGTTATACAGATAATAACTCCAGGCCATATTCTGACACCTTTATTCACGCTGAATGGCATCTGAGGCAGCATCAGGTCCCACAAAAATCAGAGGGTTATTTACAGGGAAATGCATTAGTCAATGTAGCAGAATATTGTCCTTTGGCAACATCTGCAGATGGAATTGTGCTGTAAAACATTACTGCACCAGCCAGAGCAGGGTGTCATAATGGCTTTGTATACAAATTTGAAACAGATTCTGAGATAGTGGCTCATGATAATGTCATTTTTCTCTCTCTTTCAACGTGTGATTCCTTGCCACAGAGGTGTAATGACAGTACAACACTAACATTTTATCAAAGAATGACAGTCAAACCATGGATAGGAGTTATCAAAGTTATAATACTGAGACATGTTTGGGACTCAAAGTCAAAAAGAAATTTACTGTGTTGATCTTAAAAACTGTTTTAGTTTGATGTAGACTGCTTTGTGATTCTGTGTCTTCTTTTCATGGTTTTATTGTGATATTCTGCAAACAGAATCACAGACAGTTCTTTTAAAACACACTTTAAACTTCTTTGGAAGTAAATTAGACCATTTTGGAGCCATTTCAGACTACTTGAGTCTGTGTGATAGCCATAATATTGAAAAATATTATTGTAAGGCCTCTAACAGTAATATTTGCAAATGGTGAGTTGCACTTTAATAACCTCAAAGAACTACACTCACAAGAAACTGGCTTTTGGGGAAATTAAAATAGCAGAGAAAAGAAATGGCAAAAATTAGCAATGGAAAACCTGCATTTCAAGAGACAACAGAAAGAACATTTTATTTGATTAGTCAGATATCTAGTTTCAGCATGATGATAGTAGTTTGTGTAATCAAAATCCATCACATCAACAGCTAATAGAAAACCAAATAATAACCAAATGTTATTGTGTCCTTCCTGATAGCACAAAAATGAGATCATGCCAAGTATTCATGCCAGCAGATGATCAATTTTGACTTCAAGAACAAGAGCTCCAGGAGAACCTTGGGCCTGACTTTAGGCATCTCTGCCATTTGGATCTCATGGTGCTACATCTGTGTCTTCAGCAAGATTTCTGAGGGAGAGACAGGTACCTGTGCATGTGAGAACATCCTAGGATGTCTTATAAGGCACTGAGGGAAATGAAGTAGAAAAAGCCCTGCACTGCTGCCTGTGTGTTTCAGAGGTTTCCAGCACTGCAAACACCATGGGGAGGAACTGATCAGATGTTGGTGGGAGCTGCTCTCTTCTCCCAGGCAACAGTTGGTCCTGTAGTGCTGTGCAGCATGTTATCAAGCTGCCAAGGTCAGTCCCTACATTGTCACTTTTGTTAACACAGGACAAAGAGCTTATATTGCTTGTAGAAGCTGGGAAAACCTTTCTGGAGCCTTTCCAATGTTTTTGACCCAAGAGGTCAGACCTCTTGCCTGAGAGTGTTGAACCCTGTTAAGATGTGTGGGCTCCTGATGGAGCTCTCTGGACAGAAGTTCACAGCCCAAAACGTGAGGTATTTGAACAGTCCCTCTGTCTGTCTGGAGTAAAAATGGGTTCATGCTTCCAGGAGAGGTATAGTGGGCATGGGGATTTCTCAAGCATGTTGAGGAGAGTCATCAGGCACTGAAACACTCCACAGGACATCTCCCTCCCACTCAGACAAGAAAATCTGGGTTTTGATAAGGTGTTTCAGGAGCATTGCTTTTTCCATGCTGAGAACTTCTGCACCACTTAGTGCAGTCAGTCATGGACAAAACAGATGTGGCTGTAAAACCTGATCTCATCCTTATCTTCCTCCATCAGACAGTTCACCCAGCAGAACCTCTCATGATCATGGTCATGGTTTTCTCATTCTTGTCATGTCATGGTTTTCTCATTCTTTTAAGGGAAACTGTTAGATGATCCTCAGAATGTTTATGTGCTCCTTTGCTGTGCTGACATCATGCTGTCAGCCTCTGTCACTGTCTTCCGCTGTCACCCAACAACTGCTGTCTCCTCTGAAGGTCTTTTGTGCTTTCTGTCTCTGTTGCTGCCTTCTTTTCCTTGTCTGCCCTTAAAAACTGCTCATCTAGCATATGAAAATGAGATTTTTCAGAAGTTAAAACTTGTCTGGTTGTGAATCTTTGTCATGGAATAACACTGAAGTGTCCATTACATGAAGGTGACTGTCTCTTTTGTCCCACTCTGTACCATCTGCTACTGCTGTCACTTTGCCAAGTATCTGCAGAGCAAATAAAAGTTAGAGCTTTTCAACCCAACAATGGGAAAGCCTTATCCTGCCCCTCAAAATAGCTAAAACAATTTGTCTGAAAATCCCCTCTCCCTTATCCCAGAGATGCAAATCCACATCAAAAATTAGTCCAAAGAAGACACAAGCAGTTTGAAAAGCTTCATGTTAAGTGACAGGATGATGACAACATCCAAAAATGAGAAGTCTTGTGCAGCTTTAATATTGGCTGGAACTAAAAGCAGAACTTTTAATTAAAATCTAGATAGTGAAAACACCAAAGCTACTGATACCAGGGCTAAAATCTGCTCTTGAATAACTATTTTGTAAGGAGTTCCTCTCAACTTCCAGCAGAAATATTTGCACAGATCCAGCTATGAATTTCAGCCTGGATTTGCACAAAGTCATGTTTGATTTTGATGCTGGCATCACTATCAGTTAAAGCTGAAATAATTTCTGTCATTATATATTCCATGCTATGAGGAGAATAGATAGCAGCAGCACATTAGGATGGTAAAAAAGATGAAAAGCTTAAAGTATAATTACTTTAAAATATAATCAGATTACACTGTTGGGCATTGTAATACTTCATGACATGCACAGTGCCACAGATGGAAATTTTAATTTTTACTATTGATAAATTATTACTTTATTACTTCCTTGAAATTTTTGATTCTCCTTATGGGAGAGTTCCATGGAAACAAATGTGAAGTGAACAGAGGTGAAATGTGCAGCATTGGTGGTGAAACAGCCAAGTTGATCACTTTTTTCTGGGTTTAGTGGTAGTAGACAATTCCCTTTGATTTATTAAAAGTTAAGAATGTACATTAAAATAACTGAGACCCCAGTAAGTACAAGGAACTAAAGACAGGACTTCCTTTGGTAAACACAGAGGTACAAATACAATATTAATGCTTAGTATAGGTAAAGTAATAAATTGTCTGCTAAAGAAATCTGACTGCATTGGGAATCTGAGCCTTTCCAGGAATTGATACTAATGCCAAATCAATTTGTGTTCTATCCATAATAAGAGTAATAGGCGAGAAAAGCAAATTGAACTCTTCTATTGTGGCTTAGTAATTAAATTGTCTGTCTTAAGACATTGTCCCACCACAAAAGTATTTTCAAAAAAATGAGTGGCCTATAAGTGCAGCTTTAATAACATTGACTTAGCTACATTCCAGCCTACCACCATATACCTGTGCTTTTAAAATTTAAGGCAATGTTTCTGTTAATCCTCTTTAACACAATTGGAATTTCTAAAACATTTGCTCTGAGATTCTGCATTAAAGTTTAGTCGTTGAACTTTTGTCTGGCAATCAAAGAACCACTGCATCATATTGATTGCTGCTGCCAAGTACCTCTCAGTCCTTAGGACTGAGCAATTTTCTTGGGGAATTGGAGCTAACTAGGGCTAGTACCAGCTCACCTCTGTCGCAGTCTCTGAGACAGAAAAAGAAAAGAAACTTCTCCAGTGACTTGAAGTCTTTGATCTGCAGACTGCTCCTCACAGCAAGCAGTAATTTAAGGGTTAATCTGCCTTATCTATTGCCTCTCTTTAAGATCATCTCCAAATTCAGCTCACACATTTAAGTCTAAGACTTCTCTGACTGCAAGGCTATTACTTTACCCCTTTTATTCTTCCAACAGATGTGCAGTGATTTGATTATAGGACTTTTTAATAGGACCATCTCCATCCTGAGTGTAGTCCTATATGCTGTGATTTTGTAAATACCTGTGATCTTTGTCTAAGGAGATGAGAAGTGCCTGCTCTCATCAGAGCAGAAGAGCTTATGCACTTCAAAAATCTGATCACTTTTTTGCTACAACACTTCCCCCAATAAAACACATCCTCTCTCTCATAAGATCTTGCCAAGTTATTCTGGGCAAAATAACTTGCTACAGTAGGACTTGCTCCTCTGATCATCGATGTGAGAGAGCAGAGTGGCTAGCAAGGAGAAGTTGTATTCTCTACAAAGCAGAAGCCAATTTAATCTTATGAGGTGCAGGAATCAATCTTAAGATGCCGTGTTAAAAGCAATAATGGCAATTTAGTCAACAGAAGAAACAAACATATTTATGAAGTCTTGGTCCCATTGAAGTCAATGGCAAAACTTCTATTAATTTCAGAGTATTCTCTTTTCAAATACTGTAAAGTACAGAAAAGTGGGGCCTGAGAAATAGCTGCACCACCCAGACACAAAAGGCCAGCTGCTCCTTTCCCCTTTAAGAGCAGTTTCTTGCATCCATCAGCTCCTGCCATCAACCTTCCAATTTGGAAGCTGTGCCTAAGATCACAGGTATTACAAATGATGTGATGTTTTCCTTCTGTTAAAGCTGTCTGCTTTTGAACTGCCTGCCTGCACAGCCTGAACTAACCTAGGACAGAATAAAGGAAATGCTCCCAAAGCTACGCCCCAGTCTCCAGTGTTGATGTAAAATAGGGATTGATTCCTTCCATACACATCACCATCGCTGCACATTATCTCTTGCTGGCCTTTGAGGCCAAGCCTCATAGCTCATGGGGTAAAGGTGTTTGCAAGCAGCACAGGATCAGCCCAACTGAATCCCTGTTCTTTAGCAGTGCTGCAAATAGCACTCTGGCTGGAGTTTTGGTTGGTTGGTTTATTCATATGTTTTTATTTTTTTTGGTGGCTTGTTATTTTTAAATATCCTATATGTGCTTGATCTCTTCTCCTTTTAAATAAATAGCAGTGGCACTTGGGAAGTCAAGAGGGAGAACAAACAAAGTTTGTTAGCACTAAAGCCTTTATTTTTGTCATCCTGTCAGCTCTACTACATGACGGGGATAAGGTTTAGATGAAACAGCAGGACTGATCCTACATCAAAATAAGGAATGAGCCCTTCTGCTTAAAACTGTGCTTATATGAATGCAACCATTGAATGGTAAGTGGATCTTTGAAGCTGAAAGCTTAAAAATAAGATTTCAGGCATTTAAAAATATACACACACACATGAATCTTTCTGAGAATTTGACACTTTATTCCTACTGCATTTTTGGTGACAACTGGATGGCCAACCAAGCGCTCCAAGCACAAACATCCAAAACAGCAAATCCATAAATAACTGTGTCAAACAGTGCAGAGAGGACTTGGGAGTTCTCTTCTCTGCAGACATCTCTAGTAGTTTAAAAACAAACAAACAAACAAAAACCCAAAAATACTTTCCCTACCTGCTATTGAGAAGAAAAAAGAAGGATACATAAGGGAGTGAAAACTCATTGCAAGTATCTGAGTGCAATTTTGTAAGAACTTTTGGGCCATGGGTGCTGATTACTCTCTGCTGTGACTTTCCTTAGAAGCTTCTTGTTGCATTTGGATTGTTTATATATTTAGTGCAAGACATTTTCATACAAGACTTCCTTTTTTTGGTTGGCTAGCTGAGTCCTTTTTTCAAAAAGGCAGTAAAGCAATAGATGTGGTGTTTATAATAAGCTCTACAATGAGGCAAATGTAAGTGTGTTTGATCAAAGGCATGACTGAAGTGATAAGAAGCCACCGTTCCCATAATATCCAGTATAGGGTTTAATATCTTTGTATCAGTTCTTAATCTCTGAACACAAAAACAAAGAGGAACTAGGTGATCAACTCTGGTTTTAATATCACAGAAAAGAGGCTGGTTTTATCTGTAGGAGCTCTGCAAGGTTTATTGTTGTTATCCCAAGAGCTAACACTAGTGTTAGCTATCTGCTCTGCTAATATTCAGTCACTCTCAGCCATTGCCACAGTGCTGCATGAAAGTGGGAAGGGATTTGGTTTGGAGTTGTGCAGACAGGGTGCAGGCAATGGATGGAGAAGACAACAGAGGGGTAGAAAAGCCACGTCACCTCTCAGCCAAAAATGCTTGGTATGACACAAAGCCATGCATACAAACACAAAAAACACCCCCCAAAAGAGAGAGACACTAGAAGGAGCAGAGTCAGGTGAAAGTTGGAT
>VXBC01008395.1:0-62583 GCA_013399945.1 Ploceus nigricollis | reverse complement strand
GTAACAATAAGAAGAAATAACTGAAATCAGATTCAAAATGAGGACATGTGAGATACAACTGGGTCTCTTACATTCCTTACGTGTTTTATCCATCTTTACCGTGGTTCAAGAGATTTTGCTTCATTATGATTCTTCATTATCATTCTGTAAATCAAAATCATTTAAACTTCAAGTTGGAAAAAGAAATAAAGAAGGAAGAAATTACCAAAAATGAGAATTCATCTCTTTTTCCAAAAGATTGTTTTATGTACAAGTCCCAGCAATTTGTCACTGTGCCACATTGCAATTTCATGTCTTTATAGGATTATTACTTAACTTTTTGTATTGAAATTTTTGATACAGCATAAAGACAAGACAAGTAAAGCCCAAGGGACAAAGCATTTGATTTATCTATGCTTCTCTTATGTGTGACAATAAACAAACAAAAAAAAAAGCAAATCCATTTCTCCACCAGATGTATGAAAGTAAACAGAGAGGAAGAAGTTTCAAAGGAAAACAGCATTAATGGCAAGTTAAACATAACCAAAGCATCAAAGGAATCTCTGGTGCAGTATTTCTTTAACAAGAATAGTGAAGAACTTGCTACAAGGAAAAAACCACCCAACTTCATGTCAGAGTGAAATGATGACAGAGCCTGCAGAGCATGCTAAAAGGAGCAAACTAAACATGGTAATTAGACTTTTTGCTTGTCAGTGCAGCCTCTGAAGACTTAAGCAGGCTGAGCTAAAATATCAAACCAGAGGAGAAATTGCCTGCAACAGCTATAATGGTGGAATGTCATTGGAATATGTTCAGGATTTAAGTTTTTGTGGGTTTTTTCCTATTTTTTACCACAGTCCAAAGAGTTTAGCTCTGTCCCCCACTGCCATTGCCAGTATTTTGGGACTTTCTGGCTCTGTGAAGTGTGGTCCTGTGGTTAGCTCTCCAAGAGTGGCACACACAAGCACAGCTCCCCATGCTGGGGACTGCCACGTGGAAATGTCATCATGTCACTGCTGCTTCCAACTGGTGGCCAGAGCAAACAGCTCACTGCACACCTTTAAACAAGAGGACTGTGTTTCACTACCATAAGGCCAGCCATCTGGAATTCTGCTCAACTTTGTACTCCACTAGAATAGTTCCTGTGGCATGGTCAGAGAGGTGACACCAAGTTTCTCTGTTATGTTTCCAGTTTAATGGTCAAATTAAGGAGCCATTGTAGCTTGCACCAACATATTTAAACCAGATCTTGAAAGTTCATTCATTCTGAGAGTCACTTCCCACTTTCTGGTCATGGTGATTATGTCACAGAGGCAGCTTCACTCTGATTGGGGAGTGAATCCCAGAGTGTTTAGTGGCTGCATTGGTGTTCACCCTGGGCAACATGCAGGTGCCCTGTGTATAGAGCCCTTCAGCTGCTTGGAGCTGGAATTCTGGTGGAAGTAATTTGTGCCACGAATTGCAAGAATGCTGAAAATATCTCTTCAGTTTACCAGGTTCCTCGCTGCCAAGAGGATTTATTATATCAATGACTCATTCTGCACTCTGGCACATCACTGTGAGTAGCTGATGTTTCTGCAGCAGCCTCAGAGCTATGACAGAGTGAATCCCACAGTGCTGAAACCCTGGGTCCAAGTGATTCAGCCACAGAGGGGTACTGGTGCTCCTGGTCTATATTTGCAGGGAATTTAGGTGATCACGTACATTTTAAATATGTTTCTGCCTCGCTGTCCCTGATATTCTTTCTCACTCAGATCTATTAATTATGGAGGTTTTGTCCAGTTAGAGGGGGTTTTGTCCTGTTTTTTCTCAGTATTTCTCTGGGATCCCCCATGATATCAGCAGATTTTCACCATTTCACCATTAGCAGCCATTGCAGCCTCCTTCTTTGGAAGTCCTGGGAATGCAGCTCCGTGGCCTCCTCTCATCCCTCCTGCAAAGCCTGCTCAGGTCTCTCAGCCATGCTTCTTTGGATAGCAAAAATCGAGTGGGATCAAAGCTCTATAGGAACAAGTTTGCCCTGCTTTATATTTCATGAGGTCCTTTTATTCCTTCATACATATGTCTCTCTTCTGACTCCTCACCCAACCACTTCACTTCTTTTTTGTTTTTCTATTCCCTTCTGTAACTGTAGCACCCCACAGTGCTCTTCTTCCTCAACATAAATTTTTACACACATATGTGTCGCTTCATCCGACTCTCTCAGGTCATATCAACCTGTGAAAAGAGCTCCTGTTCCCTTTCCAACCCTCAGGCAGCAGAAGCTTCTACCAGAGAGATCTGAAGATCTCCCCACCCTTGACTTTAAATTGGTTTTGCACATCTTGTTTTCTGTGAAGAACTTGGACAAGGAGATGAAAATAAGAAGCCTTAACATTAAGAGGTTTTACTGCTGTGATACTGGTCATAGAAATCCTGAGATTAGTCCTCAGACTACAGACTGCAAATCACTATTTTACTCTTTAGAAAATGAAAGTAAAGTATGAATAAATGTAGCAATCCATCAAAGCATAGTTAAGTATAAACTAAAGGCCACAATTATAGCAGAGTGAATTGTTTTTTCTGTCTCATCACACCTGTCACACTCAAGAAGTTCGTGAATTCTGAAGAAGTTTTCTCATTTAAAATAGAGGGAATATCTCCTATATACATTACTTTTAAGGACAGAGCTTACAGGGGAACTGCTGTACATCTATAATGAAAAAAAATATATATCACATTTCAAAATAATGACTTTTGTAATTAACCAAATCTGAAAAATTAAATAAAAGGCGTTTATAGAAGATCATGGTATGTGGTCATGCCCCCAGTTGCTTTTCTTGGGGATTACAGTAATGCACCAGTCAGGTCTGTTTCTACAAATTTGCAACTGCTGCTTCTGATTTGTTCTGCCTTGATATAATCAATCTGAATTCATGGTCTCACCCTGTGCTGCTGCAGAGATGACTCGTGGAAACAGAACAAAATGCAACAGATCCTGCCCCAGGGCTAATGGCTGTGACACGGTGTCTCCACTGCAAGGTCAGTCAGTCAAGAGCTGAGTGCCTCTGGCCTCCCTCTTGCTTGTAAATTTAATTGCTTTGGTTGTTAGCTAATGCCCTGAAGAAAAAATAATGGAAAGGATGTAAGCAGCTGATTTATATTTATTTATTCTGTATTTGAATGGTTTACTGATGAAGAAAGTGATTGCCTGAAATTGTGAGTGCTGCTCGAACACGAATATTTGCAGAGCTGACACTCCAGATTAGCTGAGTGTAATATTGCATTTTCAGTGGATTGTCTATGCATGTCCTAATTCAAGAATACACCATTGCTGTCCTGGCTGCCCATATATTTGGATGCTACTTATGTTTACTCTTAAGCATGCTGTCCAGTGATGGGATGAGTTCCTAAAAGCCTCCCTTATAAACAAAGCAGAGACTGAGAGGCTTTAAAATTCAAATTATGGGATTCACATGGATTCAGTTGCACTGGTGTGAAACTGTGTGGTTATGCATACTTTTTCTGCCTCGTATGCAGATGGGCAGGAGGGCAAGGGAAGCACTGAGACTGTGATTTTTAAACAGTTAGATTTAATCTTCAGGGTTTATCTGATTTCCTTTNAAAAAAAAAAAAAAGTAGTGTGTGCATCTGGCTTCCCAATTTATTTAGTCACTTGCAGTGAAACCAAGCACTAAGATAGGTCTGGCCTGAAAATTGAGCAATGAGATGATTTAAATGCAACAGGAGATGGTCCAGAACTGCGTATGGCTTTGCTTGCAAAATTTTTCTGTTGTGGTGTTCACTTAGTTGAATAGTCTTGTACCTAGGTAGGAATGTTACTGCATTGAAAATCACTGAGGCCAAGTTCCCAGAAACCTCTTCCAGCCACTTTTTGCAAGTTTGACTAAATTAAAATGTCAGTCACTTTAGTGACACTGTCAGGAAAGGAAAAAAAGTCACCCCAGACACACCCCAGTAGATAGGAACTTTGTTAATTACCAGTGGGAAATTGGAGTAAGAACAATTTTCTTCTCACAGGAAAGACATTAGGTTTTTGTTTTTTTACTTGGATATTAAAGCCATAAAGCCTTGATATGTTAATTTGTTGGATGTGAATGTGCTTAGGCTCCGTGATGAAGCTGTTTTGACACTGGGTGATGGGGATGTTTTGATAGTGCATTTCTGAGGTTGTGCTGTTTTGACACAAAAGGCTTTGACAAGATATTTGTAAGGTCACTGTGACCTACCACTGCTGTTATGTGGAAGTGATGGAAATGTAAATGCACTGATGTCTAATCAATGGAATGAAGCACTCTGGGATATATGTAAATTGAGATGTAAATCAGCTAGTTTGGGTTATAAATGAGCGTGTTAGAAAAATGCTTCATGGGAGCTTTCTTGGCCATCTTGGTTTTCCAGCCCTGTGGGTAGAGGAGTATTTAACTTTAAAAACCTTTTGAGGTCTTGTGGTGGCCTTCCACTACTTAACAGGGGCCTACAGGAAAGATGGGCAAGGATGGTTTGTCAGGAAGTCTGCTGATAGGAAAAGAGGTAGCAGGTTTAAATTGAAATAGGTAGATTTCGATAAGATGTTATAAAGAAATTTTTACGGTGAGGGTGGTGAGGCACTGGAACTGATTGACCAAAGAAGTTGTGGCTGCTCCATCCCTGGAGGTGTCCAAGGCCAGGTTGGATGAAGCTTTGAGCTGGTCTGGTGGAAGGTGCCCTGCCCATGGCAGAGGTGTTAGAACTGAATGCTCTCTAAGGACCCCTCTAACCCAAAACTTTCTTTGATTCTGTGATAGTAAGAAAGAAATGTTTGGCTTTTCACAGCTGCCTCTTTCCACTGATCGAGACAGAAAAAAAAAAGTGCATTTTTATTTCCATTTAAGAAAACTTGTGACTGTAATAACCTAATAACAAATTTGAATTGAAAAAACTTTAACTGGTCCTTGCATAATCTCAGCCTAATTTCTGGCCAGCCCCCAGTAGGAAAGCTGGTTTAGTGATGAAGAATCCACATCACAAAATTCATTTTCCCTCTCACAGAAAAGAGGCTGCTGTCACTTCTGCTCCTGAGATGACACCTGGATGAAGTAGGCAGAGTCAGCAAAGCAAACTGCTGGGCTGGCAAAGCAGAGGGGGACAGTGAGGCAACCCCTGGTGAAAGGATGCTGCCCTGGGCTGTGGGAGGCTTGTGGCTGTCTTCTCTTTTACTGTTTTGTGCCAGGCCAGACAATCGTTGGAGAATTATCAAGGGGCTGCCTCACAAATAGAACAGCCTGTTGTATTGTGTATTATGGGATTTAATGCCCTAACAGGAGATGGATCAATATCATAGCAGGAGAGGTTAAGAATCCCAGAATAGTCACAGAAGGTGAAAAGAGAGAAGAGGTTAGAAGAGGAATGAAGAAAGGTTCCTCCTTTCCTTCAGAAATAATATTATTCCTATTATTTTTTTGTCTTTTCGATTTGGTCTCTGTGGTCTTTCTACCCCTGTATATATTTGGGATTTGCTGGAGGGCTTTTGCCAGTGTCTTTTTTTGTTTGTTTTGTTTTTTTTTAATTTTTGTAATCGTGTGTCTGGTTTATTGCTCTAAAACCTGCCAGAACTTGATGTCAGAGCATTGCTGCCCGAAGAGCTTGTACTGGCCTCTGTTTCCAATCCTGTACAATCTCAGTTTAATCACTATGGCAGTCAGCTCAGAAGTGCCTGTAGGTGGAAAACATCACTGTAACATGATGCAGTTGATTTTACTTCAGCATGGCCTTGAGACAAGCCACACTGGCCCATGGAATGTGTGTAGTAACTCCTCTTTCTCTGCACCAATTCACACACATTTGGAGATATAAAATTGCCCTTTCTGAAAACAGTTTCAGAAAATGTACAATAAGCCACCATTTTTAGAAGATAAGAACAAATATTAAACAGATTGCAAAAAAGGCAGCCTGACAGAGAAACTTAAGATGGATATCCCATTAAGCAAACACATCATTCCTTGCTCCCTTCTGTGCCCTTTCACCAATCTTATCACTTCCATCAATCTTCAATCACTCTAATCATCTCTTTCCAGCCTCTGCAACCTGCAAAGAGTTTAAAAAGCCCTGCACTGGCTTTGTGGTTTCATTTCACTTCTCCTTGCTCCCAGCAACACAAATAAGTGATTTCACAACCACTGGGAAGGGAGAGCGGAGGGAAAAAAGATTTAACCTACCTCATCTAATCAGAAGCTCCTAACAGATGGAGGGAAACTGCTCCCTGAGCCCAACAAGGAACTGAGCCAGGGCTCTTCCCTCATCACCAACTGCTGCCAGCTAAACATCTGAATTTCCTCTCTTCTGGAAGCTTATAAAAGCTCTAATCCAAGAAATGGCACCTCATTCTCTCCTCTTCCCTCCCTCATGCCATCTCCTTCTCCCACAGCACATGGCGTTACACCCCTCCAGACAGATGAGTTTCAACATTGTGACAATGTCTCAGTCACCATTTTCCACCCACTGTCAAATCCACTGAAAAAACAGCCAAAAAATCAAAACAAAACAAACTCCACAGGAAAAAATAAGAAAATCAGCAAAAACTGTTAGCACTTCCTGTTTCTACATGTCCTCCCAAGGTTTCTTTTGTCCAAAAGGTTCAGAGCACCACTGAGGACCACAGCCTCTGAAATATCATGAAGAACCACATTTTACATCAGGAGGGTAAAATTCAAGCGTCTCTCTGGCAAAAGGTAGGTAAAAGGTAGGCATAAGATATTAGCCAGGCCCTTGCATTTTTGTGGCCCTGCCTCTCCTTTTTGGAACACAAATTTCATCCTGCACCTGACTGACCTCCAAAGTGAAGGTGGTACCTTGGTCCCTGTCAGAGCACCAACTTTAGTTGCCAAAATTAAATTACCCATTACACCAATTACTCATTTCCAGCTATGTGCTGTGTCTGGGCTGAGGGGAAGGTGTACATGTAAGCATATTTCAAATCCAGCTCCTGCCTGGTCATCCAGATGGGAAACCCAGCCAGTATTCCTTGGCTCCTCTCCTACAAAGCACCACTGTGTGTAGAGGATGGGGCTGTTGGATTACCCAGATGAGAGGCTTGGAGTAGTCAGCCCCAAAGGCTGGAAAGGCTGCAGTGCTCCCCAGGTGGGACACAGCTTTACAAGTCATGGAAAGGAAAGGTTGGTAGACAATGGAAGCAAATATCATCAGTATTCAGTCCCAGGGAGGCCAGTGAGTTGTTAACTTAAACATAAAAACCAACTTTACCTTCTGTCCAAGCAGGATCTCTGGGCCTTTACTGCAAAAGATCTGCCCAATGCAATCCACCTGCTGAAGTTAAACAGAATGACCCTTGATAAAAATTCAGGTACAATTTGCTTCATTAGACAGATGGTCAGTATTTTGTATTTCATCTTCATTAAAGGAAGAAGAACCCCTTGAACACCAGGTAAATGGAAGGAGAACCCCTTTGAATACAAGTTAAAGGAAGAAGAACCCCTTGAATACCAGGTAAATGGTCAGCTAGGCCCTAAGGACTTTCTGAGGAAGGGACCAGAAGCAATGGGTGTGAAAGCATGGAAGTTCTCCAAGTTTTAGTTTTGCAATTATTTGAGTGTGATAATCTTGTGGTAGTTGACACAATGCTCCTGTTCAAATGCTGTATCAGAGACTCCTCCTGGGTTCTCCCATGTTTAATTTTGAGACTCAGTCACAAAATTCTTCCAAGTTTCACCTATGTTTTTTCCAGAGACCTAATGTGCATACAGCTATAGACATATGCATCTGCACCTCTCACTGAAAAGGAATCTAAGAGTAGAAAACAAACAAGTAAATTCTAAAGTTTTAGAAGAAGGCACAAGAACAATAGTATAATTTCTCTCTTAATATCCACTATGAAATAAATTATTCATTGGCTTTTATTCCAACCTTCACTGGCAAATAATTCCTTTATTTCTGTGTATAGCCAAAGTATTTGTCATATACATTAAAGTGAATAAGACACTATTTTTGTTTCATAAGGATTTTGATACGTCCAGTAGTACAAATATCTAGGTTGGTGTGACAAGTGCACTTTGTCACCTTCTGAGGAAAAACAGGTGCACTTTTTGTAGCTGATTTATTTTTCCTGCAGAATATACCTTGGCAAGAAATCTGTTTTGTGAGTGTAATGAGATGTGACTTTCAAAAGTAGAAAATGGGCACAAATTGAAATATAAAACATTCTTTTTAAACAAAAGAAAAAGAAAGTCACTTCTGGGTTTTTTTTTTTTCCTTCTGGAAGAGTGCTTGAACACTGTCACAGGCTGCCCAGAGAGGCTGTTCAGTCTCTGTCATTGGAGATGTTCAAACCTCAGCTGGGCATGACCCCAAGCAATGCATCTGTAGGTGACACTGCTTTGAGCACAGGGTTGGACTTGACAATTTCCAGAGATGCCTTCCAGCCTCAGCTACTCTGTGAATCTAAATAGTTGTGTTTTCTGTACAGCCACAAAGGGGGAGTTTCTTTTTGGATTGTTGCATAAATTCCTCCCGTTGTCAGATTCAATAGCATCAGCCATCTCTCTGTTGTTGTGATAGCTGAGCTTATCAGAAATAAGAGGGACAATTCGGAGGTGATTTCTGCCTTTCCAGGAGAGAGGGCTGAAGTAAAGATTAGCTGTGAAGCTATTGCAAATTATGGATGCTGAGTTAGAGATAACAGAGTACGCCTTCTTTAAGGGGGAATTATTTACAATCTTTCATGTTAATAGTTCTTCTTAATGTTTAAAGACTCTCCATCCTTTGAATGCAAAAATTTTCCAGGTAAATTAGAAATAGGGAGAGTTAATGTGCTAAATTATTGTGACAAAATAGCCAAAATGCAGAATTGTATTCCTCAAACTGCATCCTAATCTGATATTCTTCAAAGGGATGAAACTAAAAAGAGAGGATAAAATGTGTTCGGATCAAAAATATAACTCCTGTGTCAAATGTGTTCAATAAGCCATTGAAAGAGAACATGATAAACGGTGAAGGTTAATTAGTAATGAAAAAAATAAGCACAAAAAGGAGGGAAAAAGAAAGAGGAACTCTGGAGTTTGTAATGATTGAATGCAGCTTGCTTAGGGGACTATTGCCACACATCTGCTTTGTGAAAAGTACAGTAAAATTAGTTATGGATCATCAAAGTGATTCCTAACACTTAACAAAATGAGACCAAAAGTGCCTTTTTCCCCAGGTTCAGACATCTGGGAAAACATTAATCAAACATACAGATTCAGTGGGAGCAAAAATTTGGAAAACAATGTTGAAAAAGACTGAGTGGATAACACTGGCAGAAATCTGCAATGCAGCATCACAGCAAAACAGCAATTTTTGCATTTTATTTTATTTTTATTTTTTTCAGTCTGCCTATGAAGAACCATCAGGAAGGAACAATAATTCTGTTCTGTTCAAGAATGGTGAAATGGAAAATCTTGGTTGATTCTACTAGATGTTTAATGTTTCCTACTAAATGCCCTTGGGTCCCTCTGATGCAGAAGGGAGCTGGCCCTTAGAACACAGAGGATGGGGCTGGACAGCCCCTCACCTTGATGTTGCAGAGCAGTTGGAAAGGAAATCAAAGAAATGCAATGCTGGTGATTGCTGAGGGGACTGGCTTACAAGAAAAGATTAAAACTTGTCTGATTACATCTGTGCCTGGTGGGATGCAGTGAGGATCTTCCTAAGAACTAGACAGGAAAAATAAAAGTTCTGTGATATTGGCCACTGCATAAGAGCTGATTCCTCATTTGGGGAAGAGAGTTGGCTCTTGTTTCTCTGGTGTGTAGAGGCAATCTCTTGGGCAGAGATTTCATCTTGGTTTTCATCTAATTTGCTTTGTCTTGAACACTTCTTCTTAACCTAATTTAAATTGGCAGATTTTAGAGTCTGGATTTTTTTAATCTATGCATTCAATTTATTATTATTTCTAGCGAGTAGCAGATGATATCAAACAATGAACAGTTACAAGTACAAAACAAGGGAGAAGAGTCACTGTGCAAATGGGTATAAGGGAGAGCAAGGGAATAATGCTCAAAAGGGGACAGTTGGCTTTGAATATCAGCAGAAATAGCTTCTCTCAGGCCTGCCTACGTGACCTCCTTGGTTTGCACAAGTGTGACCCCTTTAGCAGTTGCATATTCAGTTCCTCACTATGTCTGTCTCAGTGCACTTGCTTCCACCTCCCCACCCACTCTGATCTATTTTTTTGTCTGTAGGCGATAAGCATTGTGATTTTTTGTTCTTTCTTTGGTTTGCTGTGAATCCTCCTCTCTGCAACTGCAGTTCTGGGACAAAATTTGCACATATCCATTCCTAGATCTGTCCTTTTGGCGATTTGGTGGCTTTGCAAGCTATTTTGAATAAAAAGTGTCCAGTGAACAGCTAAGAAACTTTTTGAGAAACTTCTTCCTCAAAATCACACTTTCCCTGGACACTTAATCACTTAATCAGAGAAGATTCTTGTGGTCTATATGGAGGATAAAAAATTCAGAGCTATATGATTTCCCCTCCTTTTCTTTTTATTTTCTTGTGCATTTGATCAAACTTTAGTACATTACTTCTTAAGAAGTTCACAGGCTGTTTTGTGAATGTGCAGGGGTATTGAAAAAAGACCTTCTAAAGTGGGGGGATACTGCTTTCATTGTGTATGATGTGGCTGTGTTCCCACTGTTATCCCATTTTGTTTTAATATTAGCCTATTGGACCATGAAAAAATTCAAAGTCTGAGAAAAGTACTTTTTCTTTTATGTAGCTATTATTATGAGCCTCATAAAAAACATATCTCAGATGACTAAACAAAATATTTATTTTTGCAAAACACAATTAGGAACACATAACTGTTTAGAAGATATAATTGCTTCAAGAAACTGTGCAAAATTACACAGGTTGCAACCACCCTATTGTTCCATATCCATGGGTAGAAATGAGGCTGGGTTTCCCAAAAATGTGTGCACAAAGGCTGTGGGCTGAGCCACCCTGTCCTTCAGCATGTTTCAGTCTTCCACCAGCTCTGGATTTTCCCAAAGTTTCTGCATTTTTGAAACCTCACATTCTTTGTTAAATTTGGCTGCAATGCTACTGTCAGTTCAAAGATTGTGGAAAGGGAAGGAGGAAAGACAGACGTGAAGGTGGAAAGAAAATTTCCTTCTATGACCCTTCTTTCCAAAGGAAACCACTGGAGGTAAGAAAGGATCACAGGGGGCCATAATGGTGCTACATTTCAAAATGATCAATTCACAAAGAAAAGAGAAAAAAGGTGCAGACTTTACGCCTCCTGTTGCCGTGAACTCTTCTCCTTCTCACCTTGGATTTGCTGTCCAACATAGTTCGTGTCACACCTCTCAAGGACGGGCACAAAGGACACAGAGGCAGCAAGTGTGCTTTGAAATAACTGTCAGAACACCAGGGGTTAATGATGCCCAGAGCCTCCTGCCTCACTGCTCCCTAAGTCTGTGCATTTCTTATGCAGAGATGATTTGCAGCTGCACTGCTAAGTTTTATCCTGGGAAAAAGCCTCAAAAATATGTTTCTGCTACAGCAATCCTGCCCTTTGTAATTGGGGAAGAAAAATGCCTATGAAATGTGCCACAGAGCTCTATGGTGCTGCATTCTGAAATGTACTTCGTTGCATCCCATGAAAGCTGGAACTTCAAAACCCATTGATTAAAACGAGACCATTACTGTACTCTGCTAATTAGGATATAGTACTTAACACTATTCTTAGTTTGAACTGTGCACAGTAAGTATACTTCTATTAATAGTTTTTGGGGAGTAGGGAGACAGTGTTTATTTTTTTTCTTTTTTTTTTTTTTTTTTTAGTTGCATGAAAAAGCAGGAGCCAGCAGCCACATTTTAAAACTGCTCTGGTAAGAGAAGATTTCCTGCTGGGAGAAGCCAAATGAATGGAAGGAGAAAATATATATCAGATGGCAGAAGGGGGAACAGACCAGTTGAGGGATGGATAGCTGAGGTACAGTGAATACTACATTCTCACAATCTTTTTTAACCAGTATTTCTGGGTTTGAACAGGGAAAATACTTACCCTTTTGAACATTTAGGGGAAAGGGTTATCATCATGCATGAAATAAAATACGCCTTGTGCAAATCCATAGAAACACCCATTTGATAGAGTGGGAGCAGGAAATTTTAAATGCACACAACAAGCAGCCAGTCTCAGTAGTGTTTTCTCTGCCACAGTCACTGAGGAAAGGTTAAAACTTCAAACAGCTACAAGTCTCCCGCAGATACATGGAAAAACAGGTCCTGGAGGTGTGTCAAAATATCTAATACTTGCTAGAACTAATAGAAGCATAAGAAAAGTTGAAAGTAAGAAAAGTAAAGGAAAAAAATAGCCATAACCCCAGCTCAGTTTCTTGGTACTAACAAGCTGCCTGTGCAAAGTGATGACAGGTTTTATACCAGTGGTGTAAAAAGATTCATGCTGGGCTCTCACCTGAGTGCAGAAGAGCAGAAAAACCCTGCACTGACCCCTCAGCAAATCAGCCACCTGGAGAGAGAGCCTTGCAGCCACGTTTCCTCACCCAGCAGCCTGAACCTTCACCTTTTCCCCTCTAGGGTGGCTGTCCCACTGCAGTATAAGGCGATGCCCTTGTGCCAAAGCAGTCATATTAACAGAGGGTGTCACCAAGGTGACCCCTGGGTTGTGTTTCCCCCAGCCAAGGGCTCGTCCCAGCCGCTTTCCAGCATTCCAGAGGGAGCAGCTCCTGATGGGGAGACACAGGCAGGAGCTGCCTGTGGCCCAGCTGCACCCAAGGAATATTAGCATGCTTTCACTTAATGCACTCTGAATCTACCAGGGCTCCAAAAGAAGCACAGAATATATTTTCTCTCAGCAGTTAATGCGTGCTGAGATTTGTGCTGTGTGAATGCAGGTCATCCGAACGTGCAGAAACCAAAATGGAATGAATATGAAGGGAGTCCCTGCTCCCCTGTGTAAACAAGTTCTTAATCTTTCTAGGCTCTACCTGAGAAAGGATTTAGGATGCTGATCCTCAATTTCTTCAGTCTCCTCTCCATCATCTGTGGGTGTTTACCAAAGCACCAGATTGGTTACATAATGTTTCACATTATTCTCGCAGGCTGTCCAATGTATGAAGTCTGTCTTTAATTGAAGTTTCTATTTGCATGCTTCACGACCCTTAAAATATTCTGCTTAGAATGTCAGATGAGGTTAATTGAGGACCCTCTTGATGATGGTATTATTGTAATTTGAACTTGGAGAATCCAATATTAATTCTAGGAGGTTTCTGTAAGATTTATTTTTCCTCTTTAGGTTTTATCTTTGTATTGAGAATTAGTTTGCGGTTTAAATTCAAAACGATTTTCAATATAGTGAAATTCATCATGTTCTAATGAACTCTAGAAATTATTCTATTCCTAGAAATAGGATAATAACATTGCATTTAAATATTACTATTTGGATTCTACCACACAGGAGACTGAATTATACCCTTTTTTGGCTGGTGTGATTTGAGGAATTTTTATTTCCTCTTGGCTATGTGCAAGAAACTATTTCTCAAATTTGGCTGAGATAGCTGTAATTGCTATTCTAGGCTGTTGCCTCCCTGTGCCTGGAGTTGTATATTACTTTTGGAAAACTGACTGTAAAAGTAGTTTTTTACCTAACAATAATGTTGTTTAGGAATAGCCTGGTTTTGATTTTCCTTGCCATTTGTTTTAGCAGACAGGACATTCCATGAGGAAAGGTGTTTGCCCCAGTTCAAAATACTGAGCAACATGATAACAACTTCAGTGAAAGGCACCTTTGTCAGACAACTGAGGCATCCATTCAGATCTGTAAATGCAAATTTTATCACTCAAAACTTATGGAAACTTTTTTTTTTCCCCTAAGCATATCTTGGCATCCATTTTTCTGTTGTCAAAGTAAGCTCATGTCCTGTTGAAGCATTTTTACCTTCTGTTGGCAATATTTCCCATGTTCACACTGGATACAGCTATACAAATTCTGTAACACAGGGAAGCAATGGCACACCATATAAATCTAAATTCCTTATCCTATTTAAAACTGAAACTTACAATGATTTCAAAGAATATGTGTAACTCCAGAGTTTTGTGAGATCATTTAAAGCCTAATACAAAGGATAGTTTAACGAATGCTTTAAAGAATCCACCACTAACTTAATATCAACATATTCACTTCAGAGTTTCAAAATCCTGTGATATAATTCTCAATCAATTGATTTATTTTAGAAGGGAAACGTGAATATTTGTTTCCTAGCACATCATACTCTGCTTCCAAAGAACTGAAATGGAATTTGGATACAGGTGTGATATTCTTTCACTGAGTCGTTAGACAGTGTTTAAAAATCGCTATTTCAGGCAATACTCTACACAGATTTGTTATTTCAGTTTCTGTGTCTGATCCCTCAGAAAGAAAAAGAGGCAGACTTTTACCTCCATATGGAGTCAATGGCTGTATTCTAAGGGTCATCTGCAGGGGATTGTTTCAAAACAGCAATTTCATGCTCACGTTCATATCAGTTCTTGAACCGATGTTCATGTTCATATCAATTTTGTACAGTATGGCTTTTCTTTGCTCTGCTGGACTGTTCAACAAACTACCTTTCTTTGGTTTTTAACTTAATATTCTGGCCTTTCAGTTTTACTCCTCTGCACACCTGGATTTGAGTCATGTGCTGAGAAGAAATGAGACAATATTTTATTTTAGCAGCATCCAGAAAGGAGTTCTCCTGCTGCCCAGCCATTCCTGTTGTTTCTGTGCAGAGGGTACTAATTATCCAGTATGTGAAATTACAATGGCAGAAAATAGTGAACATCTCAAACAGAGAAGTAATTGCAAGGTAAGACAAATTATATGGTTCCATTTGTTTTTTAAAAAATGTTGTGAAAAGTTGGTTAGTTTTTTTTTTTTATTTCTTTCCTTTTTTCTTTTCTCCTAAAAGCTCTGTGCTCACCTCTGTTTCACCACACTGGGAATAGCAAGCTTGGAATGCTCAGATCCCCATGGGCTACAGTCCTGTTGGTATTAAGTGCAGATCACTCTGGAACATGTCTAGCCAGGAGCAAGAGGAGCTGTGGTGAGGGGCAGGTGTCCATATGGATCTCTCTGCTCTTTATGCATATGCAGGACATTTCCCTGCAGATTTTCCAGCTGCTTCTTATCCTTTTCCCTTCAGATGGGATCTTACATTTGTCTTCCTCCACTGGCCCTCTCCCTAAGGTGTTACAGCATAGGGAGGTGATTTGTACACACGTTATTAGAGCAGACACCACACACACTAGGAATTCCCAGTGCATAAATAATGTCCTTGCTAATTAATTTATTTTTGTTTGAGCCTCTCGTCCTGTCCTGTTACTGGCACTTGTGATTATTAGAACAGAAAGCCCAAGTCCTTCCCCAGTCCTTTGTCAGATGGCTGCCTCTTGTGTTAACTAGTGGGCTGCTCTGTACACCCTCCTTGGAATGAAAATTAGCTGCTCTGCAAAAAGGCAACGGCAGGGGAAGAATAGAAATTATGGAGTCTGAAACTCCACAAAAATTAAATATAAAAAAATATTGCTGTCATGGTAAGCCTGGAGATAAACAAAACACCAGACAAAGATATCCCCTTGTCCTTGGCCAGCCCCTTCCCAGCCAGGCCTGAGCAGTCAGTAGACAAGACCTTCCCTCTGAGATGGGATATATAAACAGGACACTAAGGAATGGTAGTGCTTGTCTGACCACTCTTACCACTGCTAGCCACTGCCACTATGTGGATTTCCAGCAGCTACAAGAAATGCAACTAGATGTGCTCTGGCAGGTGTTCCAAGCACCGTATGAGAGTCTTGTCCAGGTGAAAAAGACAAAAATAAATGTTTATCAAAGAGTTCTGGTTGCTAGAGAATAGTCCCCCTGGCTCCTAATGGAAAGTTACATTTTGCAGAACAATCTATAGATGCTATCTCATGGCTGTCACAGTGAAATTACCTTCAGAGAAGTGAGCCAGGAGTCTGCTAGGAGTCACAGAATGTGCAAATGCCCTGAATCTGAGTGCCTCAGAGGTGCAGTTATAGCTCATCTTCATTAAAAAAAAGAGCAGTGAGGAAAGATTTCACATCATTCTTTAAGATAACATGAAAACCACATCAATTCTGGACTGTAATACTCTTATTCTACCCAAAGGTAATTTGTTTTCTGTGCATATGTAGAGCTGCTATTTCCTTTTGTGCATCCTCAGAAGTGTGTCTTTTGTTTCCTGTTCAACAGAAACTCTGAGTGAAAGCAAATATAAGAGCTACCTCTACCTCTGTAAAGTAACTATGCAGAGTGCCTGACCTACAGTACAGAGGCCTGAGAAAAAAAAATGCTCTTTGTTTTATATTTGGGGTTTGGGTTGAGTTCTTTTGTTTGCTTTTTCTGAACAGTGTCTATGTTGAGAGCTATGGAAATAATCAACAAACTGAAGAGACAAGCAACAATAGCCACCACAGGGAAGTTCAGAAAAATCAAACTGATGAAAACGTTTAGCAAACAGCCTGGAGAAAATACAAGGAAGATGGTGAGTGTTTTTTTTTCCTCTTTATTTTCTGCAAGTGATAAACAGAATGATGCAAAAATATGTGGCTTGGGAGTTCTGTTTTCCCAGGGGCTGGACATGTGCAAGAAGCAAAAACGGCCTAAAACAAAGGTGAAAATGTAGACTGTCTGCTGGAAAGCATTTTGTAATAGTGAAAACTATGAGAGAAGTAAAAATGCCCCTAGCTATTGAATGTAAAAATGCACACAAACTAAAATTCCATACAAAGCCCTGAAGAATGTGTATTCAGAAGCCACAAGTCTTGGCTTTAGATTTTTAATCTAAAACCAGATTTTTTTTCCACTTATCCAGCAATACATGGGTTACACTGGCATTCACTGTATCACATACTCTAAAAGACTTTCCCAAATGGGATGGATAGATAGATAGATAGATAGATAGATAGATAGATAGATAGATAGATGCTGTATATAATGTATGTTCCTGAAAAGTCCAGATCTGGAGAAGGATACTTTTATTTGCTGGTCAGATGTGAAAGAACAATTCCTCTCATTGGTTTAAGACCAAAACTGCAACATTTAAAGTTGTTTTAGTAAGCTGTGGAGACAGAGAGAAGACTGTGGACTAAGGCAATGGCTGAAGCTGCTGTACCTTAATGAAGAGCTGTCAGTACCAAGTTATTACTCAATTTTTTGCTGCTTTGGGCAGAATATTCAAAAGATAGACAAGTTCTGACAGGCAGTAATCCTCTTCTTATACTCCTAGTATTTAGATGCTTCAGGACATTAATCACTGCTGCCAAAACTGGATTCACAATCAGTGGGTTTCAAAAAGAGAGCGAGATTTTGCCTTTTCTTGCTTCGGGAAAAGGAGCAAATATTCTCATTCCTTCTTCCCTTTCTTTGCCTACATCTTTTTCACCTACTTCTGGCTGGACTCAGCTCAGTGATAAACCATCCACAGGAACAGCCAGGGCTCCTTGTGGCTCTTTCCTAGTGAGGAAGCTGTGCTGAAGCCACACCTCCTGTAAAATGCACACAGCAGCTGAGCTTTCCTATCGGGCACCCGCATCTCAGCCATTCCGTGCTGGGAAATGACAGACAGAGTGACTGGGGGAGGAGGGGAGAAGAGACAGTGCTTTGTTTAATTATCCCACTTCAGCCTGATTGCTGCAGTGTTATCTTGAAAGTCAAAAGATTTGAGAACTAGATTCCTGGTAATTAGTGTTCAGAATATTGTAATGCCAGCACCCAGCATCTTTCACTGAGGATTTACTCACTCTGGGATGCAATAGCCAGGCTCTCACATCCTGTGATCTCCTCAGAGGAGCAGCTCTCACACATGCTGGCAGACAGGATCTCTGGGCTCAGGATCAGGTAGCAAAGAGGGGACTTTGTGTCTGCTGGGGTTGGGGAAGAGCCATCTCCTGCTTCAGGAGGAAGCCCACGTTGCCTGTGCTACACCAGAGTGCTTGCAGGCACTGCTGTCACCACATCCTGACACCAGATGAAACTCTGCTGTCACTTACTGCCTCGGCTGAGGCTGGAGTCCAGCACACATCATAGCAAGGAGCTTTAAGCAAGTAGCCAAGAATAAAGGGAAGTGTGAGTATCAGATATTGATGGCACAGGGTGCCCAGACTGCAGCTGCACTACGGGGGGAAACCAAAAGAACGTATCACAAAAGCAACAGGCATCACAGGTTGCCTTTCACCGTGGGAGGTGAGCTGCACTCTCACCTGGACAAAAGATATATTTAGATAATAATTCACAAAGAATTAGACTGTATGAACTCTCTTGAGTACATGTAACACAGCCAAAGGTAAAATGTCAGCAAAAGCTGTGCAACAACCTTAGGCAGCACATGCTGTCTGAGACGGAGCAGAACAAACCACTTGGACCCCCAAAATGACTGCTCACATGAGACCACAACCTTCCAATCACTCCCTAGATTTGTACCCATTTCAGGGGATATTTTGGAGTATATGTTGGATGCACAAGCAAGAATATACATCAAAACCAAGGAGTTTGCCAAAGAGAAAGAGAGGAAACTTGTTACCCACCAGCTGTGATCCTGGCCAGGAGCTTGGGCAGTAGCACATGAACACCTGTTTTCATTTGCTGAGTGGTGCTGTGACACCGGGGTGAGCAGTGACATGAAGCTTTTCATATGGCCGTGATCTGCTTTCAAAGCTCTGTAAACAGCTCTCAGCTGAAAATATCATGTAGCATTTTTTTCCCCTTTGTTGCACGCAGCTCATCCTCAGAGGAAGAAGAGCCCCTGTGCTCATCTGGGCTTGGGAACAGCAGCTCCCTTGAACACAGCAGGCATTCAACCTGAGGCTGAGCAGGTTCAGGCACTGAGCCACAAAGCTTTAAGTGTGCAGGCTGGCCTTGCATAAAGAGGGAATTATGAGTTGTGAGCAGGGGAGATAGCAGCTAGTTGGAAATAAGAGAAAATGCATTAATATAAATTCAATTTAAGTTTAAAAAAAAAAAAGGAGACCAACCTAGTTAATTTCATAAGGATTCATGAGTCAAAATGTAAGACCTTTACTTAGGAAATAATTGCACACTTATGACCTGAGGCAACAGTCAGAACTTGCTGAAAAAAAAAATGGCACATGTCATTAAATTTAATAATGCTTAATTATAGAATCATAAATATTTGAGATTGGAAAGGCCCAGCAAGTCACTGAAATCCCCCTCCTTACCAATGCAAGACTGTTCCCTCTTGCATACATGCTGGTATGTTTTCTGCAGACTATTAGAGCTCATTGTCAAGAGGATTTGCCTTAGAATCCTCAATTCTCTATTTCTTAATTTCATCCCATTACTTCCTGATATACCTTCTTGTTTCCTGCTAATTCCTTTCCTTCCCTAGTGTCTGTGTCAGTCAAATATTTGTAGATGCTTAGAATGCCTCTCCTTAGTTATCACTTAGCCAAACTAGACATATTTATTTAGTTCTTTAATCTTCCTCATAGGTAAATCCCTCTAGTCCCTTAATTATTTTGTTGCTCTTTTCTGAACTCTCTCTTTCCAAACCTTTCTTGTAGTCATATTAAATGCAGTATCCTAGTTCTTGTCATCCAGAGCCATGGAAAAATCAGGGGTGCTGTTGCTTTTGCAATGTGATGTGTCTTTGTGTCTGACCCACTATAATATTTTTTTTTCCCCTGATCTATCATGCTGAGCACCATGCAAGGCTGGAGAGAGGTCAAGACAACCTCTGTTTTTAAAATTCTACCCTGCAGCTATTCCTTACGGTGCTGTCAGCAGGGAAGACATTTCGTCTTCTAAAACCTTACTTCTGATAGTTTTTCCATCTGAAGATGTTGTAACTTGAGCCTTCTTCTGCATTGGGCAATAACTTCACTTACACTTCTCTCTCTCTGTGCTTCTTTACTGTCCTCTGCCCCGTGTGCTTCAGAGATCAGTAAGAATGGCAGAACAGACAGAGCAAGAACAAAAAAAACCAAAATGTAGCTTACTGCACAAAAAGCTTGGTCTCCTGAGTTTATCATCCCACAGATTAGTAGCCCAGGATGAGGAAAAGGCTCTAGGGAGACACTGTGATGAAAATTCAAGAATGAAAACTGAAGTAAGGAGACAGAGTAGTACAGAAATAACTTAGAGGGCCAAGCTGTCAGGGGAAATGAAAACAGGAAAGACAGTACATGTATTATCGCCCTGACCAGCACCCAGCAGCAGATTCTGTTCTTGAATAATTGGTGCTACATTGATTTCTTTGGAGGGCTCTGTTTTGACTTTTCCTTGTCAGTTTTGATATTTCCATTTACACTGAAACACTTCCTTCTTCCTCAGACCTTGGTTCCACAGAGTTGAAAAGTGGGCCTTCCATGCAGACTCTGCTTTCCTGGCAGGTCCTTTGCCCTTGCCACAGGGTCCCCAGAAAGTGACATCCATCTCTTTAGTGTGCACTCAACAGGGAGTGGTTTCTAACAGCACATTGCAGAAAATGTAGGGGCTTGAGGATAACCTGGTTGATGCCCAGGGTTAGGAAGAGACTAGTCAGCATCCATTCTCTTGAGGCCTTACCTGGTTAAATGAAACCAAATATTAAATATTAAATAAAAAATATTAAATAGTAAGTAAATACTGCCCGAGAAGCACTAGATTAAACCAATAATCTGTTGTATCAGTGTTCAAGCCAAGGGATTTTGTGGTGTTTGCTTAATCCTTATCTTTTACACTTTTCATTTTGTCTTGTAAAATCGTGGCAATTGGCAGAGCTGTGCAGGAATGCAAAAAGTAAATGCAAAAATCTGCAAATGTTAAGGTATATATGTAAATATTCCAACAAAGGAATGAGTGTCTACATGAAAGACAACATGTTTCTTCTTTTTTTCTGGAAGTTCTCATCTGGTTTGTTTTGTTGTGGTTTCTGTTTCCTTGGAAATAATGAAATTGTTGTGTCTCATACTTTTTAAACAACTATTCATATGACAGTTGCCATGATATTTGTTACAATTAATAGGAAATACCTTTTTAAAATTATTTTTCATGTAGCTGCCAGTGATCTCTGTTGCATACATACATCTGATAAATCATTATCAGAGTATCTGAAATCATTCCATGGGAGGAAACTGACCCTTGAGAGAAATTTATTTCAAACAATAGATGACAAACATGAACAAGGAGTATTTTCATCTTTAATACAATAGTTTTCAACCCGGCCATCAATTTTTTATGCATCCAGCCCTACACAAAATAGTGTCTGTGTGCATGTTCAGGTGAATAATGAGTGCCTGAAGCTGACAGGATTCATGGAAGCCATCAGCTGCCTGTGGAAATCATGGTGCTTAAACAAGGGCTCCTGAAGAGCTCTCCTCATCAAAGCATTTTACAGTTGCACGGGTACAAGCAGTAGCCACACTGCCACAGAGGCAAGGAGAGCAGGGTACTGTGAGACCACGCTTTTCCAGGGTGGGCTTGGCTCTTGTTGTCCACAATCCCAGGAGGATTCCCCTTCTGCTCTTTCTGGGTGCTGCAGGAACCTAAATAAAGTTGAAAACTGAATTCCTGAGGCAAATTCAGATGATGGATCCTGAAAGCTTTTGCCTTTCTCTGACTTATCTAATGTGTCAGGCAGCCAGCATGACACAGAAAGAAAGGTGTTTATGCAGCATTTTTCCCAACTTACATCATCTTCTCAGCCTATATCTGAAACACTCTGACACTTCAAGTTGTTTCTTTCCCCCTTAAAAAGGTTTTGAGACATTTTGGGGAAAAAAGAAAGTTTGCAAAACATGCAGAGATTAAACTCCAGTCTCCAAATCTCCTTATTTTAGATCTTCATTTTGGTGGCTCGGAAAATGAAGGCTATTGGCTCTTGGATTATGTAAACTGACACAGTACATTTTGTTTCATTTTCTTCAGAGTCTATGCATCAACTTATCCATAAACTATTGATTGCAGGGGGTTGAAGCTGTCTGCAAGTGCTGGCTGATTTTAGAAGAGATTTTATTTGCAATTCTGCCTCAAAAGCAAGGTGCTGCTGTTACTTATAACAGAAAGTATGTGTTGTTGAAGACATGCAGGTGTCTGTGGGAGAGGATCTTGCACTCCAGTGCCCAAGTTTGTGTCTTTATGCATAGTATCTGTGAAAACATGAGGAAGTCATCGCACTTGAGTCATCCTTCTGGGGCAAGTTGCCTTCAAAGCTTTGTTTTCCCTGCTACATCTGCTATCCTGCTTGCTCTCTCTGTTTTCCACACATCTATATCTGCAAGGGATTTCCCAGGCAGAAGCGTGTAGTTACGTGCCAAACCCTTGTTCTGTGCACAAACAGAAAAGATAATGTTCCAGGGATGGATCACACACCGAGCTCACTCTCAGCAGAGCCAGCAAACACGGCCTGGAAGCCTCAGCCTCGGCGAGCAGAGCTGCATGGCACAACCACAGAAACCCTGAGCACCCCAGTGCCAGCCTGGTCTGTGGCCACAGCACAGTCTTGACACATCTGACAGGACCAGGGCTGTGGCAGAGCCTTCACACAGCTCAAAAGCTCAGCGTTCTGTCAAAATCTTCAAAGTCTTTGATAGAAGCTGCACGAAACTTCCTCAGACAAAAGGCTGTTTCTAAGAGATCCACGGCCACCACATGGATTTTGATACAAGAGTCACTGCAAGCATTGGTCCCATCCTATCATTTCCTTGCGGAGAGGGCCGATAATGCTGCCTCCAACCCTTGGTTTAGGTTCACAGGTGGTGAATACACAGGTACACGTTTTTATTTTTGATCTGATCCAGGGCCCTGGAGCACCAGGTGGCCCGACAGCCGAGCTGGGCATGATCTGGTAGAGCTGCTCCCTGCTCCCCGCACCCCGTTTGAGATGCTGGCTTGCTCAGCTGGCCCTTGTGGCCTCCTCATCCCCAGCTGTGAGAGGCAGGAGCACAAAGCACCTCCACGGGGGTTTCTGCACCCAGCGCTGATGCCGGGGCTGCGGCCGGGGCGGGTACCGGGCATGGGCGCCGCTGCATCGCTGAAGGATGCTCGCAGCTCTCGAGCAGCTTCCCGCTGTTCAAACAGGCTTTTAAACGCCATAAGCATTTCCTACCTGCATTCAGGACAGGTCGGACTTTTCCCTAGCGAGATAAACACGCTCTTCCAAAAAGGCGCTAAGCTTTTCTGAAGTTTCGTAGCGCTGGCGGAGATTGTGTTAGAGGCGAAATGGCCGAGGCTGCGAGCCGGATTTTCCCCGTTTCGGCCGCGCTTTCGCTGCCTTGTGGCTCCTCGGAGCGGCGGGCGCCGGCAGTGCCGCCCGGCCGGGGCCGGAGCGCTCGGCTGGCCCACATTTCGGAGCCCTGTGCCAAAAAAGGGACAGCGCCCATTAGTCCTGATGGCTGGGTTAGCAAACTGCTTATGTAGAGAGGTATCTGTGGGTTTTGCTGTGTCTCTGTGGTGTGGCTCTGTGCTTTATGTCCTGCACTTTCTCTGTGCGGAGCATACGGTTTTATTTTATTTTTCCGTACCTTAATTTGCCACACCCGTGTCTCACTTTTAAAAAAAGGATTTCTCAAAACCAGAGTGGTCTAGGTGATTAATGAATCTCACATACTCTTTCATAAACAGGTACTTCAGAATTTAATAACACCACGTTGCAGCAGCTTCTTGTGCTCCTGTTTTAGGGAGTCAGCGTTCGCACCACCAAAGACAGCATTAGTCACTTTCTCAGATTTTGTAGCCCATCTGCCCTACACTGGAGATCCCTGGAGGTGTCATTACTGAAGTGATGAGATATTCTGGTTTAAATGCTCATGGTCTCTGCAGAGCACAGGGTTGGGAATTAAGCATGCATCTTATGAACAGTAGTGCAGAACAGCATCAATAAATGACTATTCTCCTCCTTAATGTTTACTTTTAGATTCAGGAGGACTACAAGCAACTACTGCCGGGCCAGATCTCCTGATTTTTAATTCCTGCTCAGGCCTGGATTGGTACTGCTGAACTCCATCGTGCCTCTGGGAAATGGACACAATTCTTGCACTTATCATTGAGCTGTTGTGCTGACCAGGTACTGCCCAGGAAGTTCTTTGAGTGTAGAAGTGCTACATGGGAAGAAAGGTTTGTGGTTGTAATGGAAGAGGGCTTCAGTAATGATTCTTGGCTAAGGTAAGGCTACCAGCCCTGTCCAGTGAAATCCTGGGTAGTTTGCCAGTTGCCTCAGATGGATAATTACTCTATTTTTCATGTTATTTCTTCTACCTCAAATACCTCTGTTTTCTTTACCAATATAAGCAACATGGCAAGTAAACATGTCTGTGTGTGCTCTGCAGCAGGTTCTATGATTTTTGGTTTTTTTGTTTGGATGACACATTAAAACACAGAGGAGTAATCTGATGGCAAGGTAAGCTTTGTTGAGGTTAGCACTAATATATAGCAAGAACTCCTTGTGCTAAAAACACAGCTATGGTGGCTGAATTATTGTCCCTGTGCAGTTTTCACAGTTATTACTTGGTAGGTTGCCTCTTCAGTGTCAAATTAGAAGTCATTCGGCCAGAACCATTGCAGTGGTGCCTCTTGAGGTTTCTAGGTCCACACACTCGAAGTATATTACATATTTTCCTGAACAGTTGTGCTTTCACAGGGGTCTGTATTAGAACAGCATGAAATCTGCTGCTGTTTACACGGGTTTCATCTAAGCCTCACTGGTGGGTTCGCTTTATGCAGTGTCAGCAGCACTGAGAGTCAAACTCTGTTTCAGACAAAGTTGAAACTTAAAAGAAAACTTGGACTCAGCTGCTTGAATCTCTTCCGGTATCTTTCTCCTTTCCATTCTTTTCTTCAAGGGCAAATTTGCTTTTAGCTTTCTGATACTGTGTGAACACCAAGCAGCTTCTTTTCCTACTTTTCAAGAGCCATTTCATTTTGCAGTTTTGCTTGCACACACTCATCCACGTCACACACTTGCTGGGATGTAGAAAGCAGGATGGGAGGCAAGTATAGATTTAATTAACTTTTTTTTTAAATTTTTTTTTACATATTTCTGGCCATAGAGGATGAATTTTCTGTATTCAAGTGCTTGTTAAAATGCTGGCTGTGGAGACCATAAAAGAAAGAGGAAAGAACGGAAGGGCTGATGAAAACATTCCAGGAACCTTATTCACCTTATTCAGGTGAAGAAGAATTTCGTGGAAGAAATGCTTACACATTATACTGGGCATAAAGTTAGGAAGTCTTTTTCTGTCCCTTAGTAATTAATAATTGGACTGGTTGGTGAAGCAGAGAAGTGTTGTGGTCCTCATTTCACTGTTAAGGGATCTACAGCTGCAAAAAATGAAGGCAGATATGAGAGAGGTATCTAACCAGTTTAAATTTGTGTAGAAATATGATAAAAGGGCTAGGCACCAAATTAAATGTGGAAATAAGCAAAATAGTGATGAATTTTCTTTTCTTCAGGTGCTTCTGCTTTTGTTAATTGTATTTGGTCTCATCTATTTTTTTAAAATTTTTAAATAAATAATACAAGCGATGTCTTACCCTTTAAACTTGTCTGAAAACCAGCCTTATTTTTCCTGCAGTGCTTTTGCCTGAAAATTGTCTATTGTCACTACAATGTCTTCTGGCAAATGAGAGAGACATTTGGGTATGGTAAAAGACAAATCTGTGTATGGATTAAAACAGAGACTTCCAGTCTCCCCATAGGATTCTTAATCTTAAAAAGTAAAACCCAGATGAGATTAAAAGGAATTATATAGCAAATAGAGTTAATGCTTTTATCTAATACAAAAGGAAGGGAAAATTTTAGACACAGACAATTAGTTTTAGTTAAAATTATTAAAACTAAGCATTTTATATATACATGTATATGTTTTATATTCTGCAATGCATGTTAAAATGGAGTCTCCAGGGAACCTCTTAAAGTTCAAGATTCAAAGTCAAAACTGACTGAAATTGCAGCCTTGATCATGGTTATTAAAACAGATATCATGAACCTGAAATGGCCCTTGTACAGTTTAATACCTTTGTCTTTGTGTAAGAAGATGAACTGTCACAAACTTTGGTTTAATGCTCCTTTATCTTTTCTGGAGAAAAGATGATAACATTTCCCTCTACTACAGCTTGTGTTTGCAAAGCATCATGGATAAGTGGGTTCAAAGTGACCAAGATCCACTAAAATACTTCCACTTCCACTATAAAATATGTTAGGTGTCATTTTTTTATGTGAAATCATAACAGATTGTAACAATCTGAAGAGAATCCTTATAACCCCTTTTCCATGAAAAGGAGAGGCATAAATGTGGCAGTTACTTTGTTTGTCAGACACGAGAGTTTATAAAAGCAGCATTTCCTCTAATTTCTTTCTCTGTATAACCACAGCCATACACATGCAGAACACACATCACATTTTTCTTCAAAAGGCCTTTCTTCAGTCCTATTTTAATTGTATATTTTTCAATGAATTTGTTTAATTTTGCTTGTACTTTTGGATAATAAACAGATCTATCCAGAGTAGGGATGGAGTTGTATTGTCTAAGAGGGAGTTGTGATGGATAAGATTCATTAATATTGAATGAGACTCTTGGGACTTCCCTTTCAGAGTTGGGTACACCCATACACCAGTGCATCAAGCAGAAAGAAGAGGGTCTGTGCAGCACTATTCTGCTGTTGGAGCTTGAAGGGCTGGGCAGGGAAATTCTGGAGTTTTCTCAAGCCCCAGTGCAGATCCAGCAGGGATTACAGGAGACTGGGCACTCTCTCCAAAAGGCTTTGGCATGCCCTCAGTGGGAGCTTGTGGCTGCAGCTACACCTCTGAAACCTGCCCAGAGACATTTTCATCCATAACATATGATGTGCTGGCCCAAATTTTTGAAGTTTTACCAAGCATCTGCTCAGCCTTCCCAACAGGGAAGTCGTGCTTACACGGGGAGGTGCTGGGCAGAGTCTGCTGTGAGATTAATGAGGGTAAGTGGAGGTTTAACAGAAATGACAAAAAGAAGTATCAAATGAAATCTTCTCCAGGCCTCTCCCAGCTGCAGAGTGTAGCTCAAACCCCTCAGCCACATAAGAAACAAAAATAAATTCTTTCTAGGTCATTTTATTGTTGAAGATTAACTTGAGATCAGAGACTCGCATCACGCTGTGCCGATGCCTCTGTATTTTGCAATATAGTTATTGGTACAGATTTTTGAGGACTAAATTGTCAAAATAGCTCAGTAGTTGTGTGAAATCTAATAATTTTGTACAGATTACAGTACCTCTGTGTTTGAAATGGATTTTTAAATTCCAATTGCTGAGACTGCATCTTTAGTTTTTCCCTGATTGTTTGTAGATACTGTGAATGCCTTTGGATCATGCCAGAGTGATAATGACTTTGAGCACAGAAATGGACTTGCAGCGGGATTCCCAGGAGAGCTTCCACACAGGGTAATAGCTCACATATTGAAATGTGCTCACCAAAGAGGTGCTAGGGAAGCAGCAAAGAGAACCCAGATTTGCCTGCAAAATGGGGATTAGAAACAAGAGCAGGTAAGATTAATCTAATTTCTCATAGAAGTTCTAATAAAACTCAAACCCCATTATTTTCATCACTAATTATAGGCCAGGATCTGAAACCATTGCTGAAGGTACCCATTACCTTGTTCCAGTGCAATTCCATGTATTACAGTATGTATCAATGAAACATGGACAATTGTTCTTCCCAGGCTAAGCTGCTGCTTAACACAAGCTCAACAGCTGTTGAGCCTTTATTGATTAAAATTTTAAGTCCTTTATATGATATAACTAGCCTAAGCAGAAATAGCCAATGTCAGTAGATTTTATTTGCAAAAAGAACAGCGTGAAAGGATCTGTGCTGCAGTGATCTGTGCTTTTCTTTACTGTTGCTGTGGAGTTGAAAGCCCATCTGTCCTCCTTATTATGTTAAATTCATTCTGGAGTCACTCAACTGAAGTATCCTTAACCTAGTGCTTCTGCAAACTAGTACATCCACATAGAAAATAGTTATTTAAATAAACATCTCATTATGAGCAGCCTAATGCAGTACCATTGTGAGTAATCAATGAGGTCTCTGGCAATCATGGGAATTACACAATGTAATTGAGTTATTTATGATAAAATTGCTGAAGAGTTGCTGACTTTCCCAGTTAAACATTTTTTTCTTTCTTTCATACAGCTTGCTGATCCTGCTCTGAGTTTTCAACACATTATATTTTCTTTTTGTCCTGTCATAACTTTAGAATAGAAATCTATTAAGGTAAGCACAGGTTTATAAAAGATCATGAAGTCACATAACAGAATCACATTGTGTTCCTTAAGCTTTAAAAACATCACTTCAGGTAAGAATTTTATGCTCTCTTCCAAAATGAAATAGAAGCTGAAAAGATACAGTAGGAAATTTTTTTATGTGTTACTTCCACCTCATGCTGACAGTTTATATTTTGCCCCTTTTGCTTTAGTCTCTTAGTCAGCCATGCAGTAAAATGGGTTTGAATCCCCTGCACACTCATTACAGAGAGCATGTAAGAGTCAGGGCAATGCTGAAGCCTCAGCTCTCAGTAAATAAATACAGGAATAAGAAGCCTTCAGCAGATACCATAAAGGCATACAAATACCTTTGCTTTGCAAGCCTATGCCCCTCTCCCCATTTTTCCCTTCTCTTCCACTGGTCATTACCCACAGACAGAAGTCCTGGTAGAAAGTGGCTACTCCTCCTCTCAGATATTTCCACCCTAGCTTAAACTGATGATGAGGGTGAGGTACAATGACCTTGCAGATTTTATCTAAAAATGAATGAAGGAACATCCATGGTTTTCAGTTTCATGAGTGACCTCTACCAGGTGGGTATTGGTAATCATCTGGAAGTGGTAAAGTTATTAACCACATCCAACACTGGGTGTCTGCCCACTCCTAGCTGGACAGGGAGGGGATATACAGGCAGCTGTGATCTTGCCCTCTGGACTGTCTGACCATGTAGAACATGAACGCACTGGATATCTCTACATTTGTCACAAATATTTTCTTCTCTCCATCAGATGCTCTGGCAAATATTTGGACCCTCAGAATAAGATGGTCATTGAAATTCATAGTCCAGGTTTTCATCAGCACAACTCAGTTGTGAGACCATTGATATCAGGGTTTTTTTTAGGAGACAATAGGCTTGTCTCCTTTGTACCCCTTTCCTGTGGGTACGAGGTTTGCAATGTTGTGCTCTGGTTCAAGATTGAGAGGTTAGAAGACACACAAGCCACCACTGTGAAAATGAAAGGAATCAAATTCAGAGATCCAATTCTGAGCCAAGAAAAATATCCAGAGAGTAGCAGCTGAAGCTTCTGCGTTTATCAGGGAGATGAATTTGTAGGTGAGCTGATTCCAAGCTGCCCAGAAGTTGGGGAGCTTTTCTGTTGACTGGCAGCAGTGAGCTGGGGACACCTCAGAAGCCAGGTGGGAAAACACTGCTCTCTGCAAGCTGAGTAGTACTCCCAAACACAGGACACCTTGTGTCTGTGGGAGGAGGATGGGGGAGTTAAAACATGGCCATGGCTGCTGTGAAACACAAGTTAGACCTAGATTCCCCCAGGTCTCCACCCAGCCTGAGAGACAGACAAGGACAAGTCACATGAGGGCTTGCAGGAGATGCTGCCTTGCACCTTTTTTAATACACAGGAGTGATGATGGAGGAAGGCTCTTGCCAGCTTTTTTCCCCCTCATTTGAAAAGCTGTGCTGCTGTGTTTCATTTTACTTAATGCAAAAGTGGCAGAAGGAGGGAGGCAGAAGAAAAGCATCTATATCAGACACAACAGAAGGAAATAGGGGAGGAGGGTGGGGAGGTGGGTTGGTGGTGTCTGGTTTATGGCCCTTCTGTGCCATCTGAATGGTACAAAAGGCTAAAAAACAGCCTGAGCATCTGTGTTACTCTCTGCACCACTATGATAATGAAAATCCACAAATGCTTAGAGGAATAAACAACATTTCAAGTTTCCTGAGGTTATATAAAAGAAATATTTATTCTATCTGAAAAAGACTATGCAGAGAAGTATTGGAGTTTAAAAAAAAAAAAGTCATAATGTGTTCACAATGTGAGGGAGAAGAGCAGCACAGCAAGCAACCTTAACTAGGCTGTTTCCAAACTTTTGACTGCCTAACCATGCAGCTTTAATACTCTGTTACCATATTTGTCATGCACACAGTATTATATAGATATATATAATACCAACTGTCTGGCTAGATATAGATATCTTATTTTTATTGGAATTTTATCCTCAGTCTCCTCTCTGCTTCTCTTTTCACAGTTTTTCTTAAGCAGAATGTGAAACTAATACTTTCAAATTTCAGCTGCACTTTTGAACTTGTGATATTTGAAAGCAATTTTTTTCTCATCACAACCTGAAACTGATATGTTGTTACACAGGAAATGTTGCACATCTCAAAACTCTCCACTCACAGAAGAGGCTGAATGTATCCTTTTGAAGGTGTGGGATGCATGTGAAAAAAGTATCAAGATTATTCAGCTTCTTGGAAATTATCGCTGCAACTCTTTTCTCTGCCTCTCTTTTTTCTTTGCACAAGTGCCAAAATTGTCTCCTAAAAATGCTTAAAATTCATCTTCTGTCATGTAGATGCTGGAGTTTATTTTGAAATGCAAGCTTGTCTGAGAAAGCTGTATTATGCATGTGTTTATGCTACATAAAAATATTAACATAAACGAAATCCAAACTCAGGTCCATAATTAGATCTAAGAAAGGAATTAGCAAAACACTTAAGTGATGCCCAAGGTTAAATACTACCTGCCCAATGAAACCAGTGACACTGGAGCCCTCCAAGGTCTGTGATGATCAAATGGTCTTAACACCCAAATAGTCTCAAAGATGTAGGTACCTAAATCTGCCATCCATAGATGGAGAATTTCTTCCTATTTTGTTACAAAGGAATTTGATTTTGGTGACAGAGAGAAGGGACAGAAAATGGAGCACAGTCCTCCAGCCCAGCGAGGTCCATGTCTTGAATTTGTGGCAGTTCAATGAAACTACCAAACAGTCATCAAAGCAAGGAGAATCCTCAGCCAGAAGGGAATATCAGGAGGGAGATTGCTTTTTGTTACTTCTTTGAGCAGGATCAGATGCAGGATAGGAACACCAGGGAACTTTCTGGTGAACATCCAGATATCTTTATCCTTTTGGCTGCCAGCGAGGTTAAGAAAGGGTTTTGTGAATTGTATTTTTGGATTCAATGTCTAAATCTCACATAAAACCTACCCAGGATATCTAACTGCCTCTGCTGAATTGATTTTGTTTCCTACTGTTTTTTCCTGATTACTTATATATATATTTATATTCTTTACACATGTGTGCATTTTAACCCCGTAACTGCTGCTGCGTTACGTGGCAAATCAAATTTTGATAAAGATGAGACCAAATTCCTAATTTCTTTTCACTCCTAGAGTTCAGTAACTCTGGATAGGAAGCATTTGTCATGCATTAAAGTGTTGATTCCATCTCCAGTAATCACCCACCCATCTAATCCATCATCCTCAACCTGATTATATGTAAATCTGATTAGCTCACATAAGAATGTAAAGGGGTTCCTTATTCCCTTTGGTAAACACATCAGTCCAATGACCTGGACATCAACAGAAACACTTTCTGTTGATGAAAACAGAAACAGAACACACAAAGCTTTACACTTTACAGGGGAGAATCAATAATCCTAAGGATATGCTGATTATAAGTGCTCACAACCACCAGGAAGGTTGTAGGCAGTTTATGAGAGAAATCCTTCATCTCTTAAACTGGTCAGACCCACAGATTTGCTTGGTTAGCTGATCGTGCTTTCTTCAGAAGACCTATCTCCTTAATGCAGCAGCTCAATAATGCAGCATTAATTTTAATTAACAAATTGCTTGTACACTTACAGCTCTATCATATTGTCGCTGTAGCCAGGGTTAGGAAATTGTCCGAAGAAAATAAATTTGAAGCAACTCAGGCACAGGTAAATAGCCTGTTATTATCCACCAACCATTGTCATTATGGTCATTTCTGAAAAATCATGTGTATCCCATGGTTCATTAAATCTGTTTTACTGCTTGGATAAATGAGCTACTTTGAGATGTCAGCAACAACCCCAAGCAGGAGGCTTTGTTCTGCTAAGAAAGATGGCAATCAGCAGCAAGAAAGGCAGTCCAGAAAACATCTTATACAAAATTCATGGGTTTATTAATTCATAATGTTAAATGTTTTTGGCAGCTAACTAGTCACAGAATTTCATCAAGATGTGCACTTATAAACAAAGGGAAAGCAATAGCTTTTCTTTAGCAACTTTGTTCTGGTACTTCTAGTCCTTCAGGGGAAAAAAAAATGAAAAAAGTTAACATTCTCAATATGGAAATTTTCTATTTCAGCAAGCCTGTCTACCAGATTGTCAGTAAATGTCTTCAAAATGGCCAGTGTGAGGCTTCCACCAAGATTTCTCAACAAATGAGTCAGAAAAACCCCACATTATGGAACCAGAAAAAGGTAAGAAAGGAGAAGGGGAGGAGACAATGTGCCCATTTCAGCCAGGGATTTGTGCTGCCCTTGCCACAAACAGATTTTAGAGCAGGCCAGGCTGGTTAATGTGGCTTTAGTTCCTCAGCAGGCACTTACACAATGGCACATGGAATTTATTTCATGTGATACCGTTGCAGGAATTCTGAGAAGAGGGAGAGCAGAGACAAAGGCTGGTGCTGGTGCCTGTGCTGTGGTTTGGAGAGAAACACCCTAGAAATAAGAGAGGAAGGGGAACTACACCTTCCATTAGAGCACCCAAACAAGCCAGTGTCCCAGTTCCTCTGGAGGGAAGGGCAGGACAAGTGGTGGGAGAAGAGGAGTGGGTGCTGGAGAATTTCTGGAGGGAGCAAGAGGCTACTGCAGAGGAGGGCAGATGTAAAGGAAGCCTCAGAAATGGCAGAAATTGGCCTTGAGGACTCCAAAGAGAAGTCAGGGGAGGGGACACTTTATCTCAAACAGAGAAACACTGAAAGTTGCTAAAAATTTGAAAGAAAGCCTGGAGAAAAGGACCCATCCTTCTCAAGAGGGATATTTGTTTTCCAGCTTTTCATACATTTTATTCCTCACATTTTAGGTTCTGAATTTTTCCTGCTTAGCCTGCTATCTTGCTTTAGTCTGTGTGGTGTGCTCAGAATTTTTTCCCCTCTAATTAATCCTAATTTAAAAAGCTACAAAACTATTAACTTCAGATTAATGGGAAAGGTTTGCTTTTTATTTCAAGGCCCTGCTGATGCAGGTCCTGTAAGCAGGTGACCCTACACCACCAGTTGTAGCTGTCAGTACTGACAAACCCCACAAAAGTAGAAGATAGGTAAAGAATAATGTTGAATTAATTTAAGAGGGCTGTACAGGGACAAGGAGAGGAAACTCTTCCCCCCTTCCTCTCTCTAAAATCTGCAAGCAGATATGTGCTTATATGCAGATATGTAGCTAAGTGACACTGCCTAACCCCTTGCATCTTTCAAAGACAAAAATCTAGCTGGCCTTGGACATGTGCATGCAGTAGAAAGCTGACAATGAGGAGACAAGGAATCGGTTGCTAGAAATCAATAAATGACAGCCCTAAAAGCTGTCTGTGACTTACTTGTAGGTGTACAGTGAGAAGATTCCTGTTGATGTGTATCCATATTACATGGTGGCCTTTTGTAGCCTCCCCAGCAAAGCAGAAACCTGCCTGTGACCCAACACTGCCTGTGGGGCAGCCTGTCCTCCAAACCAGCCACACTCAGGATATTGAACACGCATTTTTTTTTCCCCTGAGTGCAAGGATACATGTGGAATATTATATTGGTTTCCAGCCACCTGCCAGAATTTGATGGCAGGAAATTTGCACGGCTCTTGTTGTAGCCAAGTGACAGATAATAACTGAGAGGTGCCATTGTTGGAGCTATCACTATCAGATTTTCTAATGCAGCCCTGGTGTAATGAGATCATACACATTGCTCAAGCTTCAATCAGAACTTCCACTGAAGGAACAAGCCTGAATAATAATAAAAGCAGAAAGCATTTTAAGTAAATAGAATTTCCCAGATACTGCATAATGGTGTTTGTTATTGCTATCTTTTATGAGCCTTGAGAAATATTTTGTATAAGAATGATTTCCTTCAATATAAGCAGTTATCATGAAGGTCTCCTATGTCAATTCTTATTTAAAATATATTTCCTTACAGTCCCAACATTATGAAAGCACAAATTAATGCGACCTCTTTGCTTCCCTTCCATGTTCTTATAAAACCTCGCCGCAGCTCTCCAAAGAACAGTTACGTGCTGTGTTGTACAAATGTAGCCTAAACCACTCCAAATAAAAAGATCCATTTTGGCAGTAAAAATTTATTCCATGTACATCTTTCTGAGCCCCTGAAAAGCCAAGGTCTTCCAGTGAGGACTGCAAGGAGCATGTTTTTTTTTTTTTTTCTGAGCTTGAGTGTTGAGAGGCGCGGAGCCGATATCCCGCTCTGCTCTCCTGATGGAAAACCTCCACGAGCCTGAGCAAGCAATGCTTCTTCTGAAGAGCTCGTGGGAGCACAAACAGGGATCCTGGCAGAGCAGGCAGCCAGTGCAACAACACCCCAGCAACTGTACAAGGGAGGGCAGACTATTTTCATGAACTACAGTATTATTTCCCTCTTGCCTAAAGCTTGCCGTTGGCAAAAGGACAAAGCCAAAACAAACTCCTACAGTTAAACATTCCTGTTTAACATTTCCCTATTAAGACCATTTTCCTGGTCTTTGCACAGTTTGCTTTTTGTTTTAGGATGTATTTATTATTGCTGGCAGCAGATAAAAATGATTTCATTATTTCACTATATGAAGTTCTGACCACTGGATCTCCGTAGACTGCTTTCTGGTAGTGTAAAAGAGTTGTATGATTTCAAAGTTTCTTCCCTAAGTAGTTAAAATCTTGTTTACAGGCAAAGAGGAAACATACCTTATACATAAAGTCAAAATTTATCATTAGTACAATTGAAATCCTAAGAGTCTTATCCAAGAATCATTATTATTCTACATATAATTGTCATGGAAAGAGAAAGAATAAGTTTATGCAGAAAGTGTTCAGTAATAAAAATCGTAATGCAGTTAAATTTTTACACATGCACTTAGTTTCTACCTCTTTTTATGATGTTCTGGTCACCCTTCTGGTGTTCCTCTTACCCCTTGGATTGGGGGTTTCTTTCTCGTGGTGGCTGTGTTCTCAGTGACTTGTCAGCACCCAAAGTCCTTTACCAGGAGCAATATAAACTTCAAAGTGAAGTTTTCCTCTTTCTCTGTGTTGGATTCTTTTGGGGTCACTTTTATGTGTCTGCTAACATGCTTTTACAGCCAGGCTTTATTTCACTGATCTGCACCTCTGAGTCACAGCCTTTTTTAAAGGTGGATTTACATGTGCTGGATACTATTTCTTCATTTGCTTGCTTATCCTAAAAAGCTGAGTATCCCAGCTCCAGGTCTGCTTTTCTTTAGCTGTGGGGCCTTTGGTGTCAAGTCTGTGTTCCACATTTCATCATCCCAAGCCTCTGCCCCTCCACACTGAACTCTGTGTCTCTCTTATCCTGCCTGGCCCACAGAACTGGTGAAATCATGGTGGCACCACAGAAAGATAAACAAAAGCAAAGCAAGTCAGTCAGAAAGTCCTAAAGAGTTGGAGAAATTGCTGTCACAACAAAACCAACTGAGAAAAGACTGCAGGCAGGTCAAGAAAAGTTCAGACAGAGCAAGTCCTGACACTTTGCAGACTCAGTGCAAAGTTTATGGCCACAGCAATGCAGTATTACAGATCAATATAATGACAACATGTTCTTACATAATATCTTTTCACTTTTCTTAGAGACATGAAGCAGGTTTATCTTCTTTCTGCTTTTTTTGTAAAACATGAATTTCACCCCCCAAGTAATTCTACAATTCTCATAAATACCTTACTTTGTTTTGTGATCTTCAGTAAAATGACAGTGATAACAAAATAGTTATGTAATGTAATATGCATAGCTTGGTGAAATGCATCATAAGGGACAAGGTGCCAAACTTCCTGGTTGTCACCTTTCTAGACAGTGTTTCTTGCTATTTTAGCTTCCAGCATTTTTAATTCTGTGACCCAACATGGCTCAAAACAAACCTAGAAGTTGTAAAATATAAAGAAATAAAAAAAAGCTGATAGGGGCTGAGCCTTGTATAAGCAGAGGCAACAACTGGTGAGACGATTCTGTGCACTTTACTTTAAAAAGCAGCACATGCCCAGAGCCCATCACTGGATTATCCACCTCATGTCCACCACAATTAGATTTAATGAAAATTCATACTCTTGTTTCCTAAAGAATGGCATTTGAAATCATGGTATCTATATGAATACATTGTTTTGATCTGTTTCCTCTTCCTTCCAGTAAGTTTTTGGACTATTTCCCATACTTTGTCTATTTCAAAACAGGGCAACTCATCCCAGAAACTACTGATTTCTTACTGAGGAAACATGAGTTTAATCCTTATAAAACAAAGGAAAATCACATCAAATACAAGAAAAACCCCCACACAAATCTGCATCTCTCTGGTCTTTGCTGGGCTGCTTCTCAGGGAACAGCTTGCTGGCCAGTTAATGGATTGCTGGGCAGAGTGTTCAGTGTTAACCATTACAACAACCCTTATCCAGATGGAAAAAAATTTTCTAGGAAAGACAGTGCAAAGACATGAAGTAGCTGGTGAATTTTTCAGTCATAAGTATTCCTTCTGTTTCCTTGGGGTTTTTGCTTGCACCTAATTTCCAGTACTTTTTTAATTATGAGATTTCATATTAGAAAATATTTCTTTTCTCTGTGGCAGATGCACACATATCTTACCATCAAATACTGCATTGGTGATCTGCTCTGAGTGAAGAAAACCAGTTCTTATTCTGTTGCTACTTTTCTACTTCAACAAGTTCTAGATATCCCAGGCAGAGGGAGAGGACAATACTGCAAGATGCTGCCAACATATACAGTGAGCAGCAGCTTCTGTTCTGATAAATCTATGATTATCCACCCCATTTATCTCAATGAGAAGTGAACTTTTAAATTTGCATGGTCCATTAGGGCCTCAAGTGAGCAAGGCATTTAAGCATGTGCTTAAATCCATCTGTATTCAGGAAACCAATTAAGTACATGCTTAATTTTAATGATGGATCCTGTGCTGAGGGCTATAAAGCTAAACTGCCTTTAAACTTGGACAAAGTCCCCTTTCTCTGTATTTCAGAAGAAAACAAGGAAGCTCAATGCAAGAGATGGTGTTAGTGCAAAACAAGGCTTTGCAATTTCAGCTATCAGGAATTGGAACAGTGAGGATGAACTGTAATAACTTTAACCTAGAACAAGAAGGGTTAATTCACAAAACTCTGCCTCATGAGACAGGGCAGTTCTGAGTGGCAACACGAGGCTTCTGCCTCTTCTCTGACTACAGAGGCAGCCCAGGGAGACCAGCACAACTAGAATGGAGCTAGCAGTCGTTCTGGATTTGTGCAGCCAGGCCTAGAATTCCACATTCTCCCACAGGAGACGCTATAAAAGTACAAAGCAAATTAGCTAAGGAACATTTCTTCTCCTGTGCATTTTCATCTGCAGCTTTAATCATTCCATTAACAGTGTCATAGATGCCTCTATTTTGTTTTCTGAGCACTGCTATCATCAGGACCGACCGAAGCTATAAAGTTGTTATTTCACACTGAGATATGGATGATGCCTATTGATGTCAAAATTAAAGGTTCCTGAAGAAACAGTGCTGCAAAATTATATATTCATTCACTTAATTGCTCATTTGGTTTGAATTGGCTATGACATTTCATAATATATTCTATTTCACCCTCTTCACCACACTATGCAGGGCAGCTAAGTACTTTGAAAGCTTTGAGGAGGTATTTCTATTCATGAGGGCAATGACAATATGTAGGCATTCCTTAAAAAAGGTCTGAATCAGCATTTAAAAAAAAAGTTAGAAATGAAGCAGCAGCTTATTAAAAAGGAGCTTTATTGAGAGGTGATTTTAGCAAAGCCACCAGTATTTGAAATTACTGGGAAGCACCCAGCAACACCATAAAATTACATGAGGAGAAAAACACCACAGCCTGTCTCTGCAGATGAGAGAAGTAACAAGCCAAGGCTGGCCTATCCCTGAAGGACTAATTTTGACCTGTATTAACTGCTTAATCCAGGGAGTTCAGTTTAACACCATTAGAAAAAGCAGAGCACACATTTAACAAGTGAACAGACAAAAAAATACCTCAAAGCTCCAGCTCAGCTTGTACTACTCAATAGAGCTGTTAGAGCAACACTGGCCTGGGGCACATGACAAGTGGTAGAACAAGAAGATAAAGAGGTCAGCAATACATTTACAGATACTAACATTATACTTCTGGAAAGTGTTTTCTGTTTCTTTCTCAAATGTACACGTTGGCAAAAAGGTAAAGATTAATTTCTGAGCAGTGCATTGATGGGCAGATTTTTTTTTCAGGAGACAACTATAATAAGAAGGACATTTTTAGAAGCATTTGTGCCCAAAATTCTGCAGTATGTGGATGTGCAATGGCAAGAAAATTCATCCTTACTTTGCCCCTCCCCTGCCTCTTTGTTAACTTTTCCATTCTGTAGCCAGATTTCCTCTCCTTTTCCAGCCACCAAGTAAATTGATCCAGACCTACATGCATGCTTTACTCTCCTTACAGGTGTTTCGTGTCCTTGGCAGCAAGAACCTGTGGTGGCAGCCAGCGTGAGCCCACGTGAGTACTGGGGTCTTCAATTATCCCCCAGGAACCAGGAGAGCTCTCACAATTCCCTTTTGCTTTATTGCAGTCTTCAAGATTTTGCTGGGTTTGCAATGTAGCAATTATTCCCAGAGAAATGGAAGAGTTTCTCATGTTTCCCTTGGTGAGAAATAATTAAATATTTGCCGGGTCACAGACAGAAAGAAAATGTGCTGAATTTCTCTTATATTAACCCAAGGTGCAGTGGCCAGGAAAGAAGAGAAGGTCCCTCATTTCCAAGGGTGTTTATCCAATGTTGGCTTATTCCAAAGCACAGAAAACACTGCTACAGTCCTGGGAGCAGCTCCCATTTTCTTGGCTGTTGGGTGACTGCCCACACAACGAGGCTGCTGTGTGAAAAGGGGGCCCACCTCCTCCTTTGGCCATCTTTTAAAAGAAAACCACCTGTTGCCTCTGTATCCTCTACATGCCCTCCAAAAACCCACGGATCAGTCCTCATTTGGAGGGTGATTTTGTTTCTAGGCCCCAGCTGACACAAGCTTTTCCTTGAGCCTTTGAGAAACGCAGCAATTCTTTATATACCTACAGAGACGTGAGAAAGTTGCCAGTAGTGTTTGGGTAGGGCCAGAATTAGGATGCTTATCAGTGGGTTTGCTCCAGGAGGCTTGGATGTGGGTTTGGATCATGTCCCTGAGCTTGCACGTAGGCAGGAGTTGTGTGTCAGAGCTCTCGTCAGCATTTCTCACTGCAGGAACCTTCAGCCTTTGCCACAGAACCTCAGCTTTTTTTTCTTTTTGCCTTTTATATGTTTCTGAAAGCATCCTAAAAACCTATGCTTTTAATCTCCTTTGAGTCATCAAAGACTTTAAAACAACACTCCTGAGAGCCTGAGGACAGAAGTGATGCTGTGCCACCATGAAATCTGACATTTTGCTAAGGTACCACATGAGTCAGTGTTTTACTGCAGATTTAATTATTTTGCTGCAATCAGAAGTCTGAAGACATTAACTTTTCAGAGCCCATTCTTGACTGAGACTGGATATGGCTGCAGCTTGCAGAATGCAGACACTCTTCCCTGCAAAAGAGGAATACATTGATGGTGGTGGGGAGAGGAAAACCAGAACTGTGTCACTGAGTCTAGGAAAAAAAGAGAGCACAGAAAGCAGAAATATCTTTCTGCTAGCCCTTTTTGGGTCTTGGTGAGAGAGATGATAGCCTGACAAGCAGAGGAGAAAATACTCCTTAGCATCTGCCATGGCTGTAGGATAGTGAGAACAAAGGAAAACTCTGTGTATCCTTTCCCATTGCCCTGTGTGTCCACAGCTATCCAGCACTTGGATTCTGTTGCAGCTCTGCCTTCACTGTGTGAATGCTTTGTTTCTTTGTGGAATTCTGTTCTTTGAATGGTTTTTTCCCTTGGGTAATAAAAAGCCCACGTGTTTCTAAGAGTAAGATTTTATGCCTACCACTTCAGAACAGGTGCTAAATAATATTTACAACATGAAAAGGAAAGTTTGATCCTGATAAAGTCACCCAATGGACAAATGACCTCAGAGATATGCCCAGGAACATGTTGGATCTGCAGCCAGCTGAAAAGTGTGTGGGTGCCATGGGCTGCTGTTAAGTTGTGCTGCTGTGCTAAACTGCACTGGTGTTCACCACCTGTGGAGCTGCTCCAAGGTCAGGAAGGAAGAATCAGGGCAATAATTAGACATCCTGTTTTTCAATTAGAAACCACACAGTAATGAAAAGCTCTCCAGAAGATCACTTACTGTATTATTGGGTTGGGTTTTTTAATTGGCTCTTAAAATGAATTCTGCTTAAGCCACTAACTGGGCAGTCACTATTCAGCTTGGGAAGTGCAAACAGGCTGGGGTAACCAGAGCAAAAAGGACTGAATTGATTTTCATATTAATAGGAGAGTTCATTCTACAGAGAAAAGGTTAATTTGCTTTTCAATGAGTTTATGGAGGAAGTGCTTGTGGTCAGGGTGATAATTTATAGCTAAATCACATGTTTAAAGGCAAAAGTGATTACAGAAAAGCTGGGGACAGCATTTTCAGTATTATGCAATGGAACTGTCAACAGTGTTTTCTGTGCTTTCTTCTTCCCCAGGCACAAGGATTTGAAAAAGAAGCCAGCACAATAGCATTGTCATCTGTGGCCTTATTTTTCCTCTGCACATCAGATATCTTAACAAATGCAGAAGCAGAGACGATGCTGTCTCACCCAGCTTTAATGCTTCTCATGCTTATGGTCTGGGAGTTCTCCTCAAATACACATGGCTTTTGCTGGGCTTGGCTTCCCCACAAAGGTGCTGTCTGTGAGTACTGAATTTTTAATTTATTTTTTGTTAGCATGCTAATTCTTGAGATTTGTGAATTTTTAGAGATGCAAGTAAAACAATTTATGCCTAACATGATGACTTGTCATAGATAAAATTATTGCAAATATGGGTTCGGGTTTCTTTCTTTAGTTTTAGCCAAGAAGAATCTGTGCTATTTAAGCAATTGAGTATGAGATGGGCTAGCTTGTTTCTTTGATATGTCTAGGTTTAGGAGTTGAAATTTTGGATTGTCACCTCCAAGGCTAAGTATGAGTAACAGTGGTAACTGTGCTGCTGATTTAAAAAGTGATGTAACAAATGTGACTTGAGGAGCAGTGACAGCAGCTTACCCATCCCACCTTTTATATTTTATTAAAGGCTTAAGCAAACATGCAAACCTAGACAAGCTCAGCAAACAAATACCCAGCAAAGTTTGCCCTTTGGAATTTAAAAAAAAAAAATTCTAACACAGCACTTTTAGAACTGTGGGGTTTGCTACACCTGATGTAGTTTGCACGGGGGTGGAATGAAAAGCCCAAGTCAGAGAAACATCCAAAAGGCCACACTTTAAATTTCTGTCCCTTCTTGTGTGAGAGTTTGAATTTGCAGAGTTCAAACTACTTGGAAGTAAACTTTTTGTTGTAGCTGTTCTGTGTTATCCTGGTCCATGGCTGAGGCTCATGGGCTGCTTCTTTCTGGTCTCTGCTCCTGTGTGGGGGAGGCCAGAGCATGGTTCCATTGGTCTATCTCCTTGGCTTAACCTTTCTCCCCCATCTCTCAGCTCTGCCACTGGGCTGGACAGATCATTCACCTGGTCACATCTTACACAGCTTTCATCTCTCCTGCTGTCCAATACCTCTGCCAGGTTCTGGCATTCCCTGCACTCTGAGACTTTGGCATCTGCATATTTTCCTGAGGGCTCCATCTGTGAGGTTATTTGAGCCTGGTTATATGGGGATACTTCAGACTAGAACCACTTTAAACTCATTTTGTAGTACTGAAACATCCCTGAAGAAATGAGAAAAAAAAAAAAAAGAAAGCAGACCTGCACTTTATGAGTACTGTAGGATGACATGTACAAAAGTGCAGGTATTTTCACAGACTATAAAAAATAGAGTTCAAACTGACCAAGAAATAGATAAAACCAGTAATCTTCAGGATGCTATCTGCAGTGAAGATTATGTATTGCAGATTACAATCTATGCTAAAAAGGGTATCTTCTTTGCTATGGCAAAAGAATGGTTGAATCTTGCACATTTCCAAGCTCACATGTGGGCATGATAAAATCTTAACAACATGCCATTAAATATGCCTTTACAACATCTATTCTGCCTTGGCTGGATATATCTGTGAATCCTCCCTTTGCACTGGAGATTAAATAAACTCCCTGGACAGCTGAGAAGAATTAAAGTATGACCTGATAGTTTCTCTGCTTGACAATAATATTGTCTGTCAGTTTGTGCTGTATCCAAGATACTGTTCTCTGGTCCATGCTTAGAAAACAGATATCGATGGGTTTAGCTGATTAGCATCTCTACATCATTTTTCCTTTCAATCTCAAAATATATTTTATAAAATGTTGCAGCAGGTGCTTTCTAGACTTTGTACAGTGGTGCTCAATGCAAATATTTCCATGTATCCCCTAGCTAAACCCTTGGAAGTTTTTTTCTGTCTTAGACAAACAGTAGTGCTGTCACATTTAGCCACTGGAGCCCAACATTTTGACTGGGACAGGGTTTGCACCATGTAAGAAGATATGGGAAGGTTTTCTGACTATTCCAAGCCTCTCTCACAGGACAAAATATCAGCTTTTAGCTGGTCTAAATGCAGATATGCTGATACCCCAGTAATTTTGGGTTGGGCATCTGGACAGGTAATTACACAGGGAAGGAGCTCTCTGCTACATGCTTTGAAGCATATTGATGCTTCTTAAAAATAACCACGGTCTTACCTGTCACAAAAGTGGAATGCCCAAATTTTAGTTTAGTGTTCATCAAGTTGTGAGAAGGGAGAGGCTGTCAGTGCTCCTTTGGAAAAGGATAGAGGAAAGCTGGACACAGGGTTGCTCATGGGCTACAGCCTGCTCCCTGACCTGAGATGCCTATAAGAAAATATTTGCTCATGTATTGTTTATTTAATGAAACCTTCAGACCTTTCATTTATTTAAGCTTTATCAAGATCACCCAGAATCCCTTTAAACAACAGTATTTTGTCCATAAGTGAAAGGAGCAGGTGACTGTGATGCACTGTGATGTCCCACAGGAACCATCACTCACCTCCAAGGCTGGTGAGGAGAGAGAGGGGATGCAGATTTTGGGAAACCAAGAGATCACAGATGGGTTTATCATCCATTACCTTTCTTATCCTAAACAGATGGCCCAATCCCAAAAATAAGGGAGAGCATCTGCTTTCAGAATGTGGATCTGTGTGCCACAAGTAAAATTCACACTTCCCATGAAAAGGAAAATAGTGACAGCATCCTCAGAGGCTTTCCCTCCTCAATCAGTCTATGGAAAATGGATGGAAATTCTAGGAGATAGGAAGTAGGCAGCAGGAACAGTTCAACTCCCTCCAGGCCCCTGGATCTAGCAGAGCTGAAAACCTGAGCTCACCCACTGATAACAACTCAGGCTGGCTCTGCAGGAGCTGAGCTTGAAAGGAACAGCCATGAAATGCCCAGGTCCTGCACTAAGCACAGCACAGCTGGGGAGTGATTTGGGCACTGCTGAGACCCCTCCCAACACCAGCACTTGGCCCCAGACCTTCAGAGAGACCCAGGGCAGAGGGTGAGGGAGGAGGCAGCTGTGGTGTTCTGGCTCCTGCTGGTTTTCAGTTTATGGCCAAGATGTACTGTTCCAGCTTCCTGGTGCCATGCAGATGGAACCTGCATGGAAAGCAGTGAAAAGAGGATAAAGTAGCCACAAAGTGTGTGGCTTTGTGGCTACTTTATGTTGTTTCTTCATAACACAGATGATGAAATACAATCATGGCTGCTGAATAATGGTATATGTTCTAGTAGGCATAACAATGAATTGAGGCTGCAATGAAAATGCATAAATTCTCCTCTTTTTAATTTTTCTTAAAATTTTATTTTCATTAACTTCTGCTGGCTTGGGAGCCATTCCTGTACAGCCTTCCAAATGCCATAAAGTCATTTATGCACCACTGGAAATTATTTTAGATATTCAGGCCCATGTTACTACAAACTGCCAGTTGATTACCAAACTATAGCTTTGGAATCCAATTTAAATTGGCCATTTTAGCACAAAGCTACACACTTTTGTTATTGCAAATGGATGGAGGAGTTATTCTCCATTGTAAAGCAAATTATATTTTGTTTATCTAGTGTTTAAATGTTCAGTGTTAAAGGAATACAAAAAAAAAACCAAACCTGAGGTAACAAACTAAGCAACATCATAGTTTGGCATTTTCCTCCAGCATGATGATTTTAAAGCACTTTTTTTCCTCCATTTTCAGAGACATTCTAACCTTTCACTGCAAACTGCTCATATTTGAATTCATCTTTCTTAGCTATGGCTGATTAAAACTGGAGACAGTATTGCAGATGAGATCTAAGCAGTACCCTGTAAAATGGCATGAACTCTCCCTTGTCCTTACTGAAAGTAACCTGTCAGAGGCATTTCTGGATTGTCATCGCCTTTTCACAGCACTGGTGGCTCTCAGTTGTCCCATGGCCAATACCCCCAGATCCTTCTCAGCATCAGTCATCCCTAGCTAATGATCTCCCACTACAGAGCAAAAAAGTGATAATAGTCCCCGAGCCCAAGCCCATTTACCCTCTGCACTATAAAATTTAATTTCACTTCTATTACTTTTTCCCCTGAGGTCGTGCAGTTCTCCCTCCCGTGACAGCCTGATGCTCTTTACACTGGTGCCTCCTCATGGTGCCATCAGCCAGTTTCATTTGTGCCCTTTGTGGCCATGCACAAATATGCCCCTGAAATAAATATTAAAATAAATACATTTTTAAAATGTATTAAATAAAACCTGCTCTCCATTGCACTGCTTTATTAACAGGCACAAAACCAAAGTGATTCCATTCCTTTAACGAGGATGTTGAGCGAGAAAAGAGCTTAGCCAAGTACAGACGTCCCAGACATCCCTACAAGGGCCCTTCTTGCCATCACAGATCCATCTGGGATCCAACCCTTCCAGATCCAACAGCATCACCACTGCTGGGGGGGCCCAGCAGCACCAACCCCACCTGGCTGCCAAGGCACAGGGCCCATGGGAGCAGCCAGAGAAGGAAGCAGAGGCAGGGCACAGGTCCTGCAGGGGGTGAGCACAACAGGGGTCTCATCTTTTCATTTTGATGATCTTCAACTCATCTTGCCCATGGCTTGAAGTGCCCACGTGCAGGCAAAACATCTTCATCCTCCTCCAGCTTTGTCCCTGGTCATGTAATACGCACACTTTAATCTGAAGGAAGCCCAAGTAAGTGAAACTCTTATGGCCTTGACTTTTATTCTCAGCACCCCATGCAGGTTTTCTGAAAAAGGACTGTTATAAAGATTTTTCAAAGAAATTGGGGTCACCTGCTGCAGTGAACTGAACATAATTGAGAAGCACTGTAGATATCTTCTGTTTGGAAATGCATTGCGTGTGGGTATGGCTGGTTCAGTTTTATGTGTGTTTCTGGCTTCACATGCTATTTTTAAGAGCTGTAAATGGAGCAGGTCCTGCCTCCCTCCTTCCACTCTCTCCTCCTACTCATTGATTTCTCATCCTAAATTAAATTGGGTACAAACACTCTAACAAATAATTTTCTCTCTACATTATAAGGAGATAAGCATAGACAGAAGTTCAGAAACATGCAGCATGTAGCATCTTCACAAGACAAGATCAGCACTGTGGCTTTCTGTCCCAGGCTTTGCCTTTAAAAATTGTAATCATCAGCTTAGAATGTTTATCAACCTGTGAGAGGGTTACCACTGCCTATGAAGAGAGATGCCTGTGATAAAAGATTGACTTTATGTTTATCAGAACCTTTTAATTGCCCACAGCAGGCAATCCTTGAGGATCTAAGCTGCGGTCCTTACAAGAATTCACACCAAGAAAAACAGATGTTACTATCATTTGGGAAGATGTACATGTTAAAAAGGATGCATCTCCTCCAGCCTAAATTTAAAAGTGGAACTAAGAGGTTGTTGGCTTCCCCCACTTCCTTTGTGCTCACAGGAGAGAGGAGCTAGAAATCAAATATCCCTGCCCTGCTGGTTTTTGCTGCTTTCTGCTTTTTGCACTACTGAGGCAAGTCCAGCAGTCCTGGTTTGTTGGATCAGGAGACTGATAACAACAGACCAGACACCAAAGCTGCAAGAGTGTTCTCCTTGTGCAATTTCATGCAGAAAAAAGCACTGCACAGAAGAGCCTTCTCTGAGCTGCAGAGAGTGCTCCAGGTGCCTTTAGAGCACAGGCTGATGTGATTGGGTATTATTGTTGTAAATCAGACCTTCCAAGCAGCTGCCATTTCTTTACAGCTCTCCACTGAATTCTTGACACTTTTTCTTCCATTTATCACAGGTCTCAGGACCATCTCCATGCTCGCTCCAAGTGGTCAAGCAAAAGATTCAGTCTGTTTCATCCAGGAGAGGAAATTGATGAGGGCATCAACTTGGAGATAATAGTGCACCTTCTCCAAGAAAGGCAAAGTCTCCTTTTCTACCACTTCAGGGGTATTGAAAAACATACACTCAAATCTCCTTTCTGGAAGGGCCTCCCAGGGGTTTTCCTTGGGTTAGACTCACTCTGCACAGCTGGGCAGTGCTGGTACAATAATCACTGACTGCCTGTGATGTCTGTGGGTCACCTAAACACTCCTGCTCCTTCCAGAATTGAAATGTAAGTCCCCTGTTCTGGCCAGTGGGGTTCCAGTTGCTCACATCTCTGGATTGAGCAGGGATGAGGCTCCTTCCTGGCCTTTGGAGATGACCATTAACTCAGCTGCCTGCTTTAAGGTGCTCTAGAACTTCTTGCAGCCAAGGACAATGATCTTTCCCACCATTTTGGCCCAATCTGCAGCAACATCCACGGTGCATGTCCCCAAAGCCACATGGCAATCCCTGGCTCTGTAACTTACAGCCAGCTTGCAAGACACAATTTAGCAGCTGGGCTGTCTACTTAAAAAATGCAGGCTGATTCTAGGTAACAGGGAGATCATTCTGGATCTAAACCATTTCTTTGCTGGTTTTTAGCTGAACAATTTGAATTCAATACAAAGTTTCTTGCTGAAATCCCATTTCAAAAGCTGCAAGAGTGTTCTAATTCCCTTGCTGCTTCTCACACACACTGTGCATGTACTCACCATGTACTTGCCCTTCAGTGCTTGGCAGCTTTTGCTACATTCAGCCCAGAAAAACACAGGTGCAACTACAGCAGATGGTGGCAAGCTTCATCTAACAGAGGCAACTTTAAGGGCACCTTCTTCAGCAAAAACAGATTTGTGCTCAAGAAATAGAATATGAAAGGGTCCAGATACCAAAGGTTATGAATCTAGCAATAACATAGCTCTGTTGATAATGACAATGTTTTGAATAATTTTTATTTGACTAGATCTGCCTGCATTACCAATATCTACAGTGTTGCTTGGTAACTATTTCCTGATACCTGGAGACTGAAAAACATTTTTTCAAAACTAAATTACAATTCTGATATTAAATTTCACATTTTAGTGGTTTCAGTCTCCTCTGTATGGCTGTTTAGCCACAGCAATATTCCTGGTAANAATAATAAAATGTACTGTTGATGGGATCATAATTCAGTAATGAATAAAATACCACAACGCTCTACTAAATTACTTGTCAAAATTTACCCCAAAATAAAGAGGCTAATTAGAAAGAGGAAGGAACAAACCCCGCGATGCTGCAGTTTCAGAAGTGTATCCACTGATTTCCTCATGTTGCAAATTTTAGTTACAAAGTCCTCTCGATTTTTTTGAGGATTAACAAATTCACTTCTGCCTTCTCTGCTAACGAGGACAGCACTACAGAAGGTGGTAGGATGCTTGTAAATGCCAGGGTTTTGTTGCTTTGTGGATACTTCTGTGACTAAAGGAATGTAGCAGTTGTGTGAGACGACCCCTACTATCTCTTTTGCTCCCTGACAATGCCAGATTGTGCAGGGAGCTGTGCTTGGAAATTAAATTCCCACCTCCCCAAATATATGCGCAGTGACTTTCTGAAACATGATTTTCACAACCAGTACCCACACTTTGTTCATTTGCTTTCCCAGTGGCCTCTTTTGACTGAAGGCATGAAGCTGGCAGCTCAGAACTGTAGAAGGTCAGAAGAAAGCAAATAACAGCTTGTTTAACAGCTATTGGTAGTAGCAAAAGTTTAGCTGATGTGTAGGTAAGTGATTGCATCAATTCTACTCCAAAGCTCTTACAAAAGAAAACAGATCTTGAGATCACTTTGGAACAGCCTTTCTCTGGCTTTGAGGAAACAGCAAAATCTGCATGGTAGGTGACTGAGGAGCTGTGATTCCTACAAAAGTCCTCAGCCACTGAATGCACTTCCTAAGAAATCCTCAATTACAGCAAACCAGACAATTTGGAGAGGACTAGGCATTTCTGTCAAGGCTGTAAAATGTAGAGATGGAGAACACCTGTAGAAAAAGTTGCAATCTAAAACTTCCCCCAGTTCATTCCCAGGTGAAACTGACTTCTGACATTTTAAAAAAAGAAATGGAAGGTTTGTTTGTCCCCAGGGCCCAACTGTGTCATAAGTGCCACATTCCTATGGAGGCTATGGAACCTTCAGCACTGGAAATCTTGAAAAAACCAGATCAGACAGAGCTGTCTGGAGTGACATCTGCAGGCAAGCTTGATGTAAGACAAAGGCGCCCAAAAGTCCTGGTCTCACTTCTGTCATTAGATCTCTAATATTATTTATAGCATTTAGTAATAATTGCACTAAAAGATTCGTCCTTTTTTACTGCAAATATGGGAAGCATTTAAGCCAAGGCCAGCTATCTTCCAGAAGGAATGTTATATTTCACATATTCTGGGCTCCAGAAAAAGACTCATGAGGAGATTTTTGGTCCCTGCTACAGAAAAGGTCAAGCTCCATGGCTGCAACGATTGCCAATAATTCCAGATTCACAGAATATATCACAGCAGTTGTTTATTCATTGTTTTACTACAGATATACTTAATATTGCCCAAAATCAGACACCATGGCTGTGGCACATCTTCATTCCATCCCCTCTCACCAAGGAATAAGGCATCTGTGATTCTTCAAATGGCTGTGGAGTGGTTTGTTCAATCACACAGGAAATAACTGGGACAATAAGATGTCTCAGGTGTAGTCTCAGGGTACTACCATCCCAAAATACTAAAAAAAATTATGAACTCCATGCCAAGAAAAAATGNTTGCTACATTCAGCCCAGAAAAACACAGGTGCAACTACAGCAGATGGTGGCAAGCTTCATCTAACAGAGGCAACTTTAAGGGCACCTTCTTCAGCAAAAACAGATTTGTGCTCAAGAAATAGAATATGAAAGGGTCCAGATACCAAAGGTTATGAATCTAGCAATAACATAGCTCTGTTGATAATGACAATGTTTTGAATAATTTTTATTTGACTAGATCTGCCTGCATTACCAATATCTACAGTGTTGCTTGGTAACTATTTCCTGATACCTGGAGACTGAAAAACATTTTTTCAAAACTAAATTACAATTCTGATATTAAATTTCACATTTTAGTGGTTTCAGTCTCCTCTGTATGGCTGTTTAGCCACAGCAATATTCCTGGTAACATTTTTTTATATTATCCACTTTTTAATTTTTTTTTTACTTTCTTTCCTTTCCAAAAGGTGCCAAATGAGGTTACAAGTAAATATTTCATACTCCTTCCTTGGAAATATGTTGATATTTTAAGAAGAGTCAGTAAAGCTGTAAAGTGAGAATAGAGGTGATCTCAGACTCAAGTTGCATAATTCAGGATGAGTTTCAAAATTCAACTAGCAAGCAATTCTAAATTATCAGTGGGTGGAAATAAAATTACCACATAAAGTAGTAAAGCAAATGGTATTAAAGTCTTGCATGGAAAATAGGTGAATATGTTTAAATATTAGTCACACTTCTCTGTATTTTTCTGTTAGTGCAGTGCCAGCAGTCACTTATTTTCCAGAAACTGCATTGTGTGGTCATGAAGATAAAGGAAAATAATTAATAATAATAATAATAATAATAGTAATAAATGTACTGATGATGGGATCATAATTCAGTAATGAATAAAATACCACAACGCTCTACTAAATAACTTGTCAAAATTTACCCCAAAATAAAGAGGCTAATTAGAAAGAGGAAGGAACAAACCCCGCGATGCTGCAGTTTCAGAAGTGTATCCACTGATTTCCTCATGTTGCAAATTTTAGTTACAAAGTCCTCTCGATTTTTTTGAGGATTAACAAATTCACTTCTGCCTTCTCTGCTAACGAGGACAGCACTACAGAAGGTGGTAGGATGCTTGTAAATGCCAGGGTTTTGTTGCTTTGTGGATACTTCTGTGACTAAAGGAATGTAGCAGTTGTGTGAGACGACCCCTACTATCTCTTTTGCTCCCTGACAATGCCAGATTGTGCAGGGAGCTGTGCTTGGAAATTAAATTCCCACCTCCCCAAATATATGCGCAGTGACTTTCTGAAACATGATTTTCACAACCAGTACCCACACTTTGTTCATTTGCTTTCCCAGTGGCCTCTTTTGACTGAAGGCATGAAGCTGGCAGCTCAGAACTGTAGAAGGTCAGAAGAAAGCAAATAACAGCTTGTTTAACAGCTATTGGTAGTAGCAAAAGTTTAGCTGATGTGTAGGTANCCCAAAAGTCCTGGTCTCACTTCTGTCATTAGATCTCTAATATTATTTATAGCATTTAGTAATAATTGCACTAAAAGATTCGTCCTTTTTTACTGCAAATATGGGAAGCATTTAAGCCAAGGCCAGCTATCTTCCAGAAGGAATGTTATATTTCACATATTCTGGGCTCCAGAAAAAGACTCATGAGGAGATTTTTGGTCCCTGCTACAGAAAAGGTCAAGCTCCATGGCTGCAACGATTGCCAATAATTCCAGATTCACAGAATATATCACAGCAGTTGTTTATTCATTGTTTTACTACAGATATACTTAATATTGCCCAAAATCAGACACCATGGCTGTGGCACATCTTCATTCCATCCCCTCTCACCAAGGAATAAGGCATCTGTGATTCTTCAAATGGCTGTGGAGTGGTTTGTTCAATCACACAGGAAATAACTGGGACAATAAGATGTCTCAGGTGTAGTCTCAGGGTACTACCATCCCAAAATACTAAAAAAAATTATGAACTCCATGTCAAGAAAAAATGGTTCAGAAATTGTGAGTTCTCTTCTTCTGCTTGGGGTGGTGGGGTTAAACTCCTAGGGGTCAGATCAACTTTTTTGATAAAAACCATTAAGTTCTCCTGATGTTGTATAACTCAGTCTGGTGGAGCTTTTCAAACAGCATTATCCTAGACTGAGCCATGCTGCTGAAAAATTAAAAAATTAATTCCCTTTTTGATGAGGGGAAAAAGGGAAAATATTGTTGGGTGGCTTGTTGCTTCATAGGTGTGATAAGCTAAGAACTCAATACTCCTCCCAGGTTCTGGGAATTTAACATCTCAAGGCCTCAGTCCTTGCAGAACCAGAAATTGCTGTTGTCACTTTGGTGATCTTTTACAATTAGACATTTTCTTCATGTGTTTTTATGCTTTTGATCACTGATATTGCACTGTTTATTTCTCTGCTTTTATTGTTGTCAAGGCTAAAATAATATGTGGGAGAGAAATGCTCTCAGAAAAGACAGACTCTAGTTTTATTCCTCTGCTCACACTGCAAAATACAGCACACAACAAATCTGCAAGCAAATCTGGATTTGTGACTTGTGTGGGCCATTAATATTTAATGCATGCAGTATCTACTCTTTTGCAGGTTTGTCCATATTCTATTCTAATGTCCTGTAAACAGTCTCCAGGTAATTTCTGACATCTCTGGAGCAAGAAACTGCTATGTATACAAAATTCAAACTGTGCTGGAGATGAGAAATGATGGCAGAAATAAGTGTTAGAGCCCTTTGATCCCCCTTCCTCTCTGCTGCAATAAATATATTCAGAAAGGCAGCGCTGTAGATTTATAAATGTTAACACTCTGAGTGAAGTCAGACTAATTTACTCTATGAACTTCTCTGACATTATGAAAACTTTACAAAGAGATCATTGCATGTGAAGTATTAAAATACTATAATTTTAACTTAAAAACCCCACTCACCAGACATTCAAGTTCCCTTCTGTATATCTGCTGTGTTTTGAAGTGATTTAAGAATAAGTGGGAACACCATAAAGATGGCAAAATAAATTATGCCTCTTGAAGTTTAGGAATAACACCAACATAAAATAAAATTGTATGAATCCATTTTTATGGATTGAGACTCTGGCAGATAGGGAGGGGAAGAGTAGAAGGGGATTGTTCTGAGTGAAGGGATGGTGCTGAGGAAGAGACAAGTGGCACTGGAAATGTCTAACACGGTGACAGAGAGGTTAAGCCTTGTCTCAAGCTCGTGCATCATTTCTCCTGGGGGAAAATTAATTGATTGGGTAAATTCAGGAATTAAGCACTTGCAGATTTGAGAGTGGTGAGTGCAGACATCTCCCCATCATCACTGGGCCACTTTCAATGTTTTTGGCCAGAAGCTGCAAGAGGCAGCACGTGGCTCCAGTGGGGAAGGAGGGCACTCAGCACCGCTGCCCACAGAGCCACGGCAGCCCAGGCAGGAGCACCAACTGCAGTTTCAGACCTTTCCCTCTGCTCATTGATGGAACAAAGGGAAAATCTCAAGAGGAGACAAAGCCCCGAGGCTGGATCTGAGCAGGTGATCATGTCAGTCAGGAAGGAGGATAAATAATGGCTAAGGGAGTACTTTCCCTCCTGGTGTGAAGCTCTCTGCTGGCAACAATTGTAGGCACCACTGTCCTAGCTTCTATAACAAATCATTGATGCCTTAATTAGTTCAGAATAGTGCTCTGCATCTTTTGGCCTGCTGCAGACCTGTAGGAGCTTTGCTCCCCTCCCTACAGTGATGCCCCATCGATTTTAAAATCCTGTCCTACCCTTGGTTCTCATCTGAGAAGGTCTCAGCAGCCACCTGAGACTGAGCTAAAGGTCACACAAGACATCTCCATTTTCTGCTGTTTGCCTGGAGGACCCGACCTCTTCCATGTGCTGATCAGATGATGGCTCCCACCACTTTCCAGTCCTAGGGGGAATAATGGAGTGCAATCCTAACCAGCTTTGTTCAGCTAACAAAGGTGGCTATCCAAATTTCAGCACCCTGGTTAGGCTGTGCTGAGTCTTAGCTTGGATACTTTTCTTCACAGCACCATCTAGTGCTACTTAGGCAGCCCACAGTTTTCTTTGTCCTTGCCTTCTCTCACATAAATACACGAAAACACATACATTTTAAAATAAACACAGAATGGACCCAGACCTTTAAAAATATGTATATATGCTTGAATAAATACTGAGGAGTTCCTTTCCTCTGAGGAAATAATGAGAGAAAAAAAATCATACCAATAGATATGTAGGGACTTGCAGTCTAGAAATAATGCTGGTGAAGTTGTTACAAGAACCTCAGCAAAGCAGGAAGCTAAACTAAACTAAAGTATAAAATGAAATAAAAATGCTGCTGCTTTAACTATGTCTTTTGTCTGGACTAAGAAACTGTGTATGGTTAAGTGTGGATTTGTCTAGATGGACTCCCTTGCCTTTTATATGCCTTACCCACATTTTGTAACCTCAGAAACTTTTTCTAACCTCTAACCTTTTGCTTCACATTGTTAAAACATGTTTAACTTCTCTAAATAATGAATGTCAAAGATAAAGATTGTCTTTGCCAATACCTCAGCAGCCTTCATCAATTGCAGTGTGAGTCCTTGCAGGAAACTTTTCCTCCTTGATGATCATTGCTACAAGAGACAAAGATCCCACAACCTCTCCCCCAAAATTTGATTTGTCCTTTGCTATGGCAAAAGTAAATGAAGAAAAAGGGAAAAGAGTCAAAATCTTAAAAAAAAAAAAATAAAGGGAAAAGACAAAAAGGACAAAAGGGAAAGGGTAAAAGAATAAAGGGAAAATGCAGGGAAAGAGGAAGGAAAGGGGGAAAAGAAAAGAAGGGGAAAAGGAAGAGGACAAGGAAAGGGAAAGTGAGAAAAAGTAAATACAGCCAAGCAAGAAAACTGTTTATTTTACTTTTTTAAATCCTAATTATAACAATTTAACTTTTTCAACCGTTCTGAAAATTGTCAAAATATGGAGGGGGAAAGCAGCCAGACATTTGCTGTGGGGTTTTTCCCATGATCACCTTGTGCTGCTACAATAAATTCCTACAGAATCTCCTGGAGATCACAGTGGGAACCAGGTGGAGAAAGCTGCAGTGAATGCCAGAGCACTGCATATTGATGGGAGCTGGATGTGCAAGTGCTCTCCCTCCACTAAACAACGTCTAGTCGAGTCTCATATTCATTTATTGCAACTTTGTAATTTGACCTTGACAGCTTGTAAATTTTCAGGACACTACTCTTAAAAGCAATTCAGTTGTGTTTGGCTTTCAAATCACTGGTTTCATGGCTGGACTTTATGGGCAAAGGTACATGTTTTAAATAGCTTTTGTGTAAAATCCCTGCAGGCTATGCCAGAGGCAAACTAATGACCACTGGTGGAGCTGCAAATGGAATTGGATAATATATTGATACCAGCAGTAAACAGTATTCGATTTTAACAGCAACTAGTATAGAATAACATGTCTAATTTAATTGATGAACCTAATTTAAACATTGGAGAGACTTGACACAGAAAAACTAGTTGCTGTGTTGTTCCTGCACTTTTATTTTCTGCCCATCAGAAAAGGGGAAGGATGTTACAGCAGTTCATGTTGATTTGTTCATCTGCTTATGCTGCTGGTGCTTCTTGCCTGCTCATGGCACTTTTGCAAGTAATTCTAGCTGCTCTTAATCCTGATTCAAAGAAACAATTGATTTTCTTGTTATGATTTATTATCATTGATCAGAGTGCAAATAACACATTTTTGCTTTTGGCACTTTGTACAGCCATAGCTAAAGTTACCAACCTTTTTCTATTTCTCTCTGCAAGGAAGAACTGTGGCTCCAGAAGTGCAAATGCTCTTTCTTTGTGAGCAGCTTTGCCCACACAGGTAAATCATGTAAGTAAATTCACATGCACAAGACTGTGCCACCTGGGAGCAGGATGATCGTGTACAGCTCAGCTCGAAAGTTTCTAATTCTCCTTTTCCTTGTGGCACGCATTTTTTAAAGATTTTCAAACTATTTGTATTAATAATTGGGAAAGCTGAGGGTCTGAGCCTGCCTGAACTGCAGTTCTAGTATAATTTTGAAAGAGAGCAAGGGGTCTGTACTAGGAACAAACAAAAATATCCAGCTTTCTTTTTTGTTGGGTATTTGAATGATGACCTTATGAAGTATATTGACATGAAAGAAAGAAGCATTCTCCAAAGATTTTGTAGAAAATAAAATAAGCATTAGTAACTTCTGACTCATTTTCAGGCTTTATAGGTCTGTCTTGCTTTACATGTACCTTTGCTAAATAAAAATGGTCACTATATTGTTGTAAAACGTTGTTAAATGGGAACATTTCACTCTGGTAACCACTGAAAGACAAAGTGTACGATAAAACACAAATATATTCACTAGAAGATACCTTTTACTGACTAATAAGGAAAATATTTCTGACTTTCACAGGAAGAATAATATTAATGCTCTTTTTAATATTCCTTTGTTCTGGTTAAATGTGGCTTTTTCTTGGCTTTAGGTATCAAACTTCTCCATGAACTCTCCATCCTCTACAGCATTAGAATCACCTCAGTCACTGAGAGTGAAAGGGAGGAGGTATTTGACCTTCTGTGACCCCCAAATAAGGGATCAGTCAGGCTTTCAAGAGCAGCCCCTTCCTCCAGGTGATTTGTTGGAATCGTGGGTGTGGGTCAAGATGATATTGATAAAAAAAGCAGCACTACAGAACAATCAAACCCTGCATCAGCTGCCCCCATGGCATTTTTGGTGGGCAGTATTTTTCTCAGTGAGGCTCTTCTGTGTGTGCTTGGATACCTGCACAGCCCAGCTCAGCAATGCCAGGGGGTTCCTGAGCTTTAGCAAAGTAGCTTTTAACAAAGCATTTGCAGCTAAAGTTAGGCTTGCTAAAATCAGAAAAGGGTGACCAAGATCTTGATGACCATCTGGTTTTAATGATAGGAACTGGCACAGAAATGGGAATTCTCCTGCAATGCTTCATTTATAGGATCAGAGCTTTCTGACCAAAAAAAAAAGGAAAAAAACTTAGATTGGGGAAATTCTTTTATAGCTCATCTATTTCTGTTTCCCAAACTGTGCCTAATGAAAAGAAAGATGGCAATTAATTATTCCCATTCTGAAAACTGGAATTTGTAACATTAAGAGTCTTTTTCCCTTCACAAATCTACACTGGGATATTGAGAATTGGGCTACTGATTCATGTACACTGTTTGAGACAACAATTAAAACACTTAAAACCATGGGTATTTCAGGCTTAGTAGCAGTAAAAAACAAAAAAAAAATAGTCTGAATCATCAATAGCTGAAAGTAGAAATTCTTTGCATACATGCTGAAAAAAATAGATTTGGAGTGGAAACTTTTTTGACAAGTATGAGTCTAACAGTATTTGAAGTAGATGAGATATTGATTCCCCAAAATAAATAAATAAATTCAAATGCCCAACCATTTTAAACTCCAAAACCATCCGCAGAGTTAACAAAGTCACACTTAGAAAACTGATAACAAAAGTCCTTTCTATACAATTGCCACTGAAAGGGATTTCTCTCACTTTTCTGAGGACAGCAGCATGCGTGGCTGGAGCAAAAGTGCACAACCTCAGGAGTGGTTCCTGGACTTTGTGGTCCAGGTCAGATCAATTTGATAAACAAAGATGTTAAAAAATCTGCAGTCAGTGTCCAGACTGGCTACTAAAATACCAACAGCAGCAAAAAAAAGAAAAATCCCAACCCTCCAGCAAATCTCGCTCAGGCTGGAGTTTCAACCCTTTCTCTGGACTGTTGCTGGGAACTGAGCACTGTGAATTTGGTAGCACACACCTGATGAGAGCAGTGAGGAGATGTTTTCAGACTGACAGCAGGTCTGAGCAGTGCTGCACGCTCCGTGTTCTCCAGCTGTGAATCAGTTCCAGCCCCCAAACCACAAATGTGTGTTCGAGCCCTAAGCTGGTGTCCTTTACCTTTCAGCTGCATTTTGTGCCTCACACCAAGCTCCATGCTCTCAGGCTGCAAAGCTCAAGGGGAGCTGTTGGCACCTAGCTGCCCTGGCTCGTGGCAGCAGCATTTTTATTAGCATTTTTATTATTCCTCGGCAGGATCCCACTGCTCATGCAGAGTTTGTGTGCAATAACTCAGCTTGCAGCTTGATTTGGAATCAGCAGCAGCTCTGATTTGAAGCCCATGAGTCAACAGCCCTGTAGGTCACAGCTGTCCTCAACTCTGCAAGGCTCAGTGCTGCTCCATTCCTGCCCCCAAGGGCTCAGCAAACTCCAAGCGCATCTCCAGGCGTGCAGAAATGTCTCCACATACGTGGAGTTCTCAAAATCTTACCAAAAAAGCAGGTGCAAGTATAGACATAAGTGAAGGCTTTGAATTAAGACCTTAGAACAGACGAGACTTATTAGAACAATAAATAGTAACTACTACTGAATTTGACTTACATCCTTTGAATAGACCAAATCATTAAAATTGCTGTAGTGTAAAATAGCAACACTTAAAGCAAGCAAGAAAAGTGCCTAAAACAAGCAAAAAGAACTACACTGAGTAGTGAGAGACTTTAAATTTTGCTGATGGGCCTTTGTGTAGAAAACTTGTAAGGTTGTTTTGCTAAATAAAAAAATACATACTATAGTAGAGCTGTGTGACACAAAGTAGTTAATAAATGACAAAGTTAAGAGAGTTTCTTTGTGGTTGTACTGAGAGGGGGAATTGTGGGAAACATGGGAAAGGTAAGAAGACTTTCAGAAAGCTGTGAAAGCAGGCCCCATAAACAGAAAGAGCAGAGAACTTAGAGCTGCAAAGTCTGAAAGTAGGAAAGTTACAATGGTACAGCAAGCAAGGACGTGAAACAATAGCTTGAGTTTTAGGCTTGGCTAAGACAGACCTTAAGGCTGGAGAAAAATATGCTTAGCAAGACAGCAGAAGGTTTTAAGCGTAATAATGGAGTATTGTGTATTGTTAATAGAAAGAAGACAAGCAAGCATTGTGTGAAGCAGGTGTGCATGTGCTTGTAGTCATTGGCTAGAACAACTGTCTGTAAGCTTTAGCAATGTGCTATTGGCTAGAAAGTTTTTTAAATGCTCTGTAACAAAGAAATCTTTGGCAGGACTTGAGCTGTTGCCATCTTGCAATTGTCTCAACCACGTGCTGAGGCTGCAACAAAAGCTCAAGGAACTTATCCCAGCAGTCCCATCCCGTTTGTGCAAACCTCCAACACATATATCTGTCAGTTTTGAGACCAGAGCTCCGGGCTGGGATGGAAAGAAGGGGGAAGGAGAGAGAGAGAGAGAGAGAGAATGAAATTGCCAATAAAGCTCAGTAATGTGAGAGGGACATATCGTGTGGCTGAGCTGAAAGGCTCAATTAGTTCTCCCAGATTTATTTCATTAAAAGACTGCAGAAGCATTTCAGCTGCAGCAGCAAGAGGAAGCAGAAGGCTTTGCAGGGGCAGGTTTTGGTGGCAGGGGGGCTGCAGGGGTGGCTTCCGTCAGAAGCTGCCAAAAGCTTCCTCCGTGTCCGGCAGATCCAGTCCCTGGTGGCTCCAAAGATGGGCGTGCTGCTGGCCAAGGCTGAGCTCAGCAGGCATGGTGGGAATGCCTCTGTGATAACAGCTTTAAGAAGAAGGAAAAAGCTGTTGCACAGATGAGAACCTGTGAGAGGAACAGCTCTGCAGACACCCAGGTCAGTGCAGAAGGAGGGGCAGGAGGTGCTGTGGTCCGGCTCATAACTGGTCAAAGATGGGACTCGATGATCTTAGAGGATTTTTCCAACTTAAATTATTCTTTATTACTAAGTTTAGTTATTCAGTGAACTGAACATAATATACAATGAAAGAGAAAGCAGTTTTGAATCTTAAAAATGTCATTTCTTCTAAATTAAAAGCACAGCCCTGGCCTACAAAAAGTATAAGATGTCACAGAAAGACAAGCAGGTGTTTCTTATCTGTGAAAAGATATATCTGTATGCAAATATAGTGCAGGTTATGTGGAAAGACAAAAGTAAATCAAATAAAACCCATTTAAAAAATAAACTGCCACTGCAGTTCTTCTGGAGAGGGGGTGGATAAGGAGCAAGAGGAAGAGAATTAAAATGTGAACCACTTCTGAATCCCTCCTTGTGGCCTGGAGTTCACTCCTCCACTTGTTATGGGTGTGTGGTATTGATTTCCCCACCCTAGCAGGCCATTATGGATGAAGCAGAGCTGCACTCTGCCACACTCAGTGCTGGGAATTGTGAGCAGCCTTTTGAAATGTTGCTGCCAGGTGGCTGCAGCTTTGCAAACCACCTGCTGCAAGGCTGAGCCCTTCTGCCCCTGCTTTGGGCAGACTTTTGGATTTAGCTTATCAATAGGCTGTCAGTGGGGTTTTTTGTATCCAGGGACTTGTTTAAGTTGTGTCTGATAAAAATGAAAAAAAAAAAAAAGAAGAATTTACATTTATGAACTTGGGAAACAAAGTTAATAAGTGGGAGCTTAATAGTTCCTCCCTGTGAAGGTTCTGTGGTCACGGTGAAAAATCCGGAGTTCCCAATTACACGCTTAAATTTCAATAAATTTCAGTGTACTGTAAGATGTGCCCCTGGAATATAAAAGCTTTCTGTTAACATTTTTTCCCTTCAGCTCCAAAAATTGAAGTCTCTGTATCTCAGTTTCTGAAATGTGGTCTTCTCAGAAACATATTTTCCCAAAAAGAGAGTTAAGGCAGGCAAGCATTTCAGGTATTCTTCTTCAATAATCTCTCATGAAAAACTACAATTTTTCTGTCATTGACTCACTACAAAGCAACTCTGGATTTATTGTGGCCAGTAAGCCTCAAGGATAAGTACATGTTCAATTGTGAAATATGAAACAGAAATGAAAAAGGAAAAATATCCATCCAAAACATATCAGAAGGCACTGGCCATCACACCAGGGCTACTGTGTGACAGATTGTGGTTTTCAGGGAGTGTGCTGGGAAATGGTTTCTGTACAGAGATTTTGTAAAGTACAACTCGAAGTGGGACAATGAGCAGGCCGTAGTATGGGGATTTTTTGGTTTTTTACATCAGAATTGGAGGAATGTAAAAAAGAGAAATCTGACACATTTGCTTTGTTAAGTTTCTGTTTCCTTGAAGAGCTGGAACCTGTCTCTCTGGCTTGTTACCTACATCTTGCTACAATGCACAACATTTTAATTCTGTGGTCCCTTTGCGAGCACTTCAACTCCGATGTGTTTCCAAAGGTTTTGTACCTCTGAAAAGCTGCTGTTCAGCATCTTCACATCCACTAGATGTCACTCAATAGTCATCATTGCCAGCACTGACATAAAAACACACACAATTAAAAAAAGGCAACAAATATTTTTTTGTTGTTGAGACTCAAAACAATGTTCTCTCAAAAATTTTTATTCACTGTTGAAAGTTAATATGTGGTGTCTGAAAGGTTTTCATCATCACTTCAAAAATTAAAAAAATTAGGTGATTCCATTAGAATGGAATTGGAATTGTTGCCACCTGGAAGTGACATATTCCTTTAACACAGTTCTTTCAAAGAAAAAAAATTAAAAAGGCAATTTGGAGGGTGGTGGACTTGATGTTAATGGATAATTGTGCCTCTGGACCATGACCACGCTGTTCAACATTTTGATCTGCGTGATGCCTAATGATATGTAACTTCAGTGATATTTTCTAGCTTTTATGTCCACGCCCTGTGGGGTTTTGCCTTTAGGAGTTGCTTTGAATCCACAATCCCCAAAGCAGCCAGGATGGATGGAATTTCTCTTACTCTGCTTGCAGTGGTGGGTTTCCACCTGGGCGTTCTCTAGCTCCCAGTTCCAGTCCTTGCATGCTGTCAGAACTGCAATCACATCACAATGCAGCTGGCTTTTCTTCAGAAACTAAACAAAGAAAAATTTTTCTAGCCCTCAAAAGATTTCCTTGTCTTTTTCCACACTCCCTCAAGCTTCCTGGAGACAGATGAGAGGAGGACCAGGGGGGCTCCTGAAGAATCCACTGGACATGGATGCCCAGAGGGGGCGCCGAGGGAAAGTCGGGAAGGATCTCAGCAAATCTCACCGGTGAGTGCAACTTTGGGGAGTAAAACACGGCAGGATGCTCAGGGAGGGCAGCAAAGGGAAGCTGAAAAAGGGTCTTGGCTATAGGGATAGCAACCCCAAAATACCTCTGATGGGTCCTTTGGGAGAATGCTGAGATGGTTTGCACATTCCCCCAGAGGTAGTTAAGGATGTGGATGTCCAGAGGGGACAATATGGTGCTGGTTTGGGAGAGGATTGGTCGAAGGGGAGTGCGGAGAAATATTGTCAAGGCAAATGGCAGCAGGAGGCTGTGTGAGGAGGAAAGAACAGTGAGGACTGGGAACTTCCCTGTCTTTATCGTCAAACTCTGCAAACCTTCTGTATTCCTGGCTTCCAGGAGAGGGAAAACAGGGAGGTCCTGTCCCTACAGCCCCAGCCATTATGGAGCCAGGGTGGAGGGTTTGGGTTTGTCTGCTTGCCACGCAGGACTGAAGGGGGTTTCTCTGTGGTGACCAGGTGTGAGAGCCCACAGGCAGTGGGAGCAGGGGCTGGAGAGGTGGCAGAGTGGAATCTCTTCCAGGAATTGGTCAGAAAGGCATCTCAGGAATAAAAAAAGATATGAAAGAAGGGATGAGGAAAAGGCAGAGGTTCAGACAAGGATAATGGCACAGTTTTCACAACCCCCAACAGGAAGAAGTGCAGGGAGCCCAAAGGGAAGGGGGCAACCACCAGGACAGTGACTGGGAAGGAGTCAGTGTGCCATTTGTAAAAAAGAACACTGGAAATGGATTAAGGGTGTCAGGATCAGCTGTTGTACCCAGGCTCACCACACTGCAGCCCTTGCTGGACCAAGAAGGGTTTCCTGGTAGGCACAGGAACTTCTGTGTCTGATGTGAATTTGATGCCCAAGGGGGAACAATTGTTCAGGTGTTCATTTGAGAAGAGGGAAAGATGAGCAGGTGCATTTGATTGAAGCACTGTTGGTGGGTGGGAATTCCCTCTGTGTGTGTTACATCCACAGCTGCCTCTGCCCATTCCCCCCAGAGCCTTTGCACAGGGCTGGGAGAGGCCAGGAGGAGTGAGACATGAACAGTAAGTTCTCTGTGGAACAATATTCATCGCTTTTGGGTTTTTTTAACCCAGC